>JAOWBW010001799.1:62756-106795 GCA_026119855.1 Campanula takesimana
TTATACTCGACTGATAACTATTATTGTAGGCAAACTCTGCAAGCGGTAGTGTGTGTATCCCACGAATCTGGAAAGTCAACTGTGCAAGCCCGTAACATATCCTCGAGAATCTGAATGGTTTTCTTTCAGACTGACCGTCAGTCTGAGGATGAAATGCGGTGCTAAACCTCAAATCGGTACCCAAAGCCTTCTGTAACGCTTGCCAAAATCGGGATGTAAACCTGGGATCTCTGTCTGACACAATACTAACTGGAACACCATGTAATCTGACAATCTCATGAATATACAAATTCGCAAGTTTCTCCATCGAATAGGAAATGTCAATAGGTAAGAAATGAGAAGATTTAGTCAATCTGTCCACGATCACCCAAACTGCATTGAACCTCCTTCGAGTCCTGTAGTCCGGTTACAAAATCCATCGTAATGTGTTACCACTTCCACTCGGGTATCTCAAGAGGCTGAAGTAGACCTGCGGGTCTCTGATGCTCTGCTTTAACTTGTTGACAGGTCATCAAACACTTCGATACATAATCTGCAATTTCCCTCTTCATGTTAATCCGCCAAAATTTTTGTTTTAAATCCTGATACATCTTGGTACTCCCGGGATGAATGGTATACCGGGATTTGTGACCTTCATCAAGAACTCGCTGTTTAATCCCACCGATATTCGGCACACACAATCTGCTACGGTAAGTCAACACTCCCTCGGAGTCAAGCTGGAAGTCCACATACTGTCTATCCCGAGCATTATCCATAATCTTATTCAACTCTGGGTCATCCTTCTGAGTATCCTTTATTTGTTGAATTAATGTGGGAAATACATTAAGGTTCGCAAAAATAACTCCACGCTTTGACTCTTGGGGACGCCAATCTCGAGCATCCTCTAGCAATTTCCATTCACGAATCATCATTGATGCCACATAAGACTTTCGACTGATCGCATCAGCTACAACATTTGCTTTGCCCGGATGGTACGAAATGGTGCAATCATAGTCCTTTAAAATTTCCATCCATCGACGCTGACGGTTATTCAATTCCTTTTGAGAGAAGAGGTATTTCAAACTCTTGTGATCGGTAAAAATCTCAAACTTCGCTCCATATAGGTAATGCTTCCACTTATGCAGCGCAAAGACTATCGCAGCCAACTCCATATCATGAGTAGGGTAATTCTGTTCACTAGGGTTCAACATCCTAGAAGCATAAGCAATTACTTTCCCATTCTGCATCAAAACACAACCCAAACCCTCTTTCGAAGCATCACTGTAAATCACTAAGTCGTCATTTCCATTTGGTAACGCAAGAATAGGAGCCGTAGTTAATCTCTTCTTTAATTCATCAAAGCTACTTTGACATTTTTCACTCCACACAAACGGTACTTCCTTCCGAGTCAACTGAGTCATCGGAGTAGCAATCCTCGAAAACCCTTCTATAAACCTTCTGTAATTCCAGGCTAAACCCAGAAAACTTCTAATCTCGGTCACTGACTCGGGTCTCTTCCAATCCACTATGGCTTCTATCTTTGAAGGATCCACAGAAATCCCATCTTTAGAAATAACATGACCCAGAAATGAAACCTTCTCGAGCCAAAATTCGCATTTACTAAACTTCGCAAACAACTGCTCCCTCGCAAGAATGGATAAAACTGTCCTCAAGTATTGCTCGTGCTCCTCTCGAGATTTAGAGTAGACGAGAATGTCATCGATGAAGACCACCACGAACGAATCAAGATAAGGATGGAAAACCCGGTTCATCAAATCCATAAACACGGCCGGTGCGTTAGTCAACCCAAACGGCATAACCAAGAACTCGTAATGACCATAGCGAGTGCGAAAGGCAGTCTTCGGAATATCCTCCGATCGAATATTCAACTGATGGTACCCACTCCTCAAATCAAGTTTAGAAAACACCACGGACCCTTGAAGCTGATCAAATAAATCATCAATGTGAGGTAGAGGATACTTGTTCTTCACTGTAACCTGATTCAACTTTCGATAATCAATACACAATCTCAAAGAACCATCTTTCTTCCGCACAAACAAAACCGGTGCTTCCCACGGGGAAACACTAGGGCGGATAAACCCTCGATCAAGCAACTCTTGCAACTGAACCTTTAGTTCCTTCAATTCTGCGGGAGCCAACCTATACGGTGCCTTCGAAATCGGAGTTGTACCCGGCAAAAGGTCTATACAAAACTCTATCTCACGATCTGGAGGCATATCATATTCAGAAGAGAAAACATCGGGAAATTATCTAACTACCCGAACACTCTCCAAACTAGGGGATTCTTTCCTAGTATCAAGCACACTAGCCAAGTACCTCTCACAACCACGGTGCAACAATCTCCTAGCTTCACATAAGAAATGATACTAACATTCCTACCCAAAGGCATAGCCTCAAAAGTAAACTTAGGCACATCAGGGATGGAAAAATTAACGACCTTTCTACGACAATCGACAGAAGCATGAAACTTTCTCAACCAATCCATACCCAAAATAACATCAAAGTCTTGAATCGGAAGGACTACTAAGTCCGCACACAAGACACGACCACATATAAGCACATCACAAGCACGAAATACTCTATCGGTCACCAAAACACTCCCCCATAGGAGTTGACACCTCTAACACATAGGGCAAAGACTCAGATGCAGCATTTAGTAAAGAAGCAAATTGCACAGAAATGTAAGAATGAGATGATCCTGGATCTACTAACGTACGCGCACTCACATTAGATATAGAAACAATACCTCCAATCACTGAGGGATCATCTGCCTGATGCTGATTCATTGCAAACACTTTTCCTTGGACCTTGGCCTTTCCCGTAGCATCCCTTTTCTGACCCTGTGGAGCCCGAGCTCCTACCCAGTCGGTTGACCTCTGAATCTCGGGCAATCCTTCACGAAATGCCCCAACTGCACAGTTAATACATTTCCCCTGTTTCTTCCAACACTGGTCCTCAGAGTGTCCTCCCCTTTGGCAATATGAACAGAGTCTCCTATTTTGGTTCCCTTGGTTCCCGGCAGTAGTACCGGGTTCCTTGGGATCGGTTGCCCTCAGGACTGAGATTGTCCCCCAAAATTACCTCAGTTCTCTGAACGGGATTGTGGCTTGCTCTGCCCTCTTTGCTTGCTAGTGTTAGTTACTTCGACCTTCTTCTTATGCTCCCCTATATCTTGCTCGATCAAATAGGCTCGGTCCACTGCATCCTGATAAGTTTGAATCCTCTGTGCTATAAGCTGAGTCCGGATAGAAGTCTTCAAAACCCCGGATGAATCTCATAGCTTTCTGTTCTTCGGTCCTCACAAGATAGTCACAATACCGGGCTAATTCTGTGAGCTTAGCCGAGTACTGACAACAAACCTTGCTCCAAGTTGAGAAGCTCGATCTCCTTTCGGTTTTGATCTACTACCGGAATGAAATGCTCTTTGAACTTCCGCACAAACAATTCCCATGCATACACTGTATGGGTATCATCCCAACTCGCCTTAACTCCTTTCCACCAATGCTCGGCGGCCCCAACCAATTTATAAGCCGCAAACTGGACCCTATCCTCGTCCGTGCACCCAAACACATCATAAATTTTCTCCATAGACTCAACCCATAGTTCGGCCTTCTTCACATCGGGCTCACCATCGAACTCCCTTGGTTTTAATTTCAGAAATTGTTCCAACCCGTATCGCGGAGGTGGCACATGCTCCTCTCTTGAGCCTTGGTCATGAATTGCCTTCATGGCCGCCTCAAACATGCCTTGGAACATAGCACGGTTCTCTTCCCAAATATCATTCTGATTCTGAGCCCCACTAGAACCTTCACCCGTTCTTCTTCTAGCCATTGGAAACAATTACCTGCATAAAACATCAACCGTTACTCACTCCGAACACAACTACCCTCCTAGGTCATACTCCACCTAGACTTATACTTAGAGCTAAACCATAGCTCTGATACAACTGTCGCGACCCCGACCCCGCGGGCCCGGAGTACGCGAGCTGGACGTCGACTTAAACAATAAACTCTAAAATAATGAAGATAAAAAAAAATTCCTTTTATACCAAAAGATGATAACACAAAGTTTTGAAATCCAACTTGAATAACAAAATATAAACTAGTGTAAGCTCCATAAGCTTACACCCAAAAATAATAAAATATACAAATTCTAATGACGTCAAGTTTTGGTACAACTATTCCCAAAAAGGTTACACATTTATGTAATGTAAACCCACCAATAACAACTTGCCCAAAAGCTCAACCCTCGCGACGTCCTCCTCGTGATCAGCGAGTCTAATCCTTTTCTCCTGGGGGGGGTTAAGGAAAAACAAAGATAAAAGAAAGGGGGGTGAGATAAATCTCAATAAGTTACTAATGCAACTACATGACATGCTATGATGCAATAAGCAATAAACAATAATAAATATCACTTAGCACATAGCATTTATCAATTAACAGATAGCAGCAGAAATAAACAAGTAACAAAGGATATTAGCCAAGGTTTCCCAACTGATATAACCAAATAAAGGTCGCTGCGCAGCTTCAATAATCAACAATCCAAATCTTCATAGTAGCATTAAAGCTGAAGAGAAAACCCCCGGTACCGGAACCAATAACAAAGTAACGTGCCACAAAGGGCGGGAGCCATGCCACAAAGTCATGCTCTAAAACGTCTAGCTAGAATACTCACAAAAGGAGCTAGCTCATCCCATCCAAGGCCAATCTGGATGGGGAAAGAAGGACCAATGGGCGATGCTATACTGGACTTGGCTTGTGCCATTATAGTATTATCCATTGCCTGACTCGATACACAAATAACCAGCTGGACTTTCAAATAAAAGCTAAGTAATAAACACTAGCTTAAATAAACAACCACTGATTCCAAAGTAGGGAATCCTTATCAAGAAGTCACCAAGAAAGTGAAATGAACCAACAACACATAAGTAAAGTGTTCCAATAATCTCAACAATGATAACACAATTCCCATATCACATTCAATCACAAAGGATCCAGTTAACTCAAGAACACAACCAAAACTACTCACTCATCTCGAAGAGCTCAAGGAGAGCTTTAAAACGATAACTTATACACCTAAAACGGAGTGCGGATGAGGGAGTTAGGAACTATTGAAGATTGTCTACGAAAAGTACAAGAGGATGAAGCTCAGGACTTGTACAGCGGAGGGGGCGCACGCCCGCGCAGAAAGGATGCGCGCTCCCTATAGGATCAGAAGGTTCATGCCAAAAAGGCCAGAGGAGGGTGCGCGCGCTCGCGAGAAAAGGGTGCGCACGCCCTTAGCATCAGAAGGTTTTGAGTTTTTGAAACAATTGAGGGAGCGCACGCCCCCCAGAATATGGTGCGCGCGCCCTAGATGATCAGAAGGTTTAGTTTACAAAGGACATAAGGGTGCGCACGCCTCCCCTGAAAGGGTGCGCGCGCCCCCTTGCTCGGAGGGGCAAATTCCGGCCAAATTCCTGGGTTCTTGAAAAATTCCAACCAAAATCCAACCCTCTTAACTAGCATATTCAGGTACTAGAACAAGTTATAGGTCCAAAAGGAACCCATATAACAACACCTAGCAACCCAAGTAAAGAATTGATTCAATCATCCAAAATTTCACAAAAATGGATAAAATGCAAATAAATTCCAAATCAAACAAAGAAGCCATATATATCAACTAGAGCATTAATGGAGTTAAAGATGAACATTTTAGCATAAAAATGGGGGAAAAGCAACTTACCCGGATTTCTCAAAGTTGACAGAATTCGAATATTCTTAGCTCCCTACGATCCTATCGACGATCCAAGCACATTTCATAAAATGAGCACTAAGAAAAGATGAGAGGAAGAGGATGAAAATGAAGAGAGAAAGGAGAGAGAATCTTACCTTTCTTGGAGAGAGAGAGAAAGAAACTGGGAATGGGAGTAGGGTGAGGGGGAGGTGAGGGAGAAGAGAGGGAGTAGGGAGATGATGATTATTTTCCCAAAAACTTACACTTAGACCCCCTCCCCCACAACTACACAACTCTAATACTTCCTACTAACAACTAAGACCAAATAATACTACACTAGCACAAATGACCCAAATAAAATGCTAGGCATAATTTATTATGAAACATAAATGCACACATAATTATTAATTAAATAATAATTTAAACAATTAAATAAGAAATAAATAAATAATTAAATATTTATTATTAGAAAATAGAGGCGGGTTTTCGGGTCGTGACACCCAGCCCGGCGACCAGGCGCCCGCCCGCGCTGAGCCAGGCGCCCGCCCGCATGGCCTTTTCCTGCGGCCAGACCTTCTGGGCAAATGAGCGCCCGCCCGCCCCCCTGTTCTGGAAACTTACCTTTTGCTTGTTTAAGACTATGTGGCTTCCTAGTTAAGTTTATTTACTCAAATTAACTTAAGTTAACATCGTGGAACACTTTATTAATTGGAATTGGTTCTTTTGTGAATAAATATGTTATGGAGTTTGATTAAGTATCGTTTTGGGAATGTGGGCCATCTTTGATGTGTTGTTTGGATTGGTTTACCTTTGTGGTGATTTATTTGGAATGGTTCCCTACTTTGGAATCATTAGTTGTTTATCGTGCTAGTATTTTATTACTTAGCCTTTACTTGAAAGTCCAGGTGGTATTTGTGTGTGTTTCGGGCGATGCGAAACATTATGATGGCACAAGCCAAGTCCATTATGATGTTGACCATTGTTTTGCCCCATTATTTCCCTCTTCCAGATTGGCCTTGGATGTGAGATGAGCTAGCCCCTTTGTGAGCATTTTAGCTATTGGTTTTGGGCTTTGACTGTGTGTCATTGTCCCCTCATTATTATTGATTCCGGTACCGGGGGTTTTCTCTTCAAGCTTTCATGCTACTATGAAGATGTTGATTGTTGATTATTGAAGCTGCGCAGCGACCTTTATTTTGTTCTATCAGTTGGGAAACCTTGGCTAATATCCTTTGTTAATTGTTTATTTCCGCTGCTATCTGTTAATTGATAAATGCTATATGCTAAGTGATATTTATTATTGTTTATTGCTTATTGCATCATAGCATGTCATGTAGTTGCATTAGTGACTTATTGAGATTTATCTCACCCCTTTCTTTTATCTTTGTTTTTCCTTAACCCCCAGGAGGAAAGGATTAGACTCGCTGATCACGAGGAGGACGTCGCGAGGGTTAAGCTTTTTGGGCAAGTTGTTATTGGTGGGTTCACATTACATAAATGTGTAACCTTTTTGGGAATAGTTGTACCAAACTTGACGTCATTAGAATTTGTATATTTTATTATTTTGGGTGTAAGCTTATGGAGCTTACACTAGTTTATATTTTGTTGTTCAAGTTGGATTTCAAAACTTTGCGTTACCATCTTTTGGTATAAAAGGAAAATTTTATCTCATTATTTTAGAGTTTATTGTTTAAGTCGACGTCCAGCTCGCGTACTTCCGGGCCCGCGGGGTCGGGGTCGCGACAATTCTCATCAACTAGTGACAACTTTAAGTGTGAGGTCTGCGCTGAAAGAGAAAGTGAAAGTGAATTTACACCTCAGAAAACTTGTGAAATTCCCAAGGAGAAACATTCTATTTCAATGGGTAAAAGACAGGAATCAATCAAGAGACTAACATACCATTATGTCTACCCAACGAAACAATTTGGGAAAGCTAAAGAGAAGGAAGTAGCTACAGATGAATCTTCCTCTAGCAAAATAATTCTTGAAACAAGGCGCGCTCCTTCTACGAGCGAACATTATGAGCCTAAGAGCCATGCACATCAACGCCATGCGCCTCCTAGCCATATGCGCACTCCTAGTAAAAGCGCACCAAAATTTCAAAAGAAAATTTTTGTTAAGGCAAATTCATCTGATCCAAAGAAGAATGCTATCCCTAAGAAAAGTAAGGAGTTTGTGAAAACTCACGTGATTGGTGGCTTTCATCATTGTTCTATTTGTGAATGTTCTGGACACAAGGCCGTGGAATGCCTTTTAAGATTCACTCCAAATGCCAAAGGACTTAAAAATCCTATGGTCAAGCAAGAGTGGGTCGTAAAAAGTTGCTAACTCTAGGACCCAAAAAGGAATAAAGGGGACCTGCTTAAATGTCTATATTTCAGGTTCTTTGCTTCATGGCTGGATCTTCTAAATCTAGAACGTATGAATGGATTCTCGATAGTGGGTGCTCACGACACATGACTGGAGATGAATCCTTACTTGAAGATGTTCATGAAGAAAGAGGTCCCTCTGTAACATTTGGTGATAATAACAAAGGTCAAGTTGTTGCATATGGAAAGCTCAAGAAAGACAAAGTGTGCATTGAAATAGTCTCTCTCGTGGAAGGACTCAAGCACAACTTATTATCCATATCTCAATTTTGCGACAAAGGATTAGAATGCCATTTCACTTCAACGCAATGTCTTATCAAGAATGGCAAAACTAGAGCTACATTACTCACGGGATATCGTAAGACAAATATTTATATTATTGATTTCCATAGTATGAACTCTAGTACTAATCTTTGTTTTGTAGCTAAAAGTGTGAGCGAAAATAGTTGGCTATGGCACAAGCGCATGAGTCACTTGAACTTCAAGTATATATCAAAACTCAGCAGGGACAATATTGCCAAAGGACTCCCCAAGGTTGCTGATCATCATGAAAAGAAATTCGCAGCTTGTCAACTTGGAAAACAATCAAAGCAGTATTTCTCCAGGAAGACAAATCCCTCAACTTCTAGATGTTTGCAACTGCTGCACATTGATCTTTTTGGACCAGTCTCCACTGCAAGCATTAGAGGAAACAAATATACTCTAGTTGTGGTGGACGATTATTCAAGATATGCGTGGGGTGAAAATGATGATCTCTAAAGACAATTGCTATGACATTATCACCACTCTATTCAGACTGCTCCAAACCCAAAAGGAAGATGACATCGTTCGTGTTCGATTCGAAAATGGAACAAAATTCAAAAACAACGGTGTTGCTCGATATTGCAATGATTATGGGATAGATCACAACTTCTCAACTGCTGGTATTCCACAGCAAAATGGTGTTATGCAAAAGAAGAACAGAACATTGATAGAAGCAGGGAAGACGATGATAGCTGAAGCAAAATTGCCCAAGTACTTTTGGGAAGAAGCTATCAACACCGCATGTTTTACTCAGAATCGTTCCCTCATCAACAAACTTCACAACAAGACCCCGTATGAACTTTGGCGTGGCAGAACTCCCAATATTTGCATTCTTCAAGATATTTGGTTGCAAATGTTATATCCTCTACAACGGAAACGAACATAGAGGTAAATTCGATGCCAAAGCCGATGAAGGTATTTTTGTTGGGTATGCAAAACATTCAAACGCTTTTCGCATTTTTAATAGATCTACATTAGTGATAGTTGAATCAGTACATGTTATATTTGATGAACAGTCTCTCCTTGAGCCACATTTGGCTCCAAATGTTACTAATGATTCTGTTGAGCTTAATGTGACAGGTGCTCCTATTCATGTTGCGCCTACACAAGATCAGAATCTATCAACTCAAGGAAATCCATCTACATCAGTTGCTCCTAAATCAATGTATGGCGCGCCTGGTGAATCTTCAGTTGCGCCTTCCTTGAATGTCGCACCTCTTGATTCATCTCACGCGCCTATATCTACTGCTGCATCTGGTGTTAAACCCAGTTTCAATTTTGAACCAGTTCAACCACCTAATTTTGATGATTTTGAATCTGGTTAAGATGTACCAATTGAAGACCTTCAAGTTACTACAACTCAACCTAACTTATCTCCTGAAATTCGTGAAGTTAGAGATCACCCAATTACTAATATCATTGGTGATCTACATGTTGGATTACGTACAAGGAGAGCTACAAACTTTGATGCTTACACTGTATTTATCTCTCAAATTGAACCTAAAAAGGCTGATGAAGCGCTCCAAGATCCAAATTGGGTTGTTGCAATGCAAGAAAAACTCGATCAGTTTGAACGATGTAAGGTTTGGACTGTCATTCCTAGACCAAATGATCAAGGAGTGATTGGTACAAAGTGGGTGTTCAAAAACAAGATGGACGAGAATGGAACCATCACAAGAAACAAAGCAAGGTTGGTTGCACAAGGCTACAGGCAAGAGGAAGGAATCGACTACGATGAAACCTTTGCGCCCGTTGCAAGACTTGAAGCTATAAGGATTTTTCTAGCTTACGCAGCTCACAAGAACTTCAAGTTATATCAAATGGATGTCAAGAGCGCATTTCTAAATGGTGAACTCCAAGTGTAAGTCTACGTTGCCAAACATAATGATCATAAATTACTTGTTCAAATTTATGTCGATGATATTATTTTTGGTTCTACTAATGAATTGTTGTGCAAGCGCTTTGAGAAACTAATGAAAAGCAAGTTTGAGATGAGCATGATGGGAGAACTCATATTCTTCCTCGGGCTTCAAATCAAGCAAATGGATGAAGGCATATTTATGAACCAAACAAAGTATACAAGGGATCTAATCAAGAAATTTGGACTTGACAATGCTAAACCATATGATACTCCAATGGCTACCGGCAACAAACTTGACAAAGACTTGAAAGGTAAGAAAGTTGATCAAACTTTATATCGAGGTATGATTGGCTCTCTCCTTTATCTTATTGCAAGTAGGCCAGATATTATGTTTAGTGTTTGTGTCTGCGCTCGTTATCAATCTGACCCTAGATAAACGCACTTAATTGCTGTGAAACGTATTATACAATATCTCTCCCGCACTATTAACCTTAGAATTTGGTACACCAAAGATTCGAATTTTAAACTTGTAGGTTATTCAGATGTGGATTATGCAGCGTACTCAATTGATAGGAAAAGCACAAGCGGCACTTGTCATTTCCTCGGATATCGACTTGTGTCATGGGCTAGTAAGAAACAAAGTGCAGTTTCTGTTTCAACTACTGAAGCAGAGTATATTGCTGTTGGAAGCTGTTGCTATTAGATTCTGTGGATAAAGCAGCAATTGGTGGACTATGACATCAAAGAAGAAAATTGTCCCATCTACTGCGACAATACATCAACCATTGCGGTTTCTGAAAATCCTGTCATGCACTCCAAGACCAAGCATATTGACATCAAGTATCACTTCCTCAAAGACCACGTGGAGAAAAGAAACATTCATTTGGAACACGTGGGAACCGACTATCAAATTGCTGATATTCTTACAAAAGCACTAGATGCTAAAAGGTTCATCTTTTTTAGATGTGAAATGGGTATGCTTGAACTCAGCTAAATCTTGTCCATATGATTTGTCAATACTAACATCTTTGTGTTTTCTTGAATCATCTAAGATAGTACTGCCTCATGCGCCTGCGCACTTCATGCGCACACGATGTTGTGCATAAGGAAAATCTTTTCTGAGTTTTCTAAGAAACTCTGCGCATAATAGAGCTGCACATAAGCATCATGCGCATGCCACGTGGACCTCAGGTAAGTTCTCTTTTCAATAGTTACACCTAGGTCCTTGACTTGCTAAGTCAGCACATAATTTGCAAGGGTACTTGCGTAATTATGTATTTTCCGTCATCATTTCTTTTTGAATTTTCTTGGGAAATTACTTTTTTACCCCTGCGCACGTCCCACCTCATTTAATGCAAAAGGCATTGAACGACGCGCCATTAATGCTAGTTATGTACTATTTATGACGAAAGTTGAAGAGTCTTTTCGTGACCATTAATGCCTGACACACGCGCGGGCATAGGGATTTTCACGCGCATTCCTCATTGGTCCATGTCATCTGCGCGTGCGCCTTACTCGCCTGATCTTTTACCAACTTTTTTCAGCGCATGGTGATGTCATCGCTCCTCTTTGATGATTAAAACTTCCAAACGCCGTCTCTCTCCTCACTCTTCGCTCTTTTGTTTTTCCAAACACTCAACCGCCCCTTTTCTTTCTCTACTCTCTAACATCTCTCTCTCTCTCTCTCTCTACTCTCTGCACCATTTCTCTCCTTTTTCATGTTAAAATTTCTCTATATATATCTCTCATGGCTCGTAAGAAAACCACAACTTCAAAGAAACCAAAGGATCCACAAATGGTAAGATTCTTCAACTCAATTTTTTAATTTTCCGCCATTGTTGGGTTCGAAGCTTATTTCTTCCCCTTTATGATTTCTCTATGATCCGTTGCTCATTTTTCGAATTATTTTATGCTATATGCTCAGTTTTCTCTTAGCTATTCATTTATCTAATTTGTTTCACGATCAATGATCGTTTGGTTGGTTTTTTATTGATTTTTTGAGTTTATGTCTTTTCGTATTTCATTTCGTTTTTCTCAGATCCTGACTGTATGTTCTTGTTATTGTTATTTTGGTTTACTTGTTTGTCTGTGATTTTTCATTACGAACACTTTGATATGCTTTTTATGCATTTTGGAGCACTTTGACATTTTTATGTTCTTCGTGTATTCAATGCATGTTCTTCATGTTCTTGTGAATAGTCACATTATGTGCCTTGCCATGATTTTTGTCTTTCTTTATGCTGTTCGCGCCAATTTTAGGCGTGCTATTTAAATTTTGTGTTTTTGGACATTTTTACCCTTTATATTTATTATTTTAATCTAAGTATGGAGTCCAGTTCATGCACTGCGCATATCGCTCATGCGCATGCGCTTCTCTCCATGCGCATGTCCAGATCTAATTTATGACTTTTGTTTTGCGCAGAATTTGAATTATTTTATTCCTGGTTGGGAACTTGATGTGGAAGACCTGCGCCAAGATGCTCTTGGGCGTTATATGGTGGAAATTATGGACAAATCTGGTATTCTTCCTCTTTTCACCAAGGGCCATAATTTCATTCTTCCCTCATACATCGACGAATTCTTCAGCAACGCAGAAGAAGTTGATCGCGTGTACGACGACATCACCGTTCCCTGCCTTAAAAGCTCTATCCGCGGGGTTTCTGTGACTATCAACTATGCGCACATCAAACAAACTATGGGATTACCCGCGTGCGCAAAGAAGAAGATATCTCAAGATGCGCAGGATAAAGTTGCTCAGAAGCTGATAAAGATTCCTACGTTGGTTGGTCAATACAACAACCACGATAGGAAGGAGTTTGGAGAATTGATGTACCACCTTTGCACTCTCATTAGTGACACCATCAACTGCAAGAATGAAAACAAATCCACTTTCATCAGCAAGCAGTGGATGTGTTGCGCAGCCATTTTCAATAAGAAGCAGTTGAGTTGGGCTGAGATCATTTTTATGAGTTAGTACGTTGGGTGTGCGTGTACAAGAAGAAGGCTGCAGATGAGAAGAAGCCACCCAAGTACATGACTTACTGCAGAATCCTTACTGCCATCTTTATGCGCTTTCCCAAAGTGCGCAAGTTGGTGGATGAGGACCCATCATTGAAGGTTGATGTGACTTCCACGTGCACGTATTCTCGCGTTTTCCTTCAGAACTTTCGCCGTGAAGTCAACAACTTTGACTACTGTATGTACTGGGCTGCGTATCCCATTGAGCTTTTTGAGGATATTCACCCAGAAGACCAAGGCTCCCCTCCAGTTTCTGATGATGAATTGGAATCTGCATCTTCATCGAGCTCAGACTCTGAGGACGATTCTGTCTATGAGCCTGAGTTAAGAAAGGTTGGCGCTAAGGAGAAAGGCAAGGGCATAGCTACTGATGCGCCACACAAGAAGACAAAGGCTTTTAAACCTGTTGCGTCTGGTATTAAGATCAAAGAGCCTGCTGCGCCTGCTCCTAAGCGCAAGGCTACTGCTGACCCAGAGCCCCCTAAGAAATCTAAGAAGACCAAAGCCCCTGCGCCTGAAGAGATAAAGAAAGCTAAGGCTGCTGCGACTGAGAAGGAGAAAGAAGGGAAGAAGAAAGAAAAGAAGAAGAAGAAAGTCAAGGTCTCTAGAACCTTATTGGATAAGTCTGATGAAGACATCCAAGTAAAAGAAGATATCTTTGAAGATGCTGCCAATGATCCACTCATCAGCCCTTCGAAATCCACTGCCGGAACATCTGCTGCTGCAGCATCTCAAGGGGAGACACCCAAAGAGACGCGCACGGCCACTTCTAGTGAGGATGAGATTCCACTTTTTGCTAAGAAGTCTACTCCCAAGCTCAGGGTTAAGAAGGTTTCTACCAAAAGTGCGCCTCAAAGCGTACTTTGGAAGACTTATTTGATGTTGATTCAGATCCTCAAAGGCATTCCCCTCCGCGCACTGAAAAATCTGCGCGTAATATTGCAAGGGAATCGAGGCTAGCTTCTGTTGCGCAAAGAAATGTTGCGCAGTAAGCCCCACCAGTCTTTATTGATAGTGAAGGTTTTTCACATGCTGCGCCTGACCCTGCTATGTATGAGGATGCGCCAAGAGTGAAAGATGCTTCTGACTCTAGTTCATAGGACTTTGCTGCGCCTCTATCTCATGTTCCTGCTCAAGCTACTCCGTCTACTCATGCGCAAACTACTCCACCTCCTGTGCAACCTACTGGAGCTTCACACACTTCTCCAGTTATTCCTGTTGTCACTCCAGCTACTGCTCCCTCAGATCCCTCAACTTCTTCAACTGACATGCGCCAAATCTTGGCCATGCTTCAAACTATCCAGGCTAATCAACTTGCTACGTAAACCCATCACTTTCAAGTGGTCACTGCACAAGCTATGATTCAAGAGCAATTGGATACGCAGTCTGCTAGGCTAGATGCGCAAGCCAGTCTACTTCAAGAAATTGATTGTGCCATTAAGGGGGAGAGTTCTGCAACAAAGGCTAACCCTTCTGATGCGCCCGCAACCAGTTCTGGAGCTGCGCCCATGCCTCCAAATTTTGATGCGCTCCGCTAAGACATAGGGTATGTCTTTGGTGTTATTACCAATGCGCTCTCCAAGATTCCCTCTATGCATGGCTTGAATGAATCCTTATGTACCGTGGCAGGTGCTATGAAAGATGTTATGCAGATTGAAACTACAAATATTTTGAATGCTTTTGAAAACATTGCGCCCGGTGAATCCAGCTCTTCCTCCACCTCCTTTGATGCGCTGAAATCTCATGTCACCCACTGCTTAGTTCAGTTCAGTGATACTTTCAATGGCGCCATGAACCAGGCTATGCTAGATATGTAAGCCAGTCAAAATATGGTTCAGGTGGAGCTGACCAAGAGCTTAGTGGATGCGCAGAAGGAGATTCAAGACTTGATTGCGTCTTCTCAGCAATCTCTTGCAAACCAATTTGGTTCGTAGAGAATACTTTAAATCGAGTCTCTGAAGATCTTCAAAAGGATAATGGTTTGATGCTCGGTGGCATGAAGACTTATGTAAATCAGGTTGTGGAATACAATGCTAAGTTTCAGGCCCTCAAGATTGAGTTGATGAACAAGTTCACCAGCCTGCAGAATGAGCTTAGGGAAGCACTTTCTAGGATTAACTTAGACTAGATTTGTAATCTTTCCTTTGTTGCGCATATTTTGTAAGTTTTTGATGCGCATTTAATTTTTGCTTTTGATTTTTCTTCCATTGTAAAACTTGTACATGTAACTCAAATCTTTCAAGTTTTAATGAGAAGAATGCATCATTGCGTTTTCAAAAAACTTTGTTCAATTAAAACTTTTCGTTTGTGGAACAATGAATGTATTATTTAAACTTTACATCATGTGCATTATCATAACTGCTCATATTTTATTACATGATGTTTAAACATTCAGTTTAAACCCATACTCAAACTTAAACTCATAATATTTTTGTATGCGCTGAATGATATTTCTGTCTTTCCCATATTGTAATTTATTCTTTTGGATAGACTAGAAATCTATAACACTGGCTAGTGTGTGCATATTGACTTGAGACATGATTTACCATTTACATTCTTATGGACATGTTTTTATCAAGTACTTTGTATTGCCTTTGTTGTAGTAGGTAATGGCATCAATCATTTAGGGGGAGATTGTTGGGTATGCTTATTACTTAACCCTCCTACTTATGTTAGAATTGATTGATACCATCACCTAAGTTTATTTTAAGGAGTTTAGGACCCTATGTAACAAGTTTTATAACTTCAATTTTTAGCTAAGTCCTCTTTATAGACTAGGCTTAGTGTTTAAGGCTGAAGCGTTGGATTTGAGGTCTCAAGTGAAATTGACTGAATGGGATGCGCATGACTCCCATATGAAGCTTGGAAAGCGTCATGACAAGCTACGCTTTTTGGAATGAGTCAAAGTGCTGATGTGGACAAACGACAAAACGTGCACACTCAGCATACACGTAGATAGAGACGCGCCTCATTTTTGAAATTCAAATTGAAGACAGCTGTCATCCTTCTAGAAGAAGTTTGAAGCTCATCCACTTGCTTTGTCTCCAACGGCTATAAAGGACACCTGCGCACCAATCACGTTGTGCCAGCACATTGTCCTTGCTCAGAGCTCCAACGGCTAGTTTTTGAAGCTCCACTATAAATAGCCAGCTCTTCCTCATTTTCCAAGCTTGCTTGTGTTTTGCTCTCTGAAAGAAACTTTGAAGATTTGAAGATTGCTTGCTCATTTCCAGAATTCTCAAGAACAACCTTCATACCTTCATACTTTACCAAGCCCAGATCCTAAAGCCTTGTAACACCAGAATCTTGTGCTCTCCATCTCTTAGATTTAAAGAGCCCAGATTTCTGACACACACACCTCTTGAAGTTTCGATCTCATCGATCATACTTCTTGAGAAACACCGGTTATTGTCTAGGATTTTGTTCTTTCATAGATTATAGATCTTTGAGTTAGTTTGCTCTAAATTGTTGTAACTTGTAACTCTCTCTCATGATAAGATCTCCTTTAGAAATTCAAGACTAACCATCTTGGTAGAGGACGTAGATATTTTCCCGATCGAACCTCTCCAAATAGCTTGTCTATTTATTGTGCTTTACTTTCTACATTTAAGCTTTTCTGATATATTGCTTTGTTTGATCTTTGTAGATTTTCTTGCACTGTTTGCATTGTGTTTGTGTGCTTTCTGCCTTAGTTCCATTTTGCGCCACTCTTTAAACTAAATTCCGCTGTGCATTTCACACTCTGTTGCGCGCTATACTTAGCCAATATTTGAGTTGTGCGCATTTGCCATTGATTTGCAAAAGGGTTTGAAAAGAATTTTAAAACTCTATTCACCCCCCTCTAGCATTTTTCATACCCTTGTTGCCCCTTTGGGACCAACATAGTTTTTCATAAGTACTAGGGACGGAGATTATTATAACAAAACATGTAACGACAAATCATAATCAAACAATATCTCTTTATATAAAGAGTAAATGACAACATAATAACGTTCAAATAACGTGTCTAGGGCATATACACCAACATTCACTACATTCTTTGAGACCATTCAGATTTAGTAGGTTATCCTTAGAGAGGATGTGGGTGTTATTCCCCATTGTTTCTTTTTGTACACCCTTTTCCACACTTTGTTTGCCATTGGTGGGTGTTCAACATCATTCTCGTTGTTGAACATGTAGCTAGACTTGAGCGTTGTTAGTGGTTATGCCATAGGCTCTTTGGAAGAACCTTATGTTATGGGAGGACCCAAGGGAAACTCTAGCGACGACGCGTAATGATGGACAGCCGGGGAAACGATTGTAGATTGAGGACCTGAACAAATTTGCACACAAAGAAGGCTTGGGAGGGAGGAAGTGGAAAAATATTGGGGGGGGGGGAGTTGAGGATGGGACGTCGCCAGTCAGGTCATTTGGTTATGATGGTTGGAGTATTTAATCGGAGTTGGGTCGGATAGAAGCGAGTGATCGCCGGAGATCCAAATCTGAATGGAACTTCTTTGGTCTGGCGAAGAGAAGGATAGTGTGCGTGCATATGTGTGTGTGTGCGTGGGTGGGTATGAATTGAATGAGAGGAGTGGGGAAAGGTTGGTTTAATTTGGACAAGAAGTAGTTTTGGGATTTAAAAATATTAACGGACTCTATGGTGATTTATTTTCCAGTGTTGGACTAAGTGATAAATAGAAATATTGCGTGGACTAGGATTAGGTGGTAATTTTATCCATTTTAAAAATACAAATATAACTATACTACTAATTGTTTTTGTCCACTCAAATAAATAAAAAAAAATGGGGACAAGAAAACGCAAAGCGGCCCCTGCCCATTTACTAAGGCTTTGTTTGGTAGAGCGGCGCGTTTAAAAAGAAGTGGAGAAAAACCAGCTTTTTGCTAATTAAGCGTATCAATGGAGAGTTTTCAACCGGAGCTTTTTGAAAATCTTGGCTAATTTTGGCCGCTCAAAATAGTAGCGTCCAAAAAGAAGCTCCGTTTTAAAAAATCCCCGTTTTTAAAATTGTGCACCAGACGAGCCCTAAATAAACATTGTTAAAATATTATGGGCCTTTACACCAATGTAAACCCCAATTTTTCATTGCTCTTCACTCTACAGTTCATCTTGTTTTGTTCGGTTGTTCCTCAAGCTCGCACCTTACCGCCGCGTTGCCGGAATCTTCCCCATCAATTGTGAGTCCGCATATTGTTCTGTTAACCCGAATACTTACCAATATTCGATTTAATTGACTGGGATTGTAAAAGCTAATTTCTTGTACAACTTGAAATCTCGAATATAAGGCCTGAACTTACTTGGTTCGGGAAGTATTCATTTTGCTAGTTTTTTAGCCTTTTCTTTTCCTTACATCAATGTGTATTCTTTTGATTTTTTCTCTCAAATCAAATAGTGATATGGAGTCATGGAAAATAAAAAACAAGTAAGGGCATATGAAATTCTCAACAATTATGTGTACTGTGCTACTCATTGATATACTTGAAAATAAATTCTTAATATTAAACCCTTCACCATAGAAAACTAGGATGACCAACGCCGGTTCCGGTTCCGGTTCGCCATTTATGTGAACCTTAACCGGCCCTTGGTTACACCGGTTCCGGTTCCGGTAATCACAATCCGGTTCCGGTCCGGTTCCGGTTCGGTTCCACACTACATTTTTTTTTATCATACAATAATGAATAAACATGTTAAAATTTATTGAAAAACAAGGGATTTTTTATATTTATCATACAATAATTAATAAACATGTTAAAAATTATTGAAAAAAACAAGGGATTTTTATTTTTTTTAATGGAAACGCCGGTCCGGTTCCGGTTCGCCATTTATGTGAACCTTAACCGGCCCTTGGTTACACCGGTTCCGGTTACTCCGGTTCCGGTTAACCCGCGGTTCGTTCCAGTTCCGGGCTTCTCCAGTCCGGCCGGTCCGGTTACAGGCCGGTTTGGTCATCCCCGTAGAAAACACCTATTTACTGATCAATTTGATTGAACTTAATATATGAAAAATTAATTATCCTTATTAATTTCTACTAGAATTTTGTTGTAGTACTTTTAATTATTAGTGCTACATCAGTAACAATTTTATAATATAGTTATATTTTGATAAATTTTATGTCAAAGCCCAATAAAGTTGACCACTAAAATATACTTAGCCTCCGTTTGTTTCGTCGTAAAATATTTTACGAAAAATGTTTCCGGTGGTTGGTAACCAAATGTGAAAAGAAGTCAATGTAAAATATTTTACGTCAACGGAAATAAGCTAGGTTTTCCGTAAAATGACTTACGGGGGGAACCTCCGTAAGTCATTTTCCGGAAAATGTTAATTCTCTCACTCACACACACACACTCCCCATACAACCCATACTATCCACTCCACCTCCACCCCCTCCATCCCCAACCCCACCCTCCGACCTTACTTTTCCCTCCTCCTCTCCCACCCCCAATATATGTATATATATATATATATATATATATATATATATATATATATATATACTCCCTCCGTCCCAGCTCACTTGCCTACTTTTTATAATATTATATTCACTATATCCCACCACTCATTATCTCTCCTCATTTTTAACCACTCAATTTATTCGATCAACACTACTATTTACCTCACTCATTCTCTCTCTTTATTTTCTACCACACATTTTTCTTATTTTATTCTTTTTCATTAGTTATTGTCACGACCCGAAATCTAGGCTCTATTTTATTAGTAATTAAATGATTATTATTTAATTATTTGCTTATTTATTTATTTAAATTATTATTTATTTAAATATTTATGTGCGCATTTTATGTGTTATAATAATTAAGCCTAGCATTTTATTTGAGTTATTTGGGCTAGTGTGGAAGTGTTGAGTCTTAATTGTTAGTAGGGAGTGTAGTATTTGTGTAGTGTAGTGGAGGGGGCCTAAGTGTAAGTCTTTTAAAACATTTCCCTACTCCCTCCCTACTCCTTCCCTCACCTTCTCCCTCACTCTCCCTCATCATTCCCAGCAAACACCCTCTCTCTCCTTGGCATTGGTAAGTTTTTCTTCCTCTTCCTTCTCTCTTCATTTTCTCCATCTTCCTCTCTTAATCATTCATTTCTTAAAACGTGAACCTTGTTTAGATCGTCGATAGGATCGCGTAGAACCAAAAAGAATCGAATTCCGTCAACTTTCATTATTTTCAAGTAAGTTACTTTTCCCCCATTTTGATGCTAAAATGTTCATATCATGTTTAGATAATGTTTGATGTGTTATATTTGAAGTTTGGTTGGGTTTTGAATTTATTGAGAATTTATTTTGGGTTTTGATCAAAAATGGTGAAATCTTGAATGTTGGGTTTGATTCTTGATTTTGGTTGTTAAATGTTGTTGTATGAGTCTTTTTAGACTTATAAGTTGTTTTGGTACATTAGTATACTAGTTGGAATGTTGGATTTTGGTGGAAATGTGTTTTGGGTATAAAAATGGAAGAACCCATGTTGTTCTTCCCGATTTCTGGCAATTCAGAAGATTGGGCGGCCGCACAATAAAGTCTGGGCGACCGCACATCTATCTGAAAGCTTTTGTTCTTGTTTTGAAGGATTTTGGGCGACCGCACAATCCCTTTTGGGCGGCCGCACAGAACCCCTGAAAGTTTACATTTGTTAATTTTGTGTGATTGAAGAATGCGTTTTGATCCAAACCTTGGGTGTCCTTCTAGTCAACCTTAGTGAACATTGTAGTACACTCTAGTGATAGAATTGAGTCCTTGTGATCAAGTTTGTGTTTGAAATTAATTAAGTGCTAATTGAGATTGTTGTAACACTTTATTGATTGGGTTTGATTCTTTTGTGAATAAATACGATATGGAATGTGATTTAGTATCAGTTTGGGAATGTGGTTCATCTTTGATGTGCGGTTTGCATTGGTTTACCTTTGTGGTAATTTAATTGGATTGGTTCCCTACTTTGGAACCTTAAGTTGTTTATTCATGCTAAATTATTATTACTTAGCATTTATTTGGAAGCCCAGCTGGCATATTTGTTGCATCGGGCGATGGGAAAGATTATAATGGCAAAGCCAAGTCCATTATAATGTTGATCATTGTTTTGCCCTTACTATACCCCTTTTCCAGATTGGCCTTGGAAAAGTCAAGTTAGCGTTCCTTTGTGAATGTATCTAGCTAGCGGGCATGACTTTGTGTCATGGTCCTTGTCCTTTGTGACACTTTTATGGTTATTGGTTCCGGTACCGGGTTTTCTCTTCGGCTTTCATGCTATTATGAAGATGATGATTTGTTGATTATTGAAGCTGCGCAGCGATCCTTTATTTGGATGTTCCGGTTTGGAAAACCTTGGCTATATCCTTTGTTATGTGTTTATTTCCGCTGCTATCTGTTATGTGATAAATGCTATGTGCTATGTGATATTTATTATTGCTTATTGCTTATTGCATCATACCATGTCATGTAGTTGCATTAGTAACTTATTGAGATTTATCTCACCCCCTTTTCTTTTATCTTTGTTTTTCCTTAACCCCCCCCAGGTGCTAAGGAATAGTCTCGCTGATCACGAGAAAGAGGACGTCGAGTGTGGATACATTCTTTTGGGGAAGGTTGTTGTAGGTTGGTTTACATTATGTAAATGTGTAACCATTTTGGGATAATTGTACCAAACATTGACGTCATTAGGATTTGTACATTTGTGTTTTGTTGGACATAAACTTGTGGAAGTTTATGATAGTTGTATTTGGTTTTTATCAAACTTGGTTTTGTAAAACTTTGGATTATCACCTTTTGGTATTAAATGGAAATTTTAACCTTGGTATTTCATAGTTTTGGTTTTAAGTCGACGTCCAGATCGCGGTCTCGGGGCCCGCGGGGTCCGGGGTCGCGACAGTTATTCTGCCCACCTCTTGGGTGTCAAGTGAGGTGGGACGGAGGGAATATATATATATATATATATATATATATATATATATATATATATATATATATATATATATATATATATATATATATATATATATAGGTTTTGTTAGGATACCCACCATAGGAGTATGTTAACAACTAGCCCATTATTTTAGAACACAAATACCCACCAATTTATTGTGCAAATGAAACTAGTTAAGAAGGTATAATAGTAATTATCAACCAAAGATAGGGACCTACATTTTATTACTTCAATTCTCTCTTTATCTGAGTTTTTTTTCCTTCATCATCTCCGGCAATGTCACAGCCTCCACCACTGTACTTATTCAATCCTCCCTCTTCCCAAATTGACCATTTTCCTTTAATCATCCTAGCCTCAACTCATCAATCTATTTTCAAAACTAAATCTGATTTTAAGACATTCCATAGATTGAATCGACTTTAAAAGGGAAGAATGGAAAATTAATTTTGTCAATGCCGGAGATTTACTTCCCAGTATAATACTAGCAAAGGTACAACTATGCAGTTTGCATATGCAAAGCTTCTCTTTAACTTGATCAACCCGAAATCAAAAAAAAAAAAAAAAAAGAGAGGCAAGATTGTAGTTTTACATCAAAGAGTCAAGGACCTTGCTATCTCCAATCTATAGTACCAAATACTTCTTTACTCAAGAACGTTTTGCAAATTTTCTCTTGAAACCACCATATGTGAAACCCTTGAACCAACATACAATATAACATAAATGTGTCGAATGTCACGACCCGAAATCTAGGCTCTATTTTATTAGTAATTAAATGATTTTTATTTAATTATTTGCTTTTTTTTATTTATTTAAATTCTTATTTATTTAAATAATTATGGGTGCAATTTATGTGTTATAATATTTGTGCCTAGCATTTTATTCGAGTTATTTGGGCTAGTGTAGAAGTGTTGGGTCTTAATAATTAGTAGGGAGTGTAGTGTTTGTGTGTAGTGTAGTGGAGGGGGCCTAAGTGTAAATATTTAAAATTATTTCCCTACTCCCTCCCTACTCCTCCCCTTCTCCCTCATATACACTCAACCTCCCCATTTTTCTCTCCCAGCCACTCTCTTCCTCTCTCCTCCATATTGGTAAGTTTTCTCATTCTCTCACTTCTCTCTTCATTTTCTCCATCTTCCTCTCATTATTGTTCATTTCTTAAATCTTGAACATTGTTTAGATCGTCGATAGGTTCGTAGGAAGCCAAAAAGATTTGAATTCCGTCGACTTTGAGAAGTCCGGGTAAGTTACTTTTCCCCCTATTTTTATGCTAGAAATGCTACTCCATGTTTATTTGATGTTAGGGATGCTATGTATTGCATCATGGGTTGATTTGGGAGTGATTGCATTTTATTCATATTTTTGGGATTTGGTTTGATTCTTGTGTTGGGTCCTAGATGTGTTATTTAGCCCCATTACAAGTCTAGAAGCTGTTTTGGTTCATAGTTGGGTACATTGTAAGCTTTGGTTCCAAGTATTTGTGAAATGGTGAAAGATTTGGGTTAGTTTGAGTTTTGGTTTGAAAATGGTGGAAACCCAGATTTTGGCCGGAAATTGCCTTTCCGGGCTAGGAGGCGCGCGCATCCCTCCCTTAGGAGGTGCGCGCACCCTTATGCCCTCCTTGAACATTTGTGCTTCTGTTGGATTGAAGCGCGCGCACCCATTTATATGAAGCGCGCGCACCCTTAGGCCATCCTTGAATCAAGACCTTCTGTCCTTAAGAGGCGCACGCACCCATTCTCTTGAAGCGCGCGCACCCTCTTGTACCTTGGCGCAATTCTTCCTTCTGATTTCAGGAGGCGCGCGCATCCTCCCATAGGAGGCGCGCGCACCCTCTCCCCTGTTGTGAACTTTATTTCCTTTTTGTCCAATCTTTTGAGGGCCATATCTTATTCACCCGAACTCCGTTTTAGGCGTATAAATTACCGTTTTAAAGCTCTCCTTAAGCTCTTCTATATGAGTGAGTAAATTTGGTTAGGGCTCG
Source organism: Campanula takesimana (assembly GCA_026119855.1). Classification (NCBI taxonomy): domain Eukaryota; kingdom Viridiplantae; phylum Streptophyta; class Magnoliopsida; order Asterales; family Campanulaceae; genus Campanula; species Campanula takesimana. Next base: position 86,926 of record JAOWBW010001799.1, read on the forward strand.
AATTAACTGGATCCTTATGGTCAAATGTGATATGGGAATTGTGTTATCATTGTTATGATTGTTGGAACACTCTAATTGTGTGTTGTGGTTCATTTCATCTTCTGGTGATTATTTGGCATGATTCCCTACTTTGGAATCCCTTGTTTTTTATCGTGCTAGTATTTTATTACTTAGCCTTTACGTGAAAGTCCAGCTGGTATTTTGTGTGTGTTTGGGCGATGTGATACATTATGATGGCACGGCCAAGTCCATTGTGATGTTGACCATTGTTTTGCCCCATTATTACCCTCCTCCAGATTGGCCTTGGATGTGAGAAGAGCTAGCTCCTTTGTGTGCATTTTAGCTTCTTGGAGCATGACTTTGTGGCATGTCTCCCGTCCCTTGTGACATTTCATTGGTTATTGGTTCCGGTACCAGGGTTTTCTCTTCGGCTTTCATGCCACTATGAAGATGATGATTGGTTGATTATTGAAGCTGCGCAGCAATCCTTTATTTGGACGTTCCGGTTTGGAAAACCTTGGCTATATCCTTTGTTATGTGTTTATTTCCGCTGCTATCTGTTATATGATAATTGCTATGTGCTATGTGACAATAATTATTGTTTATTACTTATTGCATCTTAGCATGTCATGTAGTTGCATTAGTAACTTATTGAGATTTATCTCACCCCTTTTCTTTTATCTTTGTTTTTCCTTAACCCCCCCAGGTGCTAAGGATTAGTCTCGCTGATCACGAGAAAGAGGACGTCGAGTGTGGATCCGTTCTTTTGGGAAAGTTGTATAGGTTGGTTTACATTATATCAATGTGTAACCTTTTGGGGATATTTGTACCAAACATTGACGTCATTAGGATTTTGTACATTTGTAATTTGTTGGGCATAAACTTGTGGAAGTTTATGATAAGTTGTATTTGGTTTTTATCAAACTCGGTTTTGTAAAACTTTGGATTGTCACCTTTTGGTATTAAATGGAATTTTTTTAACTCCGACATTTCACAGTTTTGGTTTTAAGTCGACGTCCAGATCGCGGTCCCGGGGCCCGCTGGGTCCGGGGTCGCGACAGTTGGTATCAGAGCTATAGCATTAGCTCTATGTATAAGTCTAGGTGGATTAGTATGACCTAGGTGGGTAGTAGTGTGCGGAGTGATTAGCGGTTGATGTCTTATGCAGGTAATTACTCAAAATGTCTGGAAGAAGAAACAGAGGAGGTACTAGTGGGGCACAGAATCAGACTGATACAAGGGAAGAAGCCCGTGCCATGTTTCAAGGCATGTTTGAGGCGGCCATGAAGGCCATACATGATCAAGGTCCGAGGGTAGAACAAGCACCACCCCGTTATGGTTTGGAGCAATTCCTGAAGTTGAAACCGGTTGAATTCAATGGGGAGCCCGATGTAAAGAAAGCTGAGTTGTGGATCGAGTCGATGGAGAAGATTTATGATGTATTTGGGTGTTCGGATGAGGACAAGGTCCGGTTCGCGGCTTACAAGCTTGTGGGAGCCGCCGAGCATTGGTGGAAAGGTATTAAAGCTACTTGGGATGATACTCACACGGTGTATGCGTGGGAGTTGTTTGTGCGAAAATTCAAGGAGCATTTCATTCCGGTGGTTGATCAAAACCGAAAGGAGATCGAGCTACTCAACCTGGAGCAAGGTGTGTTGTCTATAGCACAATACTCGGCTAAGTTCATAGAATTAGCTCGGTATTGCGACTATTTGGTGAGGACCGAGGAACAAAAGGCTATGAGATTTATTCGGGGATTGAAGACCTCCATTCGTACTCAACTTATTGCTCAACGGATTGTGACATTCCAAGATGCGGTGGACCGAGCCTATTTGATTGAGCAAGATATCGGGGAGCACAAAAGGAAAACCGAGGTTGCGGGTACGGGTAAACCGGGGAGCCATGCTAAGTCTCAACCTCAGCACCGTTCCGATAACCGAGGTAACTTTGGGGGACAATCTTAGTTCCGAGGGCAACCTGCCCCAAGGAACCCGGGTACCACTTCCGGGAACCAAGGGAGCCAAACTAGGAGGCTTTGTTCGTATTGTCAAAAGGAAGGTCATTCTGAAGACCGTTGTGTTGGAAGAAGCAAGGAAGGTGCACCAATTGTGGTCAAATGGGTCACTTTGTAAAAGATTGCCCGAGAGGTAGAGGACAAGCATCCGGGTCAGGAGTGGGTAATAATCAAGGTCAAAAAAGGGATGTTACCGGGAAGCCAAAGTCCAAGGAAGGGTATTTGCCATGAATCAACAACAAGCTACCGATGATCCATCCGTTATTGGAGGTATTGTTTCTGTGTCTAATGTGAGCGCACGAGCGTTAGTAGATCCAGGATCATCTCATTCATACATTTCTGTGCAATTTGCTTCTATGTTAAATGCTGCATTCGAGTCTTTACCGTACGTGCTAGAGGTGTCGACCCCTATAGGAGAATGCTTGGTTTCTGATCGAGTCTTTCGTGCTTGTGACGTGGTTATTTGTGGTCGAGTCCTTTGTGCGGATTTGGTAGTTCTTCCTATCCAAGACTTTGATGTCATTTTGGGTATGGATTAGTTGAGCAAGTTTCATGCTTCCGTTGATTGCCGTAAGAAAACTGTTACTTTTTCTATTCCCGATGTGCCTAAGTTTGTTTTTGAGGCTAGTCCTCTGAGTAGAAAGGTTCGCTTGATTTCTTTTATAAAAGCGAGAAAATTATTGCATAGTGGTTGTGAGGGGTATTTGGCTAGTGTTCTTGATACTAGGAAAGAATCCCCTAGTTTTGATAGTGTTCGGGTAGTTCGGGAATTTCCCGATGTTTTCTCTACCGAGTATGATATGCCTCCCGATCGTGAGATTGAGTTTTTGTATAGATCTTTTGCCGGGTACGGCTCCGATTTCGAAAGCACCTTATAGGTTAGCCCCAGCAGAGTTGAAGGAATTAAAGGTTCAGTTGCAAGAGTTGCTTGATCGAGGGTTTATCTGCCCTAGTGTTTCCCCGTGGGGAGCGCCGGTTTTGTTTGTGCGGAAGAAAGATGGTTCATTGAGATTGTGCATCGATTACCGGAAGTTGAATCAGGTTACGGTGAAGAACAAGTATCCTCTACCGCACATTGATGATTTATTTGATCAGCTTCAAGGGTCCGTGGTTTTCTCTAAACTTGATTGAGGAGTGGGTACCATCAGTTGAAGGTTCGATCGGAGGATATTCCGAAGACTGCTTTTCGCACTCGTTATGGCCATTATGAGTTCTTGGTTATGCCGTTTGGGTTGACGAACGCGCCGGCCGTGTTTATGGATTTGATGAACCGGGTTTTCCATCCCTATCTTGATTCGTTCGTGGTGGTTTTTATCGACGACATTCTTGTTTATTCGAAATCTCGAGAGGAGCACGAACAGCACTTGAGGACAGTTTTATCCGTTCTTGCGAGGGAGAAATTATTTGCGAAGTTCAGTAAATGCGAATTTTGGCTCGAGAAGGTGTCATTTCTGGCCATATAATTTCGAAAGATGGGATTTCTGTGGATCCGTCAAAGATTGAAGCCATAGTGATTGGAAGAGACCCGAGTCAGTGACAGAGATTAGAAGCTTTCTGGGTTTAGCCGGTTATTACCGAAGGTTTATTGAAGGGTTTTCGAGGATTGCTACTCCGATGACTCAGCTGACCCGGAAGAATGTCCCGTTTGTGTGGACCGAGAAATGTGATAAGGGTTTCGAAGAATTGAAGAAGAGGTTGACTACCGCACCGATCTTGACCTTGCCTAATGGGAGCGATGGCCTAGTGATTTACAGTGATGCTTCGAAAGAGGGTTTGGGTTGTGTGTTGATGTAGAATGGGAAAGTAATTGCTTATGCTTCGAGGAAGTTGACCCCGAGTGAACAGAATTACCCGACTCATGATATGGAGTTAGCGGCTATTGTCTTTGCGTTGCACAAGTGGAAGCACTATCTTTATGGAGCGAAGTTCGAGATTTTTACGGATCACAAGAGTTTGAAGTACCTTTTCTCCCAGAAAGAGTTGAATAATAGACAGCGTCGATGGATGGAATTGTTGAAGGATTATGATTGCACGATTTCTTATCATCCGGGGAAGGCGAATGTGGTAGCCGATGCGATTAGTAGAAAGTCTTATGTGGCTTCGATGATGGTTCGTGAATGGAAAATGCTTGAGGAGGTTCGAGATTGGTCTCCTCGTGGATCGAGACATGGGGATATTTTTGCGAATATTAGGGTGTCCCCGACCCTAATTCAAAGAATAAAGGAAGCTCAGAAAGAGGATCCCGAGTTGGTGAAATAATGGGTAAATTGAAGGAAAAGAATTTCGAGGATTTTTCTGTTAGCCCGATGGGAGTGTTGACTTTCCGTGGTCGTTTGTGTGTTCCGGATGTTGATGGAATTAAACAGAGAGTTCTTGATGAGGGTCACAAATCGAGGTATACTATTCATCCGGGTAGTACGAAGATGTATCAGGATTTGAAGCAACAATTTTGGTGGATTAATATGAAGAGGGAAATAGCCGAGTATGTATCGAGGTGTCTAACTTGTCAGCAGGTCAAAGCCGAGCATCAGAGACCCGCGGGATTGCTTCAGCCGTTAGAGATTCCCGAGTGGAAATGGGAGCATGTGACTATGGATTTCGTTACGGGACTGCCTCGTACCCGCAGGAAGTATGACAGTGTTTGGGTAATAGTGGATAGATTGACCAAGAGTGCCCATTTCTTGCCTATTGACATCAGGTATTCGATGGAGAAGCTTGCGACCCTTTATATTGATAAGATCGTTAGATTGCATGGGGTTCCGGTTAGTATTGTGTCAGATCGAGACCCGAGGTTTACTTCTAGATTCTGGAAGGCATTTCAGGAAGCTTTGGGTACAGATTTGCGATTCAGTACGGCTTTTCATCCTCAGACCGATGGTCAATCGAGAGGACTATTCAGATTTTGGAGGATATGTTGCGAGCTTGTTCGATAGACTTTTCCGATTCTTGGGATTCGCACCTACCGTTAGTGGAATTCTCTTACAACAACAGTTATCAGGCCAGTATCGAGATGGCACCGTTTGAGGCCTTGTATGGAAGAAAGTGTAGATCGCCTATTTGTTGGGATGAGGTTGGTGAAGCGAAGGTTTTGGGTATTGATTTGCTTCGGGATTCAGTTGAAAAGGTTAGAGTTATCCGGGATAGATTGAAGACAGCCCAGAGTCGACATAAGAGCTATGCAGATACCGAAGGCGAGATCTTAGTTTTCAGACCGGTGATTTGGTGTTTTTGAAAGTATCTCCAAAGGTGGGTATTCGTAGGTTTGGGAAGAAAGGCAAGTTGGCTCCGAAGTTTATTGGTCCGTTTGAGATTTTGGGAAAGGTTGGACTTCTAGCGTATCGTCTTGCGTTACCGCCATCTTTAGACCGGTTGCACAACGTTTTTCACGTTTCTATGCTTCAGAAGTATGTTCATGATCCATCTCACGTGTTACCGAGTGTACTGGAGGATTTTGAGCCCGATATGACGTATGAGGAACGACCGGTTCGGATTTTAGATTCCAAGGTTCAAGAGTTGAGGAACAAAAGCATTGCGTTGGTTAGAGTCCTTTGGAGGAATCATAACATCGAGGAGTCGACGTGGGAGCTCCGTGATGAGATCGAGAGGAAATTTCCGTGGCTTTTTTGTTTGAGGTGAGTCTCGTTAAAATTCGGGTCGAATTTTTCTTTAAGGGGGACTGAATGTCACGACCCGAAATCTAGGCTCTATTTTATTAGTAATTAAATGATTTTTATTTAATTATTTGCTTTTTTTTTATTTAAATTCTTATTTATTTAAATAATTATGGGTGCAATTTATGTGTTATAATATTTGTGCCTAGCATTTTATTCGAGTTATTTGGGCTAGTGTAGAAGTGTTGGGTCTTAATAATTAGTAGGGAGTGTAGTGTTTGTGTGTAGTGTAGTGGAGGGGGCCTAAGTGTAAATATTTGAAATTATTTCCCTACTCCCTCCCTACTCCTCCCCTTCTCCCTCATACACTCACCTCCCCATTTTTCTCTCTCCCAGCCACTCTCTCCTCTCTCCTCCATATTGGTAAGTTTTCTCATTCTCTCACTTCTCTCTTCATTTTCTCCATCTTCCTCTCATTATTGTTCATTTCTTAAATCTTGAATATTGTTTAGATCGTAGATAGGTTCGTAGGAAGCCAAAAAGATTTGAATTCCGTCGACTTTGAGAAATCGGGTAAGTTACTTTTCCCCCTATTTTTATGCTAGAAATGCTACTCCATGTTTATTTGATGTTAGGGATGCTATGTATTGCATCATGGGTTGATTTGGGAGTGATTGGCATTTTATTCATATTTTTGGGGAATTTGGTTTGATTCTTGTGTTGGGTCCTAGATGTGTTATTTAGCCCCATTACAAGTCTAGAAGCTGTTTTGGTTCATAGTTGGGTACATTGTAAGCTTTGGTTCCAAGTATTGTGAAATGGTGAAAGATTTGGGTTAGTTTGAGTTTTGGTTTGAAAATGGTGGAAACCCAGATTTTGGCCGGAAATTGCCTTTCCGGGCAAGGAGGCGCGCGCATCCCTCCCTTAGGCCATCCTTGGGTTAGTTTGAGTTTGGGTTAGTTTGAGTTTTGGTTTGAACATTTTGTGCTTCTGTTGGATTGAAGCGCGCGCAACCCATTTATATGAAGCGCGCGCACCCTTAGGCCATCCTTGAATCAAGACCTTCTGTCCTTAAGAGGCGCACGCACCCATTCTCTTGAAGCGCGCGCACCTCTTGTACCTGGCGCAATTCTTCCTTCTGATTTCAGGAGGCGCGCGCATCCTCCCATAGGAGGCGCGCGCACCTCTCCCCTGTTGTGAACTTTATTTCCTTTTGTCCAATCTTTTGAGGGCCATATCTTATTCACCCGAACTCCGTTTTAGGCGTATAAATTACCGTTTTAAAGCTCTCCTTAAGCTCTTCTATATGAGTGAGTAATTTGGTTAGGGCTCGAATTAACTGGATCCTTATGGTCAAATGTGATATGGGAATTGTTGTTATCATTGTTATGATTGTTGGAACACTCTAATTGTGTGTTGTGGTTCATTTCATCTTCTTGGTGATTATTTGGCATGATTCCCTACTTTGGAATCCCTTGTTGTTTATCGTGCTAGTATTTTATTACTTAGCCTTTACGTGAAAGTCCAGCTGGTATTTTGTGTGTTTTGGGCGATGCGATACATTATGATGGCACGGCCAAGTCCATTGTGATGTTGACCATTGTTTTGCCCCATTATTACCCTCCTCCAGATTGGCCTTGGATGTGAGAAGAGCTAGCTCCTTTGTGTGCATTTTAGCTTCTTGGAGCATGACTTTGTGGCATGTCTCCCGTCCCTTGTGACATTTCATTGGTTATTGGTTCCGGTACCGGGGTTTTCTCTTCGGCTTCATGCCACTATGAAGATGATGATTGGTTGATTATTGAAGCTGCGCAGCAATCCTTATTTGGACGTTCCGGTTGGAAACCTTGGCTATATCCTTGTTATGTGTTTATTTCCGCTGCTATCTGTTATATGATAATTGCTATGTGCTATGTGACAATAATTATTGTTTATTGCTTATTGCATCTTAGCATGTCATGTAGTTGCATTAGTAACTTATTGAGATTTATCTCACCCCTTTTCTTTTTATCTTTGTTTTTCCTTAAACCCCCCCAGGTGCTAAGGATTAGTCTCGCTGATCACGAGAAAGAGGACGTCGAGTGTGGATCCGTTCTTTTGGGGAAAGTTGTATAGGTTGGTTTACATTATATCAATGTGTAACCTTTGGGGATATTTGTACCAAACATTGACGTCATTAGGATTTTGTACATTTGTATTTGTTGGGCATAAACTTGTGGAAGTTTATGATAAGTTGTATTTGGTTTTTATCAAACTCGGTTTTGAAAACTTTGGATTGTCACCTTTGGTATTAAATGGAATTTTTTTAACTCCGGCATTTCACAGTTTTGGTTTTAAGTCGACGTCCAGATCGCGGTCCCGGGGCCCGCTGGGTCCGGGGTCGCGACATCGAAAGCCAATTTTGACAAACCTATATCGCTAACCAATCCCTTCTCCAAAAATTATTGTTCGATCGCAACCCTTAAGTAGCAATAATTGTGAGATTGAAAATCCATGAAATCAGCCAAAATACAATCTTTAAAAGAGGTGTGCGTCATTGATTTCCATTCTAAAGATCTGAGATTTGTTCTCATCGAACTTGAAATCGTCATTGGATATATTTTCTGGTTTTGAATTCAGCTTGGTTGATAATTCCCGATCTTCGGATTGGGAAATGGATACCCATTGGGAGTTCGGTTAATGGGGGATTGAAAGAGGAGAAGTACTTCCGGAGGAGGAATCAGGGGAAGGACAACGACATCGCCGATGGGCAACAAGGTCGGGAACTGTCCAGCCGTCGTGGAGAGAGAATAGGAGGACATTAAAATTGGAGATTCTTTGTTTCGTAAATTACATTATTGCCCTTCCTATTTTTTTTTCAGGTACACAATTGGTGGGTATTTGTGTCCTAAAATAATGGGCTACTTGTTAACATACTCCTACGGTGGGTATCCTAACAATACCCTATATATAGGTTTTGTTAGGATACCCACCATAGGAGTATGTTAACAAGTAGCCCATTATTTAGGACACAAATAGCCACCAATTTATTGTGCAAATGAAACTAGTTAAGAAGGTATAATAGTAATATCTACCAAAGATTGGGACCTACATTTTATTACTTAAATTCTCTCTTTATCTGAGTTTTTTTCCTTCATCATCTCCGGCAATGTCACAGCCTCCACCACTGTACTTATTCAATCCTCCCTCTTCCCAAATCGACCATTTTCCTTTAATCATCCTAGCCTCAACTCATCAATCTATTTTCAAAACTAAATCTGATTTTAAGACATTCCATAGATTGAATTGACTTTAAAAGGGAAGAATGGAAAATATTTTGTCAATGCCGGAGATTTACTTCCCAGTATAATACTAGGTACAAAGGTTACAACTATGCAGTTTGCATATACAAAGCTTCTCTTTAACTTGATCAACCCAAAATCAAAAAAAAAAAAAAAAAAAAAGAGAGAGAGGCAAGATTGTAGTTTTACATCAAAGAGTCAAGGACCTTGCTATCTCCAATCTATAGTACCAAATACTTCTTTACTCAAGAACATTTTGCAAATTTTCTCTTGAAACCACCATATGTGAAACCCTTGAACCAACATACAATATAACATAAATGTGTCGAAAGCCAATTTTGACAAACCTATATCGCTAACCAATTTCTCCCTTCTCCAAAAAATATTGTTCGATCGCAACCCTTAAGTAGCAATAATTGTGAGATTGAAAACCCATGAAATCAGCCAAAATATAATCTTGAAAAGAGGTGTGCGTCATTGATTTCCATCCTAAAGATCTGAGATTTGTTCACATCGAACTTGAAATCGTCTTTGGATATATTTTCTGGTTTTGAATTCAGCTTGGTTGATAATGCCCGATCTTTGGATTGGGAAATGGATACCCATTGGGAGTTCGGTTAATTGGGGGATTGAAAGAGGAGAAGTACTTCCGGAGGAGGAAGCAGGGGAAGGACAACGACATTGCCGATTGGCAACAAGGTCGGGAACTGTCCAGCCGCCGTGGATAGAGAATAGGAGGACATTAAAATTGGAGATTCTTTGTTTCGTAAATTACATTCTTGCCCTTCCTATTTATTTTTTCAGGTACAAATTAGTGGGTATTTGTGTCCTAAAATAATGGGCTACTTGTTAACATACTCTTACGGTAGGTATCCTAACAATACCCTATATATATATATATATACTCCCTCCGACCCAGCAGAAGTGCCACCAATTTTTGGGACACGGGGATTAAGAAAAGGTAGTAGGTGTGTGGTAGAAAATGAAGAGAGAGAATGAGTGGGGTAAATAGTAGTGTTGGTTGAATAAAATGAATGGTGAAAAATGAAGAGAGAGAATGAGTGGGGTTAAATGGTGGGGTACGTTGAATATAAATATATTAAAACATTTCCATTATATATATATATATATATATATATATATATATATATATATATTCTTATTAAAAGTGTTTTCTAACAAATCGCACACTCCCGCTCCCTACCCCCATCCACCCCACCACCAACCTAACCCCAACCCCACAAAAAAAAATAAAAATCTAACAACTCCCGCACTCGCGCTCCCTACTCGATTCGCGGGGCACTTGGGTCTCAAAAAAAAAAAATCACGTCTCTAGGGAGCGGATTGGTGATGACATTCGGCGCTTCATGTTCCTTGTTGTCAATGAGATCTTGGATCACATCCTTTAAGTGTTTACAAGAGTTGGTGTCATGGCTGGTTGCTTTGTGGAACTTGCAGAAGAGGTGGTGAGCATGATGAGGGGGGAGTTCCCTTGGTGTAGTAGGAGGATTTTTTGGTGTGATCTTTCCTTTTTATACTAGTATGTCAAAGAGTTCTTCTTGAGTGATCCCTTCTATCCGTTGAGCAATCAGTTGAGTACGGATGGAGGTCTTCAATCCCCGAATAAATTTCATAGCCTTTTGTTCCTCGGTCCTCACAAATAGTCGCAATACCGGGCTAATTCTATGAACTTAGCCGAGTATTGTGCTATAGACAACACACTTGCTCCAGGTTGAGTAGCTCGATCTCCTTTCGGTTTGATCAACAACCGGAATGAAATGCTCCTTGAATTTGCGCACAAACAACTCCCACGCATACACCGTGTGAGTATCATCCCAAGTAGCTTTAACACCTTCCACCAATGCTCGGCGGCTCCCACAAGCTTGTAAGCCGCCAAACCGGACCTTGTCCTCATCCGAACACCCAAATACATCATAAATCTTCTCCATCGACTCAATCCACAACTCAGCCTTCCTTACATCGGGCTCCCCATTGAACTCAACCGGTTTCAACTTCAGAAATTGCTCCAATCCATAGCGGGGTGGTGCTTGTTCTACCCCGGACCTTGATCATGTATGGCCTTCATGGCCGCCTCGAACATGCCTTGAAACAGAGCACGTGCTTCTTCCCTTGTATCATTCTGATTTGCATTACCGGTACTACCTTCACCACTCATTCTACGAACCATTGTAAACAAGTACCTGCATAAAACATCAACCGTTAATCACTCCGCACACTACTACCCACCTAGGTCATACTAACCACCTAGACTTATACTTAGAGCTAATGCCATAGCTCTGATACCAACTGTCACGACCCGAACCCCGCGGGCCCGAGACCGCGATCTGGACGTCGACTTAAACAATAAAACTCTAAAATATAATGGAGATAAAAATTCCTTTTATACCCAAAAGATGATAACACGAGGTTTTGTAAATCAACTTGAACAAACAAAGTAAAACTAGTATAAACTCCATAAGCTTATACACCAAGTTACAAAAACACAAATCCTAGTGACGTCAATGTTTGGTACAAATATCCCCAAAAGGTTACACATTGATATAATGTAAACCAACCTATAACAACTTTCCCCAAAAGAATGTATCCACACTCGACGTCCTCTTTTCTCGTGATCAGCGAGACTAATCCTTAGCACCGGGGGGGGGGGGGGTTTAAGGAAAAAACAAAGATAAAAAGAAAGGGGGTGAGATAAATCTCAATAAGTTATAATGCAACTACATGACATGCTATGATGCAAGAAGCAATAAGCAATAATAAATATCACCTAGCACATAGCATTTATCACATAACAGATAGCAGCGGAAATAAACACATAACAAAGGATATAGCCAAGGTTTTCCAAACTGGTACATCCAAATAAAGGATCGCTGCGCAGCTTCAATAATCAACAAATCATCATCTTCATAATAGCATGAAAGCCGAAGAGAAAACCCGGTACGGAACCAATAACCAATGAAGTGTCACAAGGGACGGGAGACATGCCACAAAGTCATGCTCCAAGAAGCTAAAATGCACACAAAGGAGCTAGCTCTTCTCACATCCAAGGCCAATCTGGAGGAGGGTAATAATGGGGCAAAACAATGGTCAACCTCACAATGGACTTGGCCGTGCCATCATAATGTTTCGCATCGCCCAAACACACACAAAATACCAGCTGGACTTTCAAATAAATGCTAAGTAATAAAATACTAGCACGATAAACAACAAAGGATTCCAAAGTAGGAATCATGCCAAGTAATCACCAAGAAGGTGAAAGGAATCAACAATACACAATAAAGGTGCTCCAAAATCCCAATTAACAATTAATGAATTTCAAACACAACCTTGATCACAAAGGACCCAATTCTATCACTAAAGTATACCACAATGTTCACTAAGGTCAACTAGAAGGACACCAAAGATTTGGATCAAAACGCATTCTTCAACCACACAAAATAACAAATGTAAACTTTCAGAGGACTGTGCGCCGCCAAAGTGGAATGTGCGGTCGCCCAAAAAGCCTCAAAAACAAGAACAAAAGCTTTAGATAGATGTGCGGTCGCCCATACATTTTTGTGCGGCCGCCCAATGTTTGAACTACTGGAAATCGGGAAGAACAACTTGGGTTCTTCCATTTTTATACCCAAAACACATTTCCACCAAAATCCAACATTCCAACTAGTATACTAATGTACCAACACAACTAATAAGTCTAAAAAGACTCATACAACAACATTTAACAACCAAAATCAAGAATCAACCAACATTCAAGATTTCACCATTTTTGATCAAAACCCAAAATAAATTCCCAATAAATTCCAAATAAATTGCAACCTCATCCAAACTTCAAATATAAACACATCAAACATCAAATAAACATGATATGATATGGAAATTTTAGCATCAAAATGGGGGAAAATAACTTACTGGGATTTTCTCAAAGTTGATGGATTTCAAATATTTTTAATTCTACGCGATCCTATCGACGATCTAAACAATGTTCAAGTTTTAAGAAATGAGAGATTATGAGAGGAATAAGGTTAAATGAAGAGAGAAGAGAGAAAGAAAAACTTACCACACAAAGAGAGAGAGAGAGAGAGTTTGCTGGAGAGAGGGATGGAGAGAGTGAGGGAGAAGGTGTGGGAGGTGAGGGGAATGGGGAGGGAGTAGGGGAATTATTTTAAAAAGTTACATCTAGGCCCCTCCCTTTCTACTAACACAAATGCCACACTCCCTACTAACTATTAAAACCCAACAATACCACACTAACCCAAATGACTCAAATAAAATGCTAAGCATAATATTAGGACACATAAAATGCACACATAATTATTTAAATAAATAATAATTTAAATAATAAATAAGCAAATAATTAAATAAAAAATCATTTAATTACTAATAAAATAGAGCCTAGATTTCGGGTCGTGACAGATAGGATACTATCTATAACAAGAAATATTGATTTCTCGTAATAGAAAGTAATTAGGAAAATATCATTGCGAATGATTGACCTATTACCTATCAAGATGAAAAGTCCGCTCCGGATTTAGATCAATGACTTGGAGTCATAAAATCTAAAAGTGTATATTGATAAAGAACGACTAATTGAGTAAAGTTAATTCATAATGTTGATTATGATGAAACTTTATCACCCATAGTCATGCTTAATATTATTAGAATTCTTATTGTCATGACTTCATATTTTGAATATGAAATATGACAAATGGATATCAAAATAGCATTCCTTAACAGGAACATACTTTAGGATGTGTTTGATACAACCTAAAAGTTTTGATATATAAAATTCTAATAAAATATGCAAGTTGCAGAAATCCATGAGATGGATTGAAGCAAACTACATGCAGTGAAATTTCATTTTGATGAAGTATTCAAAGAGTTTGAAATTCATCAAAGATGAGACTTGTGATTACTATAACGACCCCAGAACCACCCTAATTTTCTTAACTTAAAATGGAACTTTTATGTGCATTTTATGTGTTAGAAAATATTTTTATGACTTGAATATATTATTTGAGCATATGAGTTAGTTAAAGTGTTAGTAGAAATTTTGTTAAAAGGAATCAATGAGTTAGTTGAAACTTTAGGGTCCAAAGTGTAACTTTAAAGTTCAGGGGCTTAATTGTTAGAAATGGAAGTAGAGGGGCTTAAATGGAAATTTATAAATATCAAAACATTCTTATCCCATTCCTTTCTCTTTCTGCGTTCATACACACACAAACACATATACTTTCTCAATTATTTTCTCTGTGTTCATCGAAGAAGAAAAAGGGTAAGTTCGTCCTATTTCGATTTATTTCTTTTAATTTACTTATCCGTTTTAAAAACTAATTATATAAAAATGATCAGGGCGTTGAGTAGGTCATTTCTACCCGAACAAAACATATTTCTACGATACTTTTTCCGGGAAATTGGTAAGTTACTAATTCCCCTTAAATAGTAAAATGGTCATATATTTGCTATATGTGTGATATGTGGTTAAATTATTGTGAAAGGAATTTATTTGTGATACTTGTTTATTTGGGACAAAGGGAGTATAATTCTACTGGGTAAGTGACTTGGTTTGTATGCAAGGATGTATAGGGAGTATGTTTATATCCCTGAGAATGTTAGTATAAGTGTTTGAAAGTATACTCCTACTCGTGGGACGGTAAAATATTAACTTGAGTTAAATGTTAAATAAGTATATTATAAAAACTATACTATTATTCGTGGGACGGGGAAATGAAAGAAAGTATCTCTAAATGAGTATATTACTCTATTAGAAAAATTATACTTATACTTTTGGAACAGTGAAACGAATGGAGTATAATTTATTCAAGTTTTGGCCTGTCGAGTGGGGTGGGCGGCCGCCCAAATAGGGCGTGCGGCCGCACTCTTATCTGAAAGATTTTGTTCTTGGAACAGGGCTAGTTGGGCGGCCGCACAGTCCAATCTGGAAGGTTAAATTGTTCAAATTTAATTGATTAAAGGTTCAATCTTGGTCTAGGTCTTAGGTGATGTCCTAGAGTACCTAGATGGTTGTTGTGGAACACCAAAGTGGTAGAGTTGGTTCCTATGTGAACATATGTGTTGTGGAATTTAACTAAGTATTAAATGGATATTATGGAACATCCTTTTGATGTGTTTTGGATTAATTGTGAATGGGTGCAAGATTGTGTTGTGACTTAATGTCAATGGTAAAGGATTGTGTTGTGAACTCTTTATGAGTGTTTCTTTCGTGTGCAACTTGTGATGTGTTTGGCTTGGTTCACTACTTTGGAATCATGTCCCAGTTGTTGTTTAAGCAAGTATTCATTACTGTGCTCTCGTGTAAAATCCAGCTGGTACTCTTGTGGTGGTGTCGGGACAGTGGTAGGGATTACATCATTGTAAGGCTTCTATCATTGGTTTCCCATTGTTTATAATATCGGGCAGTGGTAGGGATTATAATGGCACACGAGCCAAGTTCATTGTAAGGCGTCTATCATTGGTTTCCCATTTTTAACCCCGTTCCTTAGGCCAAAGGTTGGGCACTCTGGGTTATGACTTGGTGTCATTTTCCCCCTCTTGTGATTGTTGTGATTGTTTGGTTCCGGAACCTGCTTCATCCATTGTGCTACTTTGTTGATACCTCTCAGATGGTTATGTTTGATTCAAGAACTTTGGTCCTTATGGTTATGGTTTGGTTTTCGGGATCCCGGCTTCAGCTATTTATGCTACTCAAGTGGTTTTCTCAGATGGTTATGTTGTTTCGAGAACCTTGGCTCACAGTATCCACGTATGAGTGTTTATTTCCGCCTTATGTGCTGCATGATGAGTTGGTCGTTATTTCCAACTGGTATGGGACGGTGGCGATAGGGAGCCTCTCATGTTATGTGCTATATGCTATATACTATTTGATTATTTGTTGATATTGTTTTTTTTATGATTACCATATCAGCATGTAACGTAGTTGCATTTTAGTAGCTTACTGAGATTCATTCTCACCCCTTATTTGTTTACTGTTTTAGATAAAGGCAAGTCCAGGGAATAGGACACTTGCACGGGAGGCGTCGTGGTGGTAAGAGTTTGGGATATGAGTCTTGTAAAGGCTACATTATGTAATGTATAACCTTTGGGGTAGAGTATCCGTGACTTCATCATCTTTTAAAACTTATATTTGGAAAATGTTGGTGTTTGTGTATTTGTATAAAAGTTTGTAAGCCTTCGGGCTAAATACTTTCGTTTGTGAAAGTGGTTTGAAAAGTTTGTTTGAAAGTTAGTGGATGTCTTTGAACTTCAAGGGTGGATTTTGTTAAACTTTAAGAAAGTATATTTCGAAAAAATATTCTAAAAGTGTTTTATGACGTCTTCCACTCGTGCCCCGAGCGTGGGGCCAAGTAGAAACACGGGTCTGGGGCGCGACAGTTGGTATCAGAGCTAGGTTGTAAATGGTCTAGAATGAATAAGTGACCTAGGAGGGTAGTTGGGTAGAGAGTGAGTAACGTTGAGTGTTTTATGCAGGTAATCACTGAAGATGGTTGGAACAGAGGTTGATCAGTCGGGGCTTTCAGGGCTGGGTACTACTAGAGAAGAGGTTCGAACAATGTTTCAAGGTATGTTTGAAACTGTAATGAAAACAATTGACGATATAGTGAGCATAAAAGCAAAGTGAAGCCTCAGATGTGACAAAACGAGGAGGACAGTTAAAACCACAACCCAGCGTGGTGATAGTAAAGAATACACAAGGGACATCTTCACGAGCTAGGGAATCTTTTCAAGGGCCACATAATATAAGAACTCAAGGTAAACGAGTATGTAGCTATTGTCGAAGTACAGGACATTATGAGGAGAAATGTTGGAAGAAACAAGGTAAATGCATGAGATGTGGTCAGTTGGGTCATTTCAGAAGGATTGCCCTAGATTTAGGGTACAGGCATCAGGAAGTGCAATTGGGTCTTCTTAGGGCCAAAAGAGGGATGCTTCAGGGAAGGTTAAGGTGCAGGATAGTGTTTCTGCCATCAATCAACAACAGATTTCAGATCCTTCTAATGTGATTGGAGGTATAATTCTATGTCTAGTTTGAGAGCACATACATTTATAGACCCTGGATCTTCGCATTCTTATGTGTCTGTGCATTTTGCTTCTCGATACATGTGTCTCCTGAGTCTCTACCTTAGGTGTTAGAGGTGTCTATCCTAAGGGGAGTGTTGGTGATTGATAGAGTGTTGCGCACTTGTGATGTGCAAAATTTGTGAGCATGTTTTACTTGTTGGTTTAGTTATTTTTCCATAGCAAGATTTTTGATATTATTGTGGTGGAGTTTTATATGCTAGTGCGCTTTAATTAAGCATGGTAGATATATGTGTTTAGCATTCATGCTATTTATGCATTAAAGTCTAAAATTTGTTTTTATCACAAGGGTTATGCCTGGTAATTGGTTTATGGGTTGGCAGTAGTAGAGTGTTATAGCTAAACTAGAGAATGTACTTTTCCTTTGTGGGATGCATTAGTATTGGTTATTATGAAAAGGTATGGTACTTTGCGATTGTATATGAATACTAAGAGCTCAACCAGATGGCTATAACGAATCATCACTTGTTATCTTATATGGGTGATATATTTGATTAACTTCAGAGATCAGTGGTTTATTCAGTGGTTGACTTGAAGTGATTATCATTAGTTGAAAATTTGAGTTGGGTGTATGTCAAAGATGGTTTTTCATACCAGGTATGGGCATCATAAATTGTGGTCATAGTGTTTGAATTAACAACTACTTCAGTTGTATTGTTGGATATGCTGAGTTGTATCTGTAGCAGTAATTGGATTGTTTTGTGAGAGGCAACAGTTGTGAAATCAAGTCATTGTTTCTTCTTGTTAGAGGATATATTATTTTGAGGAAGTTTCAACTCAGACATGGTTATTGATTCTTCAAATATGGAAGCAACATTAATTGGAAAAATCCTACTTCAGTAGCAGAGGTATGTAAGTTGTGAGATTGGCATATGGTTAAAGATTCATTGATGGATTTCTAAGGTAGCTACACCATTAACTATATGACACAGGAAGATACACTTTCTCGATGGATTGGTAAGAGTGAAACGAGTTTTTAATTGTTGAAACGAGAGTTGATGACAACTTCAGTATTGATATTGCTTAATGGATTTGACTAGTATTACAGTGATCTAGAGGATATGATCAGTGTTACTATTTTCTAGTGGATATGTCGTTTTTTTTTTACCATTATAGTGGATTTGATAAATTTATTATTCATGGTGATGCCTTAAAGAGTGATTGAGATATTCATCGCTTCAGAATTGTATGGTAACAATGTGTGCTTTGAGAAGATTGATTTCTTATGAACAAAATTATCCTACCTATAACTTGAGATTTATTGCGATTATACATCGATGGCATTAGTGAATGACCTTTATAAAGCCATATTGAAGTGTTTACCAACCATGAGAGTTGAAGTAATCATTTTCTTCAGGAAAGCTACACATGAGATAATACAGGTAGAGTACCATGTTATATCATCCGGGAAAGGTAATGTGTTAGAGGATACATTGACTTATAGTTCGTGTTTGATAAAACTAAATGGGGAATGTTAGAGGAATTAACATTTTGGAGTCTTTGTGATTTGAGACATGGTGATTTTGCGATTGTGAAAACTTTAAGTTTCTTACTCTATTGAATGATTTCAACTATAGAAAATTTCTAGTGGAATGAACGATGATAGACAACACGATTTTGTTCGTTGATAGTGATGGAACTTTAACTTTTGTAGCATAGTATCTAGTCGACACTTAATGGAACCAACATGCATAGCGGAATTCAACTACAGGTACTTGAAGAGTTACATTTTATTTGTTGACACGAGAAATTCTAAGCATTCAACTAAGTCCTTGAGTTGCGAATAATCTGGAAGTAAAATATCAGTGATCAGTTGGCTTGTCACAAGCCTTTGAGATTTCTGAGTGGATATGAATCTATTGCGAAAATTTTCATTGAAGGAGTTACACTGAATAGATGAGATCAATGATGTTGATTGATAGCGGATTGATTACCAAGTTTTCTCACCTTATCTATTTTGTGAGTATAAATGTTAATTCCAGTTGTTACTTATTTGTTCAGAAGATAGTTCGATTTCATGGGATGTGTACGAGCATGGTATTAGATATGGGTTCCTTATTTACATCTTGATTTTGGCAAGCATTTCAGAAGGCCTTAGGTTCAGGATTGAGATTTAGCTTGGCTTTTTATCTGCAGACAGATGGTCAGTTAGGAAGAACCATTCAGATTCTTGAGGACATGTTGAGAATTTGTTCAGTTGATTCTTAGAATTCGTGGGATATACCTTTACTTCTCGTGAGGTTTGCTTAATATATCAGTTCTTTTGAGATATGGGGAAGAGTTAGAGATCGGGCTAGTATTCCTTCTCTGACAAGATTCATAATGTGTTCCATGTTTCGATGCTTTGAAAGTATCCTTAGTTGTTTGATTCGTTTGGTAAGTTACTCTAAAATTCGGGACGAAATTTCTTTAAGGGGGAGTGATTGTAACGACCCCAGAACCACCCTAATTTTCTTAACTTAAAATGGAACTTTTATGTGCATTTTATGTGTTAGAAAATATTTCTATGACTTGAATATATTATTTGAGCATATGAGTTAGTTAAAGTGTTAGTAGAATTTTGTTAAAAGGAATCAATGAGTTAGTTGAAACTTTAGGGTCCAAAGTGTAACTTTAAAGTTCAGGGGATTAATTGTTAGAAATGGAAGTAGAGGGGCTTAAATGGAAATTTATAAATATCAAAACATTCTTATCACATTTCCTTTCTCTCTCTGCGTTCATACACACACAAACACATATACTTTCTCAATTATTTTCTCTGTGTTCATCGAAGAAGAAAAAGGGTAAGTTCCTCCTATTTCGATTTATTTCTTTTAATTTACTTATCTGTTTTAAAAACTAATTATATAAAA
>JAOWBW010001799.1:106895-168587 GCA_026119855.1 Campanula takesimana
GATTAAGGATTCCGATTTGAAGCCTTATACTCAAGTAATCCGAGGTTATGACAGCACCGCCCGTACAGTCATGGGTATGATCGAAATAGACATCGAGTTTGGAAGCATGGTCATGTCCGTTCCATTCCAAGTGCTTGATATCCCGGCCTCGTTCAACTTACTTTTGGGACGACCATGGATTCACAGTGCTAATGCCGTACCATCAACTCTCCACCAATGTGTCAAGATCCGAAATGGTGATGAAATAGTGACCGTTATGGCTGAAAACGTCACTATCCACAGAAAAGGTGAGCCCGTCCACCAAGTTCAGCATGGTTTACCAGACTCCACTCTCTCCGGTGTCTCAATCAACGCCATTGACAAAGAAGGGGGAAACGGATCATGGACCCCCAGCAATCACAAAGTCCTCCGCATGATGAGGAATATGGACTACTTCCCTTGGTTTAGGCCTAGGGAAATATCAACAAGGAATCCTACATCCTGTGCAAGTCCCATTTGTAAAGAACACATTCGGTTTGGGTACGAGCCTTCCAAAGAAGACTTGAAACAAGAGCAAGCGATCAAGAGCGAAAAGGCCCGAGCTCGTAAAGAAGGCCGTCGTTATGAGTCCCTAATCTGAGGCCTTACCGCAAGACGTTGAATGGTTATTTTGTCCGCCAAGGGGAAGACGTTCCATACATGATCTTTCCCGAGCCATGGGTTAACAATAAGGGTGTCAAAAAGCCCGCCCGAAATCTTCTCCGATTGTGAGATCCAAAAATCCGAAAGGGAACCAACTCTCATGTCGCCCCGTGAATGGTGGGGAAGGAAGATGACTATAGAATCCGAGACAGAAATACTGTGGGGGAAGAACTGACAGATTTAGCCTCCATGTTCGAAGAGCTTGCCACGATGAATGAATGCCAAGTCAACGCCATCCATGACACCGTCATCATGAACGAGACTATCAGTGAGATCCCGCCAAGCTCCGAGCCGATCAACAATTGGTATTCAACGAAAGGGCCCGTGGTATCCGAGAATTCTTAGTCCGAGAAATGGGTTGCATACCCCACACAGCAACGAAGAAGAGCGGCTCACACTTACTTTCGAGTCCGAGAATGTCTCTAATACCCTCACCCAAGAGGATTTGGAGGCCATAGTCGAGCGTGTGTTTCCTTTCTTTGCTAATGAAAAATTTGATATTTCTGAGTACCCTGAGATTGCAAACATCATAAATGATGAATTAACTAATAATGAACTTAACAAACAAGTTAATAACGATTCAAATTATGATGAAATAGACCACGAAAAACACACATACTTAAATGAACTTTCTCAACAAGTCCGTAGTCGTGGTGAGAATGGTCCAAAGGCTGACGAAGAATTGCATGTTGTTAATCTGGGTACCGAAGAAGAGCCAAAAGAAACTAAGATTGGAAGCTTCTTCAAAGGGGGACGACAGAGACAGATTGACTGCACTACTACGGG
Organism: Campanula takesimana; assembly: GCA_026119855.1. NCBI lineage: Eukaryota > Viridiplantae > Streptophyta > Magnoliopsida > Asterales > Campanulaceae > Campanula > Campanula takesimana. Next base: position 108,363 of record JAOWBW010001799.1, read on the forward strand.
AGTTCGTGGATGTGTTCGCATGGTCATACAAAGACATGCCGGGTTTGGACAGAAAGGTAGCAGAGCACAGGATTCGATCAGAGAAGATGCCAAGCCAGTAAAGCAGAAGCTCAGAAAGATCAAGCCAGAATGGTCTCTGCAGGTCAAAGAAGAGATTGAGAAGCTCCTCAGTGAGGGTTTGGTTTCATCAAGGTTATGAGTATGACATGGTTAGCCAACATTATGACAGTCAGGAGGCAAACGGCAAGGTTTGAGTTTGTGTAGACTTCCGGGATTTAAACAAAGCTTCCCCAAAGGATGATTTTCCACTCCCTAATATCGACATTCTAGTCGACTCCACTGCTGCCTACGAGGTTCGCTCATTCGTGATGGGTTCGCCGGGTACAATCAGATTCTCATGGCCGAGGAAGATCAACATAGACAGCCTTCACAACACCGTGGGGTACCTTTTGCTACACAGTCATGCCATTTGGGTTAAGAAATGGTGGGGCTTCCTACCAAAGAGCCGTGACAGACTTGTTCCACGATATGATCCACAAAGAAATCGAGGTCTATGTGGACGACATGATCCATTCACTCCAAAGGGACCGATGGTCAACATTTAATCGATCTCCGCAAGTTCTTCGAAAGGCTTCGTCAAGACAAGATGAGGCTCAACCCTGCAAAGTGCACGTTCGGGGTTATCCGAGGAAAAGTTCTTGGTTATATGGTCACTGAAAGGGAATTGAAGTAGACCCCTCCAAAATCAAGGCAATCATTGACATGCCTCCTCCAAAGACGCAGAAAGAGATTAAAGGTTTCATGGGCAGACTACAATACATCAGTCGGTTTGTGCACCAACTCACTTCCATGTCCGAGCCAATCTTCAAGCTACTCAAGAAGAATGTGGCTCTAGAATGGACCGACGCGTGCCAAGAAGCCTTCGACCAAGTGAAGCATTACTTGACGTGCCCTCCTGTTCTAGTTCCGCCGCACAAGGAGAAACCTCTGTTGCTCTATCTCACTGTCAATGATGAAGCCCTAGGGCTATGTTAGCACAAGAGCAACGAGAGTCCACAAAGGAGAAACGCCATTTATTTTGCAGTCGCCGATTCTAAGGAGGCGAAAAGAACTACTCTGTCTTAGAGAAGTCATGTGCAGCATTGGTTTGGGTCACTCAAAAGCTCAAACACTATATGAAGCTTTTCCGATCAAGCTAGTAGCAAAGGTGGACCCGCTCCGCTACATCTTCGAGAAGCCTTTCATGTCAACAAGAATAGCCAAATGGTACTTCATGTTCGCCGGCTATGATATCACTTACGTCACACTAAAATCCGTCAGGGGGAAAGTGTTTAGTGACCAGCTTGCCGAATTCCCGTGTGACGAAGTGAAGGGGAAGATGTACAGTTCCCCGACGAGCATTAATTTGTACTGCAACCGAGAAATTAAGTGGCAACTTTTTTTCGATGGCGCCGCCAATAAACATGGTTTTGGTATAGGAGTATTGCTTGTCGATCCAAAAGACATCTACACTCCCATTACATCCGCCTGGAATTCGAAGCTACCAACAATTGCCGAGTACGAAGCATGTATAGCAGGGCTCGAAGCAGCTCTCGACAGAAACATCACAGAACTAGAAGTATTCGGCGACTCTTTGCTCCTTATCAATCAGCAATCGGGTAAATGGCAAACCCAAGACCCGACTCTCCAACAGTATGGTCAGCACCTTGAAGAACTGGTTGAACAATTCCAAGAGATCACTTTTCAACTACCTGCCAAGGGATAAAAATCGCTTCGCCGATGCACTGGCCACCATAGCTTCATTAGTCGAAATGCCCAAAGGGAAAATGGTGAAGCCTTTCAAAATTGCCCGAAGGAACAGTCCAGCATATTGCATGAGTATCGAGATCAACAGGTTCAAACAAACTCTCCGTGGTATTCGGATATCATGAATTTCCTCAAAGATGGCACTTATCCCGAGAATATCAATAAGAAGTCTCAAGCAGCTCTGCAAAGGTTAGCCTCTCGGTACGTACTGATTGGGGAGCAAGTCTATAAAAGGCACCACGACGGGATCAATCTCTTATGCGCCAATGAGGCCGAAGCTCAAGAAATAATGTGTGAAGTGCACGAAGGAGAGTGTGGACCCCACATGAATGGGTTTATGCTAGTCAAGAAGATACTCCTCATTGGTTACTATTGGAGCACTATGGAACGAGACTGTATCGAGAAAGTCAAAAGGTTGCTAAGTGCCAATTCCACGCTAATCTACAACATGCTCCACCCTCGCAACTTTACAACATGGTCATACCTTGGCCTTTCTCTTGTTGGGGGATAGACATCATCGGTAAAGTTCATCCTGCCGGGAGCAATGGGCAGTCATTCGTCCTAGTGGCAGTCTACTACTTCACAAAGTGGGTCGAAGCACAAGCCTATCGAACCCTCAACGCAAAGAAAGTAGCCGAATTTGTAAAAATTAACATCATGTGCCGATACGGCTTGCCTCATGAAATCATTTCCGACAACGGCTCTCACTTTGAGAAAGAAATGGATGCACTTTTGGTAGAATACAAGATCACCAAGCACAAGTCATCTCCTTACCGTCCCCAAACAAATGGCGCGTCGAAGCAGCAAATAAAACCATCGAGACCATCGTCAAGAAAATGGCCTCAACAGGAAGGGACTGGCCCGAGAAGCTACCTCTAGCATTGTGGGGCTACCGCACATCAATACGGTCTGCAACAGGCGAAACTCCCTATGCATTAGTCTATGGTTCTGAAGCCGTACTCCCTATCGAACTTGAAGTCCCATCTCCACGGGTCCTCCTCGAGAATCAAGTCAACGAGGTCGACTGGATGCAAAGTCGATATGAACAACTAGCCTTGCTCGACGAGAAAAGGTTAAGAGCACTCGAACGCACAAGGGCGTATCAGCAAAGGATGGCAAGAGCTTTCAACAAAAAGGTGAAGCCTCGAAACATCAATGTGGGAGATTTGGTCTTAAGACAACATCTTCCTAATGCCATGAATCCCCTGGGGAAATGGGGACCCCGATGGATCGGTTCGTACGTGGTCAAAAAGATACTAAGCGGTGGTGCAGTCCGGCTCGTGGATTTAGATGGTGACCAGCTGCCAAAGGAGGTCAACCTCGACAAGCTCAAGAGGTTCTACGCTTAATAAACAAAGACCATAAAAAAAAAAAAAAAAAAAATCGCTCGCTAGGTTGAAAACCCGCAAGGGCGGCCTAGGCAAAAATTAGAGCACGTGCAAAAAAAGAAGCCCGCTAGATTGAAAACCCGAAAGGGCGGTCTAGGCAAAAAAACAGGGTGCACAAAAAAAAAAAAAAAATGGTCTTTGTTTGTTTGAACTACGAAGACCTAAGCCTCCCAACTGAAGGAACGTAGGCAACCTTCGGGTGCGGTCTAAAACATATCAAAAATACCCAATTCACTTCAAATGACAAAATGCAATTCTTATTCATTCAATGAATTATTCGAGCCATTACAACGGATTTATTGAGCAACAAAGACATCAAAATATTAAATCCTAAAAGAAAGTGGTCTAATTGCAATCTCTTAGGGTATTAAGAAAAATCCAATTTTCTCTTAGCTTTCAAAGGACCACCCGATCGTCTCTCAATCCTTTTCTTCTTGGGTAACAAAGGAGCACTAATACGCACCGAAACCTTCTGTGTTGCAACACGTCTCCTAGCATAAAGTCATCCAAAGGAGTACCGAAAGGGTCAGCAAGAATGTTACTCGAATCAGCAGCAGCCTCCCTATATCTCAAAGTGCTGCTAGACTCAAAACCCTTTCCCAACAACTCGGCACGAAGCACATCAACCCAAGTGATGCCACGGTAAAAGGTGCCAAATAAATAATCCAAGTTGCTCTCGGGAAGGAAGACACTCCCCCGATGCAGAGGAGCAAAAGCCCAACGGTTGCGGTCATCTCCCCAAGCCGACTGAAGCTCACTCGAGAAGTCAGGACCCATGTAAGCAACTGGACGAAGCATTCCGTCCCTCGGGAACGGAATTGTCTGTTGGCGACCGAACTGCCGCAGAACCCGCTCTGGCTGGTAAAATGAAGAATCTCTCAAACCGGGTACAACCACGTGCTGAAAACCAAGAGTCCACTCCACAAAAGGACGAAGACCCCAAGAAGAAGGACACCACTCAATATCAACAGTCACCCGAAAGGCAAAGAATTTCTTCCAACCCTCTTCAGATAAATCCCGGGTCAACAGCTTCCTCCTATGAACAGCAAAGGGAGACAAATCACCATCCGGGAATAAATCTTGAAGTGTTCCCGGAGCCATATGGTCAAGAGCAAAGGCTTCCCCGACACATCTTGCCCATCCTATGTAACTCATCAAGGCCGTGCAATGTCTCCCCTACGATAAGAGGGATTATACTAAATTGTTGCTCCTTGGCTTGCAAAATAATCTCAGCCAAATGCGCATCCTCAGTCCCGAAGGGTGCAACAAACAGTACTTCACTAAAGAGACAAGCAGCCATTGCATTCCTCTTGCAAGATTGAACCACCGGATCCTCCGAGTGTAAACTGAAGAACATCGGCAACTCAGTTATGTCGATCAAAATACCGTGCAACATCTTCCTCACGTCCTCAACAGGGAGATTCAGTAACTCAACCCAAGAGTCAATGGCACCACGGTGATATTTAGGGACAGCAATCCGACCGGCCAAAGGCATGCCGAGGATGGCCCTGAAATCATCAACAGTCGGCACCATTTCATTAGCCGAAAAGTTGAAGGTATGGCTGTCACAATCCAAGAAATCCGCGACAGCTCTCAACAAATTCCAATCCGGCTTCAACGTCCGCAAAGTGAAAAAGAATCCGGAACCCGAAGTCTTTGATGAAAGCTTTCTTGGGATGGGTCTTGAAAGAATACACAAAAGTGCCCAAGTCCTTTTCATACTCACTAACAACCTTGGCATCAAGGGCAAAAGAATTGGAAGCCATGGAAAATGTCGATCACAAGCAAAGTTAAGCAATAATATGATGTTTAAGAATGGCAGAAAGGAGCTGTGAGAATCAAGTGGTCGAACAGAAGATGATATTATAGCTGTTGGGGGCTCTTTTGGTCATCAAATGTCAAGCCCGGAATTCCGCCTCCCAGACGCGCGCGCCACCCGCCAGCAGTATGAAATGCGCACGCGTCCCAAGCCTACATAGGAAAGTGCGCGCCTCCCAAGTCTAAATCACTTCAAGAAAAGGCCTTGTCAGAGATCTCCAGCTTAAATCAAGGCACAGCCCCTGTCCTCGGGCACCCAGTTGGGCACACATTCTTCTGGTCCGCCCTTAAGGCATGTCAAAAAAAAAATTGAAAGTAGGATAAAAACTCCCACTCAAAAGTAGGCCGTCCTCCCACGGATTCCGAACTCCCTAAGTTCTGTCACGGGTGCCACACCCCCTCAAGAGTCAATCTCAACATTTCATCCCCAGCAGGAATATTTTTCTGGTCGCGGACAACTGTGCCCGCACCCCACAATTCAAAAAGTCAAGTGTGACTCCAAGTGGCACGAGACTTCAAAGCAATATTTCATCAACGGATTTCACTAACGGATTCGCCCTCAAAGGTCCACTAACGGCCTCATCAACGGATTCACTAACGGATTCGTCAACAAGGGTTCACCAACGGACTCATCCAAGGGATTCACTAACGGATTCATCAAACGGATTCACTAACGGATTCGTCAACAAGGGTTCATCAACGGACTCATCCAAGGGATTCACTAACGGATTCATCAAATGGATTCACTAACGGATTCATCAAACGGATTCACTAACGGATTCGTCAACAAGGGTTCACCAACGAACTCATCCAAGGGATTCACTAACGGATTCATCAAACGGATTCACTAACGGATTCGTCAACAAGGGTTCACCAACGGACTCATCCAAGGGATTCACTAACGGATTCATCAAACGGATTCACTAACGGATTCGTCAACAAGGGTTCACCAACGGACTCATCCAAGGGATTCACTAACGGATTCATCAAACGGATTCACTAACGGATTCGTCAACAAGGGTTCACCAACGGACTCATCCAAGGGATTCACTAACGGATTCATCAAACGGATTCACTAACGGATTCGTCAACAAGGGTTCACCAACGGACTCATCCAAGGGATTCACTAACGGATTCATCAAACGGATTCACTAACGGATTCGTCAACAAGGGTTCACCAACGGACTCATCCAAGGGATTCACTAACGGATTCATCAAACGGATTCACTAACGGATTCGTCAACAAGGGTTCACCAACGGACTCATTCAAGGGATTCACTAACGGATTCATCAAACCGGTTCACTAACGGCCTCATTCAAAACATTCAGCCGGCAGGTTTACCTAACGGATCATGCCACCCCCTCTATCAACAAAAGCCGCTCACACAGGGAGCGCACCACTATCTCTCGCAATTTCAAATTCCTGCTTTCATCGAGTCTTTGCTTTTTCTTGGTGATGTCCTCGGCGGGTGTTTTTTAACTTTCGTCGACGCGTTTTGCTTTGCAGTCCACGTCGCCGAGGGGCTCTGTAGACACCCCGCCTTGGACCGCTCACCCCGATTGCACATTTGATTTTGTGTTTTTCCCCATTTTAAGTGTTTCTCATTAGTTTCTGTCACTTCCGTTAAGTTTCTGACTGACTTCGTTAAGTCCAGGGACTAAACTGAATGACAGGGCTGACTTTCTAGTCCATTCTGTCAAAATTGCCTTCTCTGAGTCGCGCGCCTCCGACACTAGGAGCCAGGCGCGTGCGCCTCCCGCCCCCAAAGCAGGAAGCGCGCGCCTCTGGGCGTCACTTACAGATTTCTGGCCAGGATTCCCTCCCTTGCTCAATTTACAGGATTTTGCCCGGGAAGGATTTCTTGGTGACTGAGTTTTGGCACCAAAAACACCCCTCTTTCACCTATAAAAACCTCCCTTTACCTCCATTTTCAAGGACCGAAGATTGAACTTACAAAAACTATACCAAAATCACTTTCTAAAGGTTCTCCAAGGATTTCTTCAAGCAATATTTGAAGTTCTTCAAATTGTAGGTAAAAGTCTATCTTTTCCTTTCTTTTCTACTTCATCTCCTCTCTCTCTTTTACTCTAATCAAATGTGCAATCACCCAAATCATTTTGGGACATGACTCTAATGATCACCTCATCTCATTGAGGTTGGTTAAGGAGTTATCTCCTACATTCCAAACTCTATTTTAAACCCGCTTTTCATGACTTAAAGAAGAAGAAGAAGAACGTTATTATTCATGTAGATTTTGATCAAGCAAGACCAACTTTAGTTGGGCGAGATGGGTGTTTCGGTACTTCCCATCTCGTAATCTAACCCCCGAACCTCAAAACAAAGAATCTCTGTTTTCGTAATCAAACTTAGGCTACAATCAATAGGTTTTTCTTATGTTCCTCAAAACATAGGTGGCGACTCTAAAACAAGTTAGACATCCTAGGATAATTCACCGCTCTAGCCAAGCCGTGGTTCCCCTGGGGTATCTACACCAAGACATGTCCAAGGCAATCCACCAAGAAGTGTTTGAAGTCATTTGAATCTTAGGTAAAACTCTACTTTTATCCTCCCTCTCTATTTCATCTCTTCTCTCTTTACTTTACTTTAATCAAACGTGCAATCACCCAAATCATTTTTGGATATGTCACCAAAGATCACTTCACTCTATTGAAGTTGGTCAAGGAGTTATCTCACTACATTCAAAACACCCCTTTTAAAACCCCTTTTATTATAATCAAGAATAGGAAAAACATCTTACTTATGTAGACTTTGAACAAACAAGACCAACATTAGTTGGGCGAGATGGGTGTTTAAGTACTTCCCATCTCGTAACCTAACCCCCGAACCTCATAACAAGAATCTCTGTTTTCGTATCAAAATTTAGGCTAAATCATTAGGTTTTTCTTATGTTCCGTTAAAAACATAGGTGGCAACTCTAAAACACGAATAGACATCCTAGGATCCTCCCGCGCACTCTAGCTAAACGAGTGGGGCTCCGCCCGGGGTATCTACAATAACATGAGGCCTTTCTCAAGGGCCTAGGGCATAATCTCCAACAATCTCCCACTTGCACTAGGCCCAATCAACACGTATCCAATACCATTGAGCTTAGCTTATGACTATCATAACAAAATGTGGAAGAACATATATATGTAGATTATCCTTGTTATCATCATAAGGTATTTTGCATATTTTGACATCTCCCATGTCAACGATTTCTCGTAGAGATGGAAATGTATGAGTGTGTGTTTGGATCACAGATGAGTCCTTGGAACCTTAGCTTGTGCAATAACCATTATTTCACAATAAACGTCCATAGGATTAGTAGTACTAGAAAATATTTTTATTTTTACTAATAACATCTATATTCAAACAACTCATGTAACTAAATACTCAATTTTATTCGTAGAATAATTTAGGGTGTATTTGTTTGGAACTATTCCAACTAATAGCAATTACTATAAATATATATTCAGGTAAGGGCCTGTTCATAATCCCTATTCAAATTACTTGCTTGACTGATTAAGGTGGCTTTCCTCTTCGATCCCATCCTATGAGCCCTGCGAGCTCACGAGTCGTCAGTGATGGTCAGTCACTCGGAGGATTTTATCGACCGGCCTGAACTAACCGGAACTCATACTGCGATCTTTAATTATCCTTGTCGATGTGAAAGCATGCATCTATGTAACCATTTACTAGATCATCTCCCATTTCAACAACCATCAAGAATGTATCCTTAGTTCTTCTCAGGTACATAAGGATGTTCTTGACCATTATCTAGTGACTTTCACTAGGATATGATTAGTATGTTTTTATCATACTCCATGTATACAAGTTATTCCGTCTAAGTACATAATATGACATATATGATGGATCCAATTGCCGAAGCATATGGGATCCTAATCATGTATTCTTGCTCATTAGTCTTCCAATAAGACTAAGTCGCCAAGAACATTGTCATTAGACAACTTTGCAAATTCTTCTCCAAGAGTCTTGCATACTGAACAATTCAGTACTTTGTCTTTATAAGTACTTTGACACAAACCAATCAACTTCCTAGATCTATATCAATAGAAATTAATTTCAAGGATGTAAGCGGCTTCTTCCTAAGTCATTTTTATTAAGAAACTCTTTCAAATGAAATACTCCATCCGTTTCGGGTAAGTTGCAACAATTTTCCATTTTGGGCATTCCACTTAAGTTGCAACAATACCAAATAAGGAAACTCTTTATTACTTTTATAATCCTCCACTCATTCTCTCTCTTTCTCCCAACCACTCATTATTCTCCACCATTCTTTCTCTTCCTCCCAACCACTCATTATTCTCCACTCCTTCTCTCTCTTCCTCCCAACCACTCATTATTCTCCTTTCTTAATTTTTGTGCTTCCCCTTCCATGTTGCAACTTACCCAGAATGGAGGGAGTATATGTAAACCACATATATAAGACTAGGAATAAGACCATGCTCCCACAAATTTTCTAGCATACACAAGTCTCATCTTTGATGAATTTCAAATGATTTGAACACTTCATCAAAATGATTGTTTCAACTCCAAAAAGCTTGCTTCAATCCATCACATGGATTTCCGCAACTCACATACTTTATTAGAATTTTCTGGATTAACAAAACCTTTAGGTTGTATCCAATACATCCTAAATTGAGTTTCCGTTAAGGAACGCTGTTTTGACATCCATTTGTCAAATTTCATATTCCAAATATGAATATATGACAATGAGAGTTCTAATATCTTAAAATATGACTACGAGTGAGAAAGTTTTATCATAGTCAAAATATGAGTCAACCTTCCACATTTAGTCTTGCTTAATTAGTATGTTCCTTGCTACCCATGTTAGTTTTCTCTAAGAAAACTTAATTCCATCATTTGGTTATTACAACTTAGGTTAGAATGATCAAGTTCCAAACTTGATTATTATACATGGATTACCTTTTAGATTTTATGACTCCAAGCCATTAATCTAATATGGAGCAGACATTGCATTTTGATAGGTGGTGAATATGTCATTCTCAATGAACTTTACCTCAATACTTTCCATTTCGAGAAATCCAATATTTCTTGTTATAGATTGTATCCTATCATATATACAAGTAACTTGTGTAACTTGAAAGAATTTTCACAACTCCTTACGAATATTTGTTCAACTTCCATCTAAGGTTCTTGTTATTTTCTAGGTCTCGAACCATTCGAGATATATTTTACTCACACTGGTTCTTTTAGAGATAAACAATTTATCTAGAAAAGTACCATTATAAGCAACAAACAATTTGTTTCTTATAGGTAAAATAATATCCTCAAGTTTCCTTAGGATATCCCATGAAAATACATTTATTAGATTTAAGTGTGAGCTTGTCATAGACAATTGCTTTCGCAAAAGTCTCACCATCTTAAATCTTCATGAAAGACAAACCAAGTTTTCTTTCATTCCATATCACATATGGTACCTTTGAACCTACTTTGATGGAACTTCAAATTAGTGTGATTATAGCAGTTTCCAAAGTATAACCCCAATGTAAATAATGAAATATCAATTTGACTTTATCATCTGATGAACCCTATCCAATAAGGTTCTATTCCTCCATTTAGACACATCATTCAAAATGGTGTTCTTGATGGATTTAATTGTGAAACAATTTGACAACCTTAAAGATGATTGTCAAATTCTTGGTTCAATTATTCATCATCTCGATCAAATCGGAATCTTTGAATAGTTTTACCAAGTAGTACAAAAATCCTCTTTTAGCATTGCCACTTAATGCACCATATACATCAACATGTATTAGGTCTAATAAGTTACTAGCCCTTTTACTATTCCTAGTAAAAGATGTCTTGGTCCAAGTAAAAAAGATTTGCATATATCATATGATTCAAAATCATATGACTTTAAAACTCCGTCCCATGGAATTTTATATATGTGTTTCTCATTTATTTGATCAAAACAATAATGCCTTAAGAATTTAATGATTTATGTTATAGCCTTATATATTATTTTGTTCTTCAAGATTTAGGATATTAGATTTATTTATATGATTTAACAATACAATAAAGTAAATCATACTAAATAAAGCACATTCTTATTCACAATAAGAAATAAATATCCTTCATTATCTTATAACAGAATAATATTTTCTACTTAATGAGTAAAGTCACTTCATAAGTGTTTTACGAACAATGTTGCAACTCTTGCATCATTATCATTCATAGATTAACTTTACTTTTCATAAGTAGTCTTTCTGTTTATTAATTGTTGCACATTTATACATATTTGGGATCCATATTCGGTATCTAATACCCAATAATTAAAAATAGAAAGATTAATCTTATAACATAAATGTCAGAGGTGGTAGTCTCACTACCATTCACTTTCTTTGATCATCCAGAATTTTGATTGCAATTTTAAATGGCGAATTTAATTGCCATATTACCAAATTTCATTATTTAGAGTTATTATTTTAGCCACAATTATTTCCTTTAGGTTTGAAAACATTTGTCTTACCTTTATCTTTTAATCCTCTTTCATTTTTAGAAATTTATGAAGTCAAAAATCAAATTTTTGAATTAGATCATCATTTTTCCATACTTATGTTCAGATATTGAGATCACAAATTGTACAGCCGAACTAAGCCATAAGGCAACCACATTTCCGTACATCATTCAGAAACTAGAGAACAGTCCATAAGGCTGAAACTAAGCCAAAAGGCATCCACATTTCCGTATGAATCTGCAGTCCGTTTCTAAATTCTTTGTCTCATCAATTTAACTGATTTCAGCAATCAAGAACAATTCAGGATTCTGACTTCTGTTTATCTGAATTCTGAATTGACATCACTTTTCAGAAAACACAGTTTCAAAAACCAACCATCTGAAACTAGATTCAACATCAGATTCAAACTTTGAACAACATCTGCTAGGTCGAGTCTTAGGACCCGCTCAACCGTGCACCACAGAAAAATATATTTTAAATTTCCAAAATTTATCCTAGAATTTCTTTCCTTGATTCAATTAGGATTTGGTGTTCATGGTGATCCAATCATCATGATCATCAAAACCAAGAATAAACAATTTATTCATGAATCTAAGATCATCAACAAGTTAATTAAATTAAATTTTGATTATCTTAAGGAACATATTAATCAAATTAATATTGCAATTTCGGTTACTTAGGATTATTAAGAATGTTTAATTTCTATTCTTGATTTAGAACAATTCTTAAGCTCATGATCCAATCAAAGAAATTAATTTCATTCTCTTTTAACTTTGTCTTTTTAAAGAACAGATCGCAGTAATAAACATAATTAAAGTATAATATAACATTCTACAGAAATATGCAAATAAATATACACTTATATTTCATACCAGTCATTTAAGAGATAAATAATTTTATTTCATAAATACTCCCACTAAATTATATAACCTTCATATACAAAAATTGTATAATATAATTTATGTGGGCTAAGATCCATATTTCATTTGAATTTTGTCACCGCGATGGCAAGCTGCACAAAATTCAAAGTATTTAGGTAGAGTACTCTTTTTCAATCACATCATATGTGACTCTTAGATCTTTTATGAGATTGTTAAACATCTTATGTCAAACATGTTTTAATCTGATCTTGTGCCTTAGGCCTAAAACTCTTTTGATAGCCTAATTAAGTCAAACCACGTTAAACGTATAGGAAACTCTCATTCACTCATCTTACTCATACACTGATAGAATCAATATGCCTCACGATGGTTAGAGCCTGCACAAAACTACCCAGTGTACTCACAAGTGTTTTAATAATGGATTGACACATGACTTAAATTTTAAGAAGGTTCTTTTCATATAGCAACGCGCATAACAAATGTATAATTAATCCAATTAATTAATGAACGGATACTATGTGAATATAATTATGAATTTTAGATTTTCATAGAGTCCTACTCTTGGTATAATACATATTGAATAATGAATTCTTTCATAGAGTCCAACTCTATTAAGAATACATTACTTCATAGAATCTAATTCCATGAACAATACGTATTCCACAATGCATCTCCAAGTCTGAAACATACGAATTCAAAAATCACTACCCGCGAACTGTACGAATTTGTGCATTACCATGCATTGCACGCGAACTGCACGAAATTCTGGACTGCACGTGCGATGCACGTATTCTGCATGAAAATTCTAGACAAAATTCTGCAAAAAAACGTGCATACTGCACGAACGCAATTTATCAAATCTTGATCCTTTGAGGATTCAACTATTTATGATAATCAAATTATCATAAGCATCAAATCCTAAGAACAAACAATTTGTTCTTCAAGATCAAGAATCATCAATTCAATAATCCAATTAAAGAGATTGATGATCCGATAAATAGATTAATCACATTAATCATGCAACTTGAAAACCTTGTTCATAATCATACTATATCATATATATAATTGTTTCACCAAAAAATTCACATAATCCCTTATTCTAAATTCACATCATGCTAGATCATATAATCAAATCATATATTTAACATGATAATATTAAAATAACCTGTTAGAGCAATTCAACAAGACTTGATTAGAAAATAAAGGAACCAGAAGAACACGGATTTACGTGGTTCACCAACTTGGCTACGTCCACGGGGAGGGGAGAGAATATTATTATCACTGGAGAAACAATTACACAAGATTACACTATTACCGCTGACGAATTTGGATCACAAAATTCCTAACTGTGCAACTATAGAATTACATCTGTCTATGACAATCTGAGGTGTGATTTTGATCTAAAATAGTAGCCTCTATTTATACTACTCAAAGTCTATCTCAAAATCTGGTAGGAACTAGGAATCCAAGTCTAAAACTGACTCGAAACCTTCCCTTCTGCGAAAAAAATTGATCTGCAGCTGTAGACACCCCATTTAAAACACACATACATAATTACACTACTTCTGTGTCTCGCCTTTGATTTGGGTCAAACTCGTTAAGTTTGACATGCTTCGTTAAGTTTTTGACTGACTCCGCTAGTTAGGGGCCAAAATGAACATTAAAACCTCAGAAAAGGGAAAAATTGTGATTCCATCATAAGATATGTCGTACGAGACATCTAATATCTCGTACGAGATATCCCCCTTTGACAGACGAGTCTCCAGTAGTTTCCTTATTGAACTCAAACTCGTTTCTTGGCAAACACTCCATTATCTGGGAAAGAAAGGAAGGACGATCAGAGAGTCCAACAACAACTCATTGGGAATTGAGTTTTCGATTCCCATCCAAACATAACCCCTCGGCTTGATCCCTAAGTTAAGAAATCATATAAATAAAGGGTTTCTTGAACCAAGAAAAAAAGAACGTTCCGAAACGCCCCCTAATCACTCCAAATCTGATCAAAACACTCTCATATCAGCCTTACAAAGGCAACCCATGAAATTCACCAAGTCATAACATAATTTGAGTCAAGCTTTTGTATCATCAAGGCCTTTTGTCAAGGCCATCCATAGGATTCTTGAAGAACGCTTAGGTAAATTCCTTTGTTTTCTATCTTCTCATCTCCTTCTTTGCTTTAAGTGGTGTAATTCTATTAAAAGGATCAGCCTAGAGCCTCTCCAATTCATGAAGATGGTCTCGAAGAACATGATTCGACATTCCAAATAAAAAAGAAATTATTTATTTGGCTCTCTTTATACATAATTTGCATAATTTTAAGATGATGATGATGTTTTCGTAGCAAGACCAATCCTAGATTGGGTGGATTGGGTGCTCCTTGACCTTCCCAATCCATAACTTAACCCCCAAATCCAAGATCTCACAGTCCGTGTTCCTTTAAACATGGTGGCGACTCACAACAAAATTGAGCAACAATCAAGTCCTTACATCAAAACCAATTCAACGTAAACGCGAAAAGGACGCACGCTCATAGTGACGACTCTGCTGGGGATGAATCAAACTAAGAGGGATAGACTTGTGTTGAAAAAATCATCATCGTTCTTAAAATTCTGCAAAATTTGTACAGTTTCTGCTCCCAGAAGAGGATGGTTCGTACGAGGCATTGATGTCTCGTACGAGGCATCTCCTTTCTGTCTGACAGTCCGGTTTTCTGGTTTGAAAAAGGGATTTCCGTCCGGTTCAAAAATGTAAACAGAGTTCCATATTTGTCCTCCCCCCGTTTCTGAGTCTTAGGACCTTCCTAACGACAAAGAAACTCCCCATATATCATGAAGCTAACCTTTGTTTTGCAGGAGTATTTGTAAACTTGAAATTTCTATGCTTTACATATGTTATTCTTTATGTGTGAACTATGAAGGCCTGAGTTCCTCCATAAGAGGGAAACGTAGGCAGCCACTTGGCCTGGCCATTCCATATTTTTGTTTTGTTTTTTTAAAAAAAACTCTCTATTTTCACCCTTGACACCTAGAATTTGACTCTCACACACGTGCACGCATGTAGATTAGTTGCACTACATACCCTATAAACCCGGGTCTCAATCGGAGGACGGATGTCGGTCAGCACCCCACTTGCCGGTCTCTCCAAAGTTGGTATACCCACTCCATGCCACGCTCCTGCAATCGTTCCCATAGGAAGCCTTAGTCGTAAGCCCTGCATTAACCTCATGCATACATAATAGTTAATAGGACACTCCTTGAGACCAGTCGGTTCGATTCTTAGGATTGTTTTAATCTTTTCCCTTGAATTCTTGATGAATGTCCCTTTGGCAAAAGATTGTTGGACAAGGGATTGCGATGGCAAAATTGAGAAATTTTCTATGAGAATTCGAGTCTAGTCTCTTTTGCCGTCAAGATCCTACGTTTGACAAAGTCCATTTCGGTTGTCCCTTAACAAGAATTCATAAGGTTTGATTTTATAAAGGCATTGTTTAACAAAGTATAAAACAATTACGGAATCACTTAGGTTTGGATAAATTGAATGGTGGATTCCGATGGGAATATGGGACATTTACCCAAATTGTCCGTTTGGGAGAGTGCAATAAAGGTGAAAAACAAAGGCCTCTATATTCTAGGGTGACAGAATCCACTGTTCTAGGATGAACTAGGTAGTAACTCTCAAAATTGATTAATTTCCGTCTGACAAAAAAATAGGATTAAAATCTGTTATTCTGACTGTCAGGCTGGATGCCTCGTATGAGACATCAATATCTCGTACGAGACACTCTCCCTCTATATGTGATTCTGCCCGTTTGGTCAGCCTAAAACTCATAAAAACCGACTTGTTGAGACCCCAGCCTGGATTTGACACGATTTTTGAACCTTAGGTCCGTCCGAATCAGCAAAGTTGCTCCACACTCCCAACACAATGTCAGACGCCAGGTTTATGCAAGAACTCAACGACCTCAAAGCTCAACTTAAAGGAGAAGTGGGTCAACTCTCTGAGGTATACGCTACGGTTTTATGTGCAGGCTTTAAAAGAGAGATGGAAGGGGAATTCATGACTCGCCTACGGACACAAAAGGAATGTTTCGAAAGAGAAATCAAATCCCTCCGAAGTTAATTACTAGCTCGAGAAGAGGAAATCAACGCATTTCAAAAAGGCCTATTCATGCAAGAAGAATACTACGAAAAGAAGATTGGTACACTCCATGCATGCCTACAAGCTCAAAGAGAATGTTATAAGAGGGAAGTTGAATCCAGAATTGAAATAAGGCCAAGGACCTACATCAAGTATGAAGGCATCACCCAAAGAAAAATATTTGACATACTCATGGAAGCCGGCAAAGTCACACCAAGGAAGCCTCCTACTACTCCAAGGTAACTACCCACAAATCATGCGTATCACCTCTATTGCAAGTTCCACCAATTTAGTGGCCACGACACCGACTCTTGCAACCACCTCAAAGATGTGATCCAAGATCTCATAGACTCTAAGCAACTAGGGGTTCCTAATGTAGTGACAAACCCTCTCCCAACTACAGGAGGAGGGATCAATGTAATGGAGATAGCTAGTGAGAAAGAGGAGACTACTCACCTAGTCCCAAATGTGGGCGAGAGCACTCCAAAGTTCAATAATGAAATTTCTTTCTGTTACATGTTGTCTTGGGATCAAGTACTAGATAGGAAAAATAAAAAAGAAGATGTTAACTTACTTACTCGATCCGGTCGAGTCATAATCAATAAATATCCGAGAGTGGAAGATCCACCATCCTCAAAAGAAAACACTACTTCGAAAGAGCCCGAACCCATTAAGCTCGATGATCCACTCCTCAAGCAACTAAAACGAACACAAGCCAACATCTCCATATGGGATCTCTTAGGCTCCTCTCATAAGCATCAACTCATGATCTTAAAAGCATTAGCCCAAGTTGAAGTACCAAAAGAAATAACTCCCGAAGAGTTAACACAAATGGTAGCCCAAATCTAATTTGGCAATGTGATCACATTTACCGACTTAGATCTACCACAATATAGTGGAGGGCATACCAAAGCTCTTTACATAACCGCAAAGGTCAAAGTCTCGCCGATAGGTCACAATGGACACTCGTTCGTATTGGTCGCCATAGATTACTTCACCAAATGGATCGAAGCTCAATCCTACAAAGTTTTAAATGACAAGAAGGTGGCTGAGTTCATTAAGACCAACATCATATGCCGATATGGGGTACCTCATGAGATGATATCCGATAATGGCACACACTTTGAGAAAGAATGTGATCAACTACTCGCAGAGTACAAGATAGAAAGACATCAGTCATCACCGTACCGACCACAAACCAATGGAGCAGTCGAAGTTGCTAACAAAACCATAGAGACCATCATCAGAAAAATGGCTAAGACTGGCAGAGACTGGCCCGAGAAGCTACCTTTTTCACTCTGGGGCTACCATACCTCAATCCGTACCGCCACCAATGAAACTCCATACACCCTAGCCTATGGGATGGAAACAGTGTTACCAATCGAATTATAAGTATCGTCGCTAAGGGTTCTCTTAGAAAACCAAGTAAACGAAGTCACATGGTTGAACAACCATTACGAACAACAAGCCTTGCTAGATGAACGACGACTCCGAGCCACCGTGCATATACAAGCATATCAAAGGAGAATGGCCCGAGCATTCAACAAGAAAGTCAAATCCAGAAACATCAAAGAAGGGGACCTTGTCCTACGTGAAGATTGTCTTGGACCATTCAACCCCATGGGAAAATGGGGACCAAGATGGATAGGTCCTTACATAGTCAAGAAGATCTTCTCCGGAGGAGCGGTACAACTCGTAGACCTAGGTGGAGATCAACTGCCGAAGCCCGTCAACATGGACAAGCTGAAGAAGTACTACTCATAGCTCTATCCCCTAGTTAAAAAAAAGAGCAAGAGAAAAGAAGCCCGCTAGATTAAAAACCTGAAAGGGCGGTCTAGGCAAAAACCAGGGTGTGCATATAAAAAAGAAAAAGAAAAAGAAAAGAGAAGCTTAACTTTGGGACGGACCTCATACGAGACACCTCGTCTTGTACGAGGCAAACAACAAGCAACAACAAACACATTTTCTCTTTCTTGAACAAGAACTACGATGATCTGAGCTCCTTATTTAATGGATGTAAAAGGAGAACGTAGGCAGCCTTTTGGTCTGGTCTATTCAATAAATTAAAATCTTGTTCTTTTAATTAATTGAATGCATTTCAAGAAAACAATAGGAAAATTCCCAACATGAACTACCAACTTGCAAAAGAAAAATAAATAAAACACTAAAAATCAAAACATTGGTCTATCTAAGCAATCTCTCGATACTCCCAAAAATCTATTTCTTCCTTGACTTAGTAGGGGCTTGTGTTGGAGATTATGCCCTACGCCCTTGAGAAAGGCCTTACGTTACATCATGTTCTCATTTGTTATGGAGATAACAACCTTGGATTATTATATGTTTTACATGTTTATGTTAGTACCCGGCCTGAAAATGAGTTGTTAGGCATTCCAGAACTCAAAAGGACCTCACAGGTATTTAGAGCTGCGCAGGACTTATCCGAAATTTCCTGAAAATCCCAGATAAGACGATATTGACATACTGATCAGATTAGCCACAAGGATAAACGCTATATAGGGTTTCTCCAGAGTCCAGATTGATCAGAACCTTGGGAACCACGCCAATCCCCTGGATTTACTGAGCGGCCACTTGTTTCCGGCCGGGCGGCCAGTCTCTCCGGGTCAGAATCCCAATAAATAGGTGACCTCAGTTCATAATTTAGATATACAATTCTCTCCCCCGAGTTCTAGAGTCTAAACTAAAGGCAGAACTCTCTCTCCAAGCCTTTCTAGCAATCCCGAAGGTCCGGCGAATCCTCATTCAAGATTCAGCTTCGTTTTTGTCAAGATTGGTGAGGTTTTCTATGTTTTACTAGTATAGATCTGATTTATACATGTTTTCATTATGTTTATACATTTATAATCATATGATTCATATTGTGTTCTTCATGTTCTTACTAGAATTCATATTATATGCCATATTTTGGGTATTGATCTTCATGCTTATGTGTTATTTCATACATGTTCATGATGTTCTTATTACTATGTTAGATTTAACCTGCTAGATCTATACTTGTAATCCCTATATATATGCATAACTAATGATGATTAACGATATCTAGGAACTGCTTCTAAACCTAAACTATAGCTAAATATTCCCATGATCATTAGCTCTCCTAGGATGAATAATCATTATTCTAGGATGTGATCATATTGTATGTTTCTTTCTCCTCCACCTTCATTATGAATGATCCCTATTCTTCTCTCTATTCCGATTATGTGCGAACTACATCGACCTGAGCTTCTCTTAACGAGAGGAACATAGGCAATCTTCGGATCTGGTCTCAATCACTAACACACACGCACATTCACATTGATCATGATAGAAAGACCGATTCGTCGGGCAATAGGAGTGATAACATTAATATTCTTCTCTTATTGCAATTTGACCCCCGAACCCTATTATTCTCATAAATGGTTTTCTCAATGTTTTAAGAACAAATAAAACAACGTGGCGACTCTCAATTTCAATCAGACGTATTCACAGTGGCGACTCTGCTGGGGACAATTGTTTTTGAAAACCTTTTTCAAAACTTAAGAGGGTCTGACTTTCATTACTTCATGATTTTGTGTGTGTTCTAACTGCCGCGCGCACTTTTTTTATTCAAAAAACTGCACTTTTGCAATTTCTCACGTTTCTGTAACTTACATCCGTACACGTGTCTTGGATCCGTCCGCCCGCTGTCAAGCCCTACGACTTCCTTTTTCTACAAATCTGATTTTAACGATTTCTTGCAGGGTTTTGTGTTCATAACATGTTTAAATATTGTAGATCTGCTCTGCTTGTGTTTAATTCATGCTTGAATCCTATTACTATGAATTGTTATGCTAGTAGACTTCTCTCCTGCATTGCATCATTCCTATAAATCGTAATCAAATCGCACATTACCAATAGTCCGTGTCACACTGCACACCTTACTCCGGATAATCCGCTGAGTGCACAGCTTAGGCGATCCTGTCGTCTCTGTCTTTGTGGCACCCAGTTTATCTAACTCACCGTGTACGCTTGCGAGCGGTTGAGGTTAAACCTTGTCCGTGTCTAAACCATGCACCTTGATCGAGTAAAGAACACTTATCAAAATAGTAATCTTAACCTTTACTAAAATCATTCATCATGTTGCATGAGTCTACCTTAGATCAACTCTAGTCAATCTTCAACCCGTCTAGGTCAATTCATCTCTGACCCATCTAGGTCAACCCGCCTTTGACCCGTCTAGGTCAACCCATCCTTGACCCGTCTAAGTCAAGCCGTCTTTGACCCGTCTAGGTGTAGATACCCTGGGAAAGCCCACTACTTGGCTAGAGCGGTGGAAGGATCCTAGGATGTCTAATCAGTTTTATTTGTTAGAGTCGCCACATATGTTATTAAGGGAACATAAGAAAAACCTAAAGAAATAGCCTAATTAATGTTACGAAACCAAAGATTCGGGTAAGAGAAGGGTTCGGGAGTTAGGTGACGGAGTGGGAAGTACTTAAACACCCACTCCGCCCCGCTTACGTGTGTCTTGCTACTATTGGTGTTCTAATGTAAAAAAGTCCTTTTTATTAATATGAAAATGTGCTAACACTTACAAGGGAAAGAAAAGGGAAATTGTAAAGGGAAATAAAAGAGAATTATTTTATTGATTTTATGCTAAAGATTACATTAAGAGAAGAAGAGTAAATTAAACTAGATTTTAGAATGTAGGGAGATAACCTTAACCAACTTTAATATAATAAAGTGATTATTTGGTCATGTCCCATTTGATGGGGATTGCATACATTAAGAATACATGTAAAATAGAAGAAGAAAAGTGAAGTTGTACCTTAAGGAAGAGGACCTTAAACTTGGTGGGAAAATGATGTTTGTTGTAGAAATTGTTATGGAACAATTTGTGTAGAGTTTTGTTGCTAGAAATCTTGTAGGAAGAATTCTTGGGAGAATTGTGTATAGTGTCAGTGTTGAGAGAATTTGAGGTCCCTTTCTAAGGTAGGTAGAAAAGAGAGGAAAATATGGTCTTTCAACCAATAAGAAAATAAAGAGAAATAAAATAATAAGAAGAAAATCAAATAATAATGAGAATAAATATTTTGTTTTAAAGAAATGGCTAGAATAATGGGATTGAGAGTTACAAAATAAAATGGGTTTAGTGCTAGAATAAAACATGTGGTGAAAAGGTTGTTTTTGACTCTAGAAATGGAGGGAAACTTGGTGCAGTCCGTAACAGCCAAAATGGGAAGCGCGCGAGTCAGGCTTTTGGGGTGAGACGCGTGCGCGGCCCACAAGCAGTGCCGGAGGCGCCAGCGGGTAAAAAGGACAGAATGACAGAAATGACTCCAAAGTTAACTCTGTTATGCAGTTTAGTCCAAAACTAACGGAATCAGTTAGGAACTTAACCAAAGTAACAGAAATTAACAAAAATAAGTTAAATAAAAATACTATGTATGCAATCGGGGCATGAGAGGTCCAAGGCGGGGTTTTGTTGTACCTTAAGAAAGAGGACCTTAAACTTGGTGGGAAAATGTTGTTTGTTGTAGAGAAATTGTCATGGAACAATTTGTGTAGAGTTTTGTTGCTAGAAATCTTGTAGGAAGAATTCTTGAGAGAATTGTGTATAGAGTCAGTGTTGAGAGAATTTGAGGTCCCTTTCTAAGGTAAAATGAGAGGGTTTTTATAGGTAGAAAAGAGAGAAAAATATGGTCTTTCAACCAATAAGAAAATAAAGAGAAATCAAATAATAAGAATAAAATCAAATAATAATGAGAATAAATATTTTGTTTTAAAGAAATGGCTAGAATAATGGGATTGGGAGTTACAAAATAAAATGAGTTTAATGCTAGAATAAAATATGTGGTGAAAAGGTTGTTTTTGACTCTAGAAATGGAGGGAAACTTGGTGCAGTCCGTAACAGCCAAAATGGGAAGCACGCGAGTCCGGCTTTTGAGGCGAGACGCGTGCGCGGCCCGCAAGAAGTGCCGAAGGCGCACACGGGTAAAAAGGATAGAATGACAGAAATGACTCCAAAGTTAACTCTGTTATGCAGTTTAGTCCAAAACTAACGGAATCAGTTAGGAACTTAACCGAAGCAACAGAAATTAATGAAAATAAGTTAAATAAAAATACAATGTATGTAATCAGGGCATGAGAGGTCCAAGGCGGGGTGTTTACAGAGCCCCTCGACGACGTGGATTGCAAAGCAAAACGCGTCGATGAAAGAAAGACAACCGCCGAGGACATCGACAAAGAAAAACAAAGAAAAGAAAGCAAAGACTCAATGTAAGCAGGAAATTGAAATTGCGCGAGATAGAGGTGCGCACCCTATGTGAGCGAATTTTGTTGATAGAAGAGGTGTGCTAAATCCATTCGTGAATCCATTTGCCGAATCCGTTTGTGAATCCGTTTATGAATCCATTTGTTGAACCCGTTTGTGAGTCCCTTTGTCGAATCCGTTTTGTTGAATCCGTTTGTGAATCCAATTGCTGAACCCGTTTGTGAGTCCATTTGTCGCATCCGTTTGTGAATCTGTTGGCTGAGTCCGTTTGTGAATCCATTTGTTGAACCCGTTTGTTAGTCCATTTGTCAAATCCATTTGTGAATCCGATGGCTGAGTCCGTTAGTAAACCTGTTGCTGAATCCGTGTGTGAATCCATTGGTCAAATCCGTTTGTAAATCCGATGGCTGAGTCCGTTTGTGAACCCGTTGCTAAATCTGTTTGTGAATCCATTGGTCGAATTCGTTTGTGAATCCGATGGCTGAGTCCGTTTGTGAATCCATTGGTCGAATCCCTTTGTAAATCCGATGGTTGAGTCCGTTTGTGAACCCGTTGCTGAATCCATTTGTGAATCCATTGGTCGAATCCGTTTGTGAATCCGATGGCTGAGTCCGTTTGTGAACCCTTTGCTAAATCCGTTTGTGAATCCATTGGTCAAATCCGTTTGAGAATCTGATGGTTGAGTCCGTTTGTGAACCCGTTGCTGAATCCGTTTATGAATCCATTGGTCGAATTCGTTTGTGAATCCGATGACTGAGTCCGTTTGTGAACCCTTTGCTGAATATGTTTGTGAATCCATTGGTCGAATCCGTTTGTGAATCCGATGGTTGAGTCTGTTTGTGAACCCTTTGCTGAATCCGTTTGTGAATCCATTGGTCGAATCCGTTTGTGAATCCGATGGTTGAGTCCGTTTGTGAACCTTTTGCTGAATCCGTTTGTAAATCCATTGGTCGAATCCGTTTGTGAATCCGATGGTTGAGTCCGTTTATGAACCCTTTGTTGAATCCGTTTGTGAATCCATTGGTCGAATCCGTTTATGAATCCGATGGTTGAGTCCGTTTAAAAACCCGGTGGCTAAATCTGTTTGTGAATCCATTGGCTGAACCCGTTTGTGAGTCCATATGCTTGTACCTGTTATGTGTATGCTTTGCAGATATATGTGCTTGTGCGAGAAAATGTGTGAAGTATGGAATTGTGCTTGTGGTGTGATTTGATTTGAAAAGCAGAGATTTGCATGAGAGAGAGATTTTGTAAAGATGGAGAAATTGCTTTTGTGTGCGATGTGATTTGAAAGGAGCTTTGATGGATGATGTTCATACCTTCACTTACCATGGACGCTTGATTCGGGATGGATTTCTGATTCCGTGGCTTTGATGAAGGATGTCGACACTTTTGATGAAGATGAGTCGCTTGTACTTTGATGGAGTGTCGGTGAGATGACATTCTGGATGATGGGTTGGTCGTGCCAAAAGGCTGCCTACGTATCCCTTGAATGGAATCAGACCAGCGTAGTTCAAGGATGATGTAGAACGCTGGGGAAGAAGCTAGGAGAAAAGCAAAATAAAGCACATACTTTTTATACAAGTAAGAAAAAGAAAAAGATTTTTTTTTTATTTTTTTTAAATATTAGAAGGAAAAGAATATGTACACATGTGAGGAAAAGATATTTTTTTTAGTTCGTGGGAGAACCATTTTAACCATTATGTGTTTGTAAAACCAACCCAATATCAAATCATGTTTGGTCGAAGTCCGAATTGGCTCGCTTGAATTCTGTTTTCGCTGTTATGCCCAACGAAGATTGATGTCTAGCCCCAAGAGATTTGTCAATTATGGGGCTTCAAAAGACTTTTAATGCCGAGATACCGAGGGGTTGCTGATTGTAAAGCCCCTAGAACGCCTTTGTGGCCAAACTTTGAGTGACTTGCATAGCCCCAAGATAAATCAGCTCTTGGCCCATTCAAATAAATTACCTTTTATTGTTGACGTGAGCAATCCCCAAGAGAAGATTATTGATACTAAGCTTCGAGAGATTGCAAGGCCCCAAAATGTCATGCTCTTGTTGTTTTGGGAGCTTCAAGATGGTGGAATGTGAAGACCTTTCGATGTAAAGCACCAAAAACGTCTTGGAATCGGCTTGTCATTTTATCGAGAGCGGATGCACCGTTCGGTAGAATTCTTGATAGTGATTTCCCTTCACTCTTTCTTGGAGATTATTGGTCTCGTTGTGGTAGGTACCCAAATGGCGAAAGGTCCAAGTGTAGCAAGGTCTTCGAAAAGTATCTTGGATGATAAGGTCTTGGCGTGATAAGGTCCCAAATGGGTATGCTTGCTTGAGTCTTCTTGTGTTGAACTAATAACGGATCTTCAGATGCAACTCGTGCGGATGCAACTTGTGCTTTTGATCTCAGAGAAGGGGGTGCTGAATTGCAGAAACATTGGGATTAGCTATGGCATTTCCCGCTATAACCCTGTTTTGATAGAGTTTAGCATATTGAATTTTTTTCCATTTCTCTAAGGCTTTCTTCATAACCTCGTCGTAAGTCACAACATAAGAATCATCAAATTCATTCATAACATCGGAGCCCTCCTTTCAAACCAGAAGACCTTTGACGTGAAGTACTTAGAGACCCTTGAAGCTTGATCTCTTTCATGAAGCCATAAGACTACTCCCAAATTGCATTTGCTCAGGTACCATCCCCCAAAAAGATTGTCAATTGCGAAGCCCCAATATTGCCCTTTGCTTGTATTATTGTAACGCCATAGCCCAAAAGATTGTAGATTGTGAAGCCCCTTGAGACCTTCAGTGCCAAACTAATTAAGGAAGCTTCCAATGTTGCATAGGACTTTACTAGGGCCACTGTTGGGAGGTGACGTGAATTACTTCTTGCTGAGGGAGCCTTTCAAACTCAAGTGTAGTCCCTAGAATGCCACCATTGATTGCAAGTAGAACGAGAAAGGCCTATCCTTGATTGGGGGAACATGGACGGGCACACATGACAAGAAGGCTTTTCGTCATTCCCTTTGAGAGACTTTGAGGATAGTTTCACACATCTTTCTTGAGCGTAGCCCCTAGGGCTCATTAACCATCAAAGGAAGCAAAAGAAGCTCTCATTCTTGAGTCACATAGCCCCTAGGGCGTCATCATTTGTCGAGCAAGGCAAGAGACTCGTCCTCGTGTGGGGGAACAAATATAAGAGGACATGGTAAGAGCTACTCCATTTCTTGGGAATCCTTTTGACATACTCATGCTTTGAAGAAGCTTGAAAACTGTCTCACATGTTGTTGCCATTTGTGATCCAATCCAATTGACATACTGGGGACTATTTGTGCAACCTCGTACCCCTCAATGAGGGACTCATTATTGGTTACCATGGGCTTCTTTCACATGAACCCAAAAAATGGATATTCCAAGAATAACCTTTCTTATGCCAATAACCCAAAACGACCTTTGATTGTTCCGTATCTTGTCGATCCCTTTGCAATTACGAAGTTGACTCGGTGGGGAATTGACTTGCCAATGAGATTCAATGTAGAACTTGTGTAGTTGTCTTCCAGGGATCTCCATTTCTCTTTCCCTTCTATCTCTCACTCTCTCATATATTTTTTTATGACGCACCCTATTTTTTGCCTAGACCGCCCTTTCGGGTTTTCAATCTAGAGGGCATCTCTTTTGCGTCTTCATTTTGAATCGATTAATGAGGAAGTGTACATTGACTTTAGCTGAGGATGAGAGACATGCGATTTTACGGTGGAGACCTTTTTGTCACTAATGATGAGTGACATTGACTTGACTAGGGAAGTAGCCCCTAGTATTGACATGTATTTTTATTTATTGAATGACTCACGAAGGCAAGTGAGTCATTAAGAGAGAAGAGAAAGGAAGACCCAATTTGATTGCAAGAAACTGGGAGTATTGCTGAAAGATAAGAAGCACCTAGACTCGATAAAGAACGAAAAGCGATTCCAAATCTAGGAAAGTTGTTCAATCTTGAGGTGATTAATTCATTGGCAAATGACTCGTACAAAGAAGTCTTGACAAGTTCGAGATGAAGGCCGATCACCATAACGCACTAGGGCTAAACATATCTTCTTTCGTGCATGAGACCGGACCCGGAGGTTGCCTACGTTCCTCCAGTGTAGAGGCCCAGGTCACCGTAGTTCTTGTGGATGCTCCTTACATCATGATGAATTGTTGCTTCGTCCTTCGTTGGTGGAGGAATGATGTTGTTGTGAACTTCTTTGATTGAGGGGATTTTTTTTTATATCCCCCTTTAAAACTTTGCTTGATGTTGCTCCACCTTGTTTTGCTTCTTGGCTTCGTCATTGATGTTGTTGTTGATGTTGTCGCCTCTGTTGCGATGTTTAACCCCTAGGCGTTCAACTGATGGCCTTCATTCCAAAACTCGCTTAGACATCTTTCATCATTTTGCCAAGAATTAAATTGAACAACTTGGAAGAGTGTATGAGGACAAGAACGACTTTTATTTGATAAGACCGACTCAAACTTTGACATTAATGAGAAGAAGAAAACTTAATGCACACACTAGAGGACTTTTTGACGCTCTATTTTTTATTCCTATTACTAGGTAGAGAAAGAGAAACGGAGATTGTTGTCGTCGTCCTTGTCGTTGTAGTCCTCCTTGTAACATGATCTCTTGTTGAAGCTCCATTTCAAAACCAAGCCTTTTCTTTGATGAGTTCTTGCATGTTGTCACTCTCTAATGGTTGCTCTTCACCCACAGTAAATTCACCATTGTCGATCAAATATTGGATGACATTTTGGAGAGCGAAGCATCCGTCGGTAGTGTGGCCGCTATGTAGATGATAGTCACACCATTTGTGGTGGGCATGGTTGGCGCGGATCGCATTGGGCTTGTAACCTTGAAAAGGTTTAACCTTTCCACTTTCTACCAAAACTTCAAATGCTTCAGCTTGGGTCATTCCTAGGAGAGGAGTGAAAATTCGGTTGTTGGTGGCACCTTTTTGACTTTTGAGGGGCGGGCCACTTGAGCATGTTTTACTATTGACCTTTGCCTTGTTGTCGGTGAACTCTTGCAGACGGGCTTTGAGTTCGGATACCTCTTCCTCGTGAATCCTTCTCTCGAGATCAAAACGGGCTTGCCATAAATCATCCTTGCAGCGGGTATCCTCGACAAGTCTATCCATTTGTTCCCCCATGGCTCTTATTATGTTGAAAAGCCTTTCGTTGGACACGAAAATGTTCTCACCCTTGATGTTGTTGCCATTGGAAGCCATTGGACCTATTGAAAGAACACGGTTGATCTTAAGATGGCCCACAAATACCTTTTGAGTAAAATAATTTCACCCACAAACAAGCAAAAAAGACTCAACCACATAAAGAAAAAAACTCTTTTTTTTTTTATTATTTACAAAAGTCGGAAGGACGTTAGTCCTTTTTGGGGTTTCTAGAAAAATAGTAGAATCGTCACACTAGTATATAGACCTTCTCGCGGTCCCATATACTCATCGGATTCGACCATGCTTGTGGTACCTACATGTGACGGGATTAAACTAAATTAATGTCATAAAGCATACATGCGGGGACGGAGTTTTATTTCGTCCATAATAACCACTTGTTTCTTTTGGAAACGGCATGTATGATTTGATGATATTAGTTTAGAGAAATCTCGACACACGAAAACCGACATGGTCACGGAGTGTTAGAACCTAGACTAAGAATGTGTTGACATGTGCTTGACTAAAGAGAGGCTTAAGGTCACCCCCAGCATGTAGTCGTGAACTACGCCACGGGTTGAGGTTTACCGCTTCGAAAGAGTCAAGGTCGGGTGGAGCTTGAAACTCTCTAGGACGGGCCTCGAAGGGTTTGGGGTTATGAACTTGTGCGACTCGATTGTGAGCAATTCATAAGAATATGTGCATGTAGTGTGAGGTCAAGCCAAGTGACAATTTATATATATTTTTTTTTTTTTCAAAAGCAATAAAGCAAATATGTGCAAGTAAAGAGAAGGGAGAGGAGAATTAAGGTCCTAAATTATTACAACTTCTGAGTCAACCAATGACCGATCAAAACAAAGAAAGGAGGGGGCGAGATCGCAATTTTCTGAATTCCAGGGGCTGTTCTGAAACTTTCTAAAATCTGGGGATCAAACTGCAGTTTTCTAAAACCCAGGGACTGTTTTGCACTGTTTGAAACCCAGGGACTGTATTGCAGTTTTCTGAAATCCAGGGACTGTTCTGTAGTTATCTAAAATCCAGGGACCAAACTGTAATTTCCTGGAATTTCAGTGACCAATCTGTAATATTCGAATTCAGCCTTTATTTTTTTTTATATATTTTTTTAAGTCAAAAGATTTTGGGAAGAAAAAGGAAAGGAGAAAAATATCTACAAAAGCTTTGTCCCAAAATAAAAAATGTAACTTCCTCTTTTGATTTGGAAAAGCTAAAAACATGGAACAAAGCTATCTTTCCCTTTCTTTCTTCCTTTTTTTTTTTTTTCTAAATGATGTAGCAATGAAAGAAAAATAAAATGGTGAGAGTTTTTTTTTGTAAGAATAAAGAAGAAAAGAAAAAAAACAAACACATACACTTACACACTCAGAAACACACACAATGCACATTGCAGAAGGTTTTCGCCGCCAGTTATGGTTGCCAATTCCCAATTTTTTTTTTTTTTTTTTTTGTGTGAAATCTATGAAATCAAAAAATGATTTTAAAAGATAAAAAAAATGCTTAAAGAAAGAGAAGAGATAGAATGTACAAAAAAAGTATCCTCTTTCTATTTACTAGTCATCTTCAACATTTTCCCCCTGCAAGAACTTGTTAGCACAAATAACGTGAAATTTGAAGGACATGATGAGAAGCGGGCGGGTTTGGTTCATGGGGTCAAACGCGGGCGCCTTAGGCCAAGAAGGCCAGCGGCGCGCGCATTTGAACCTTCTGAAACCAAACCGCCCAAGAAAATAGATTAAAAACACCAAAATTATGAACGCAAGTTTAACCATTTAAGTTGTCCCCAGCAGAGTCGCCACTGTAGATACCCCGGGAAATCCCACTACTTGGCTAGAGCGGTGGAAGGATCCTAGGATGTCTAATCAGTTTTACTTGTTAGAGTCGCCACATATGCTATTAGGGGAACATAAGAAAATCCTAAAGAAATAGCCTAATTAATGTTACGAAACCAAAGATTCGGGAAGAGAAGGGTTCGGGGGTTAGGTGACGGAGTGAGAAGTACTTAAACACCCAATCCGCCCCACTTACGCGGGTCTTGCTACTATTGGTGTTCTAATGTAAAAAAGTCATTCTTTTTATTAATATGAAAATGTGCTAACACTTACAAGGGAAAGAAAAGAGAAATTGCAAAGGGAAATAAAAGAGAATTGTTTTATTGATTTTATGCTAAAGATTACATTAAGAGAAGAAGAGTAAATTAAACTAGATTTTAGAATGTAGGGAGATAACCTTAACCAACTTTAATGTAATAAAGTGATTATTTGGTCATGTCCCATTTGATGGGGATTGCATACATTAAGAAGACATGTAAAATAGAAGAAGAAAAGTGAAGTTGTACCTTAAGGAAGAGGACCTTAAACTTGGTGGGAAAATGATGTTTGTTGTAAAATTGTTATGGAACAATTTGTGTAGAGTTTTGTTGCTAGAAATCTTGTAGGAAGAATTCTTGGGAGAATTGTGTATAGTGTCAGTGTTGAGAGAATTTGAGGTCGCTTTCTAAGGTAAAATGAGAGGGTTTTTATAGGTAGAAAAGAGAGGAAAATATGGTCTTTCAACCAATAAGAAAATAAAGAGAAATAAAATAATAAAAAGAAAATCAAATAATAATGAGAATAAATATTTTGTTTTAAAGAAATGGCTAGAATAATGGGATTGAGAGTTACAAAATAAAATGAGTTTAATGCTAGAATAAAACATGTGGTGAAAAGGTTGTTTTTGACTCTAGAAATGGAGGGAAACTTGGTGGAGTCCGTAACAGCCAAAATGGGAAGCGCGCGAGTCCGGCTTTTGGGGCGAGACGCGTGCGCGGCCCACAAGCAGTGCCGGAGGCGCCAGCGGGTAAAAAGGACAGAATGACAGAAATGACTCAAAAGTTAACTCTGTTATGCAGTTTAGTCCAAAACTAACAGAATCAGTTAGGAACTTAACCAAAGTAACAGAAATTAACGAAAATAGGTTAAATAAAAATACTATGTATGCAATCGGGGCATGAGAGGTCCAAGGCGGGGTTTTGTTGTACCTTAAGAAAGAGGACCTTAAACTTGGTGGGAAACTGATATTTGTTGTAGAAAAATTGTTATGGAACAATTTGTGTAGAGTTTTGTTGCTAGAAATCTTGTAGGAAGAATTCTTGAGAGAATTGTGTATAGAGTCAGTGTTGAGAGAATTTGAGGTCCCTTTCTAAGGTAAAATGAGAGGGTTTTTATAGGTAGAAAAGAGAGGAAAATATGGTCTTTCAACCAATAAGAAAGTAAAGAGAAATAAAATAATAAGAAGAAAATCAAATAATAATGAGAATAAATATGTTTTAAAGAAATGGCTAGAATAATGAGATTGGGAGTTAAAAAATAAAATGAGTTTAATGCTAGAATAAAACATGTGGTGAAAAGGTTGTTTTTGACTCTAGAAACGGAGGGAAACTTGGTGCAGTCTGTAACAGCCAAAATGGAAACGCGCGAGTCTGGTTTTTGGGGCGAGACGCGTGCGCGGCCCACAAGCAGTGCCGGAGGCGCCCGCGGGTAAAAAGGATAGAATGACAGAAATGACTCCAAAGTTAACTATGTTATGCAGTTTAGTCTAAAACTAACGGAATCAGTTAGGAACTTAACCGAAGTAACAGAAATAACGAAAATAAGTTAAATAAAAATACTATGTAAGCAATCGGGGCATGAGAGATCCAAGGAGGGGTGTCTACACTAGGTCAACCCGTCCTTGACCCGTCTAGGTCAAACCCGTTACCTTGACCCATCTAGGTCAAACCCGTTACCTTCGACCCGTGTAGGTCAAACCCGTTACCTTGACCCATCTAGGTCAACCCGTAACCTCGATCCGTCTAGGTCAACCCGTCACCTTGACCTATCTAGGTCAACCCGTCATCTTGACCCATCTAGGTCAATCTTTCATCTTGACCCCACCTTTAGTCAAGCTAGCCGATCTTAGATGACCCACCTCTTGGTCTACCCATGTCCAACCTTACCCGACTCACTTAAGTCAAAAAACAACCTTACGTAGGAACCCTCACCTATACCTAATCAAGGACCGAGTCATCTCCCTTCCTTTTTGACCCCTACGGTCATCTTCTAATACTTATGGTTTTCAAAAAAATCACTGACCTCTTGCGGTCACTCTCTCTTTTGTCTTACTTAACCCGAACTATGGTGACCTGAGCCTCTCATCGTGTGGGACCTCTCCTGTATGGTTAGGGGAACGTAGGCAGCTCCAGCCTGACCAAACTTTTAGTCTTTTCATTCAAAGAACATTTCGAAAATACGGAGATCGAGTCTTTTCAGAAAAAAAAAATGATTTTACAAACGATGCCTTGTCATTAATTATGAGTCTAATTCAATTCAAAGACTTAACTTCTCCACCAACAATTACAGAGTCCCGCATCATGTCTGCCAAAGGGATTAACACAGTCACAACCGAAGCTACCACCCAAAGCCTCGAGACACCTCTTCACCCCAATTCCATTCTCAATGAGCAAGCAGCCCACTTCAACGCCGTTCTCAATGAACAAGCAGCCCACTTCACCACCGTTCTCAATGAGCAAGCAGTCCATCTTAACACCGCTCTCAACAAGCAAGCGGCCCACTACAAGACTATCCTTAACAAGCAAGCGCCTCATTATGAGACTATCTTCAAGGAGAAAACAACCCTCTCCCGAACTCTTCTCGATGAACAAGAAGCCTTCTTTGAGACTGTTCTCCTCAAACGAATATACCGCTTCCAGAAAGTGATGTACAAGGCTCTAAAGGAAACCGAGGAACATCTCCAGTCTGACATCTATGGCATCTACGAATACCTCAACCGCACTCTCCTTCCTGCTCCGTTTCAACACCCGTACGCTCCTCAAATGTATGGGCCACCACCACAGACTCTCCCCATTGGGATTCCTCGTATGACTACCCATCAGCAAGGAATATCGGTGCCTAAACCACCCTCCAAGTTGGTTCGTGACAAGAAGGATGAGCACGAGTATGATGACTTGGGTATGCCATTAGACAAATGCTTCAAAAGTCTAGTTCAAGTGGCAAGTTATCTCCTCTCCTTGACTACAAACTAAACTTTTCAAGACAAGACTTGGATCCCTCCAAATATTGCAAGTATCACTAATACATCGGACATGACACCGAGAATTGCCTCCAACTAAAAAGGAGGATCCAAAGCCTCATTGATAGTGGAGCCATCACCCGCAAAAGGAATACATGGGCATGAGCAGAGTCCAAGCAAGGAAGAAACTTCACCGGGGATACCTCCTTCAATATATATATATATATATATATATATATATATATATATATATATATAACGGTCTTTCAGTCTTCGTAGGTTCTAGAGAGTCTGTTAGTCAAAGTCCACCTCGGATGTTAGTCTTTTATTTTACAAGCAAAAGTCCGCTTTGGACTCTAGTTAGATTGTTAAAGTCCACCTCGGACTAGTCAATTTGAGTCTTTAATAAAAGAGTCTTTATTTCTTTTCTCTCTCGACTTGAGACATAATCTTGCACATCAACTCCATGAAAATTGTATTAATCTCAATTGTCAATTGATTGCTATATCTTTATATGACGAATTAATCCCGAATATACTCATTAATGAAGACTCATTAAAAGGTAAATGGACCCGCAAACCATCCCATAACTAAACAAACAATTAGTCTCAAAATAACAAACGCTTTGATCAATCGAATAGTTTTCTTGTTTCTATATACACTCTCTAAACCTACCCTCTTTATATACCCCCTTGTGTACACCCACTGTGTGCACCCTCTATATATTCCTCTTGTGTACACCCACTATGAGCACCCTCCATATATTCCCCTCGTGTACACCCACTGTGTGCACCCTCCATATATTCCCCTCGTGTACACCCACTGTGTGCACCCTCCATATATCCCCCTCGTGCATACCCACTGTGTGCACCCTCGATATATTCCCCTCGTGTACACCCACTGTGTGCACCCTCCATATATTCCCCTCGTGTACACCCACTGTGTGCACCCACCATATATATCCTCCTTGTATACACCCACTATGTGCACCCACTAAATACTCCCCACATACACTTCCACCTTCCCGTGGCCATGAAAAAGATGACGACTGCAGAGCTGCTCACCATCGAAGAAGCATAAGCATAATCACAAAGGCTGTCCGACATGACGATGCATTGGGGCTGTCTGTCCTCATTGAAGATGTCAACGAAATGCAAGAGGCTATTCAAACCCCCTCCACGAGTTCTACATCCACAAAGACGAAAGCGAACTAGGGGCTTATCTTTCCCAACATTCCATATGTATATATATATATATATATAAAACCCGCTAGGTCGAAACCCACAACGGGCGGCTTAGGAAAAAATTAGAGCAAAAGCACAAAAAAGAAGCCCACAAGGGCGGCCTAGGCAAAAGCAAGGGTGTGCACAAAAAATATAATAAATCAAACAAAGAAAAATAGAAGGGGCTATCATCATAGCAAAAGTAGAGGTCCCACTTTCTTTTCACTTCTTATTTTCTATTTTTCTTTCTTTCCAAAGGAGTTCAATTCGACGGCAGCAGTCCAAAGCAACAACTACAAACGAAGCGGTCCAAAGCAACTACAGACGACAGTAGCAGATCACCACTCGAACTCGGTATCATCATCAACCGGATCATCCTTGAACTACGCGGACCTGAGCCTCTCACACCAAGAGGAACGTAGGGAACCTCATGGTCCGGTCCATAAAATACACAACCCACCTCGAGCCAACTTTCATTCTTTTCTCTCTTCCCCATACACTAAAATTTCTATTCTCTTTCTATATTAATCAAGGTGTTTATTATTTCGAGACTACTTGTCCAAAACATAACCATAAGATACATAACTAATCAACGAGGTCAATTCTCGAGCAACCAAAAGACAATTCTGAATAAAACAATTTTCAAATGTCTCAACAAGTCTTCTGTTCTACAATCTAGGAAAGAGCTAAACACTTAATTTATGTCAAGAAGGGGCTTCCTTCCTTTTGTACATATATACACTCAGTTGTCTAAAGAGTCTAAGCACGAGAACTCCCTCTCTTGTTTCTCTCTCTCTCTTCTCTCACCGTAACAAAAAGGCTCCAGCAAGTCGTCCGTACAATTCTATCATTTTCTTTATTTTGAGTCGACTGAAAAAAAAATGACGCTAAAAGAATATACCCACCTAGATTGAAAACCGGCAAGGGCGGTCTAGAGAAAAAACAGGGTGCGTCTAGAAGGAGGTAGAATCCCTCACCTCATACCCTCACCAAACTGGGGCTGCCCCAACAAAATCGGACAACTTACTGATACTCCGACAAGATCACTCTCCACAAAAGGTCATCTCTTCATCAAAAGTTCAACACAGTTGACCTCTTTCGAGAGCCCCCATCAAACTGGGGCTGCCCCAGCGGAATTGGGCCGAGTACTAATGCTCCCCACAGAAAGTCATCTCTCTCCATCAAAGCTCAACATGGGAGGGATACTCTAATGCTCCCATCAAACTGGGGCTTCCTCGATAGACATGAGGTCGGCTACATGGCTACTCAGAGATTACCGGCAACCCGACGGAATCATACTCACCCGAAGGACTACCCTAAATAAACAAATCCAACGAAGGACAAGTACTTGAGTTAAATAGACTGTAATTAATTATAAGGCATTTTTATAAAGTCGTTACATTTTCAAAATGTTTTCTATCACGACACTTTATTTATAAACCCGCACGCTCAGTCTCCACTAGATTTACAAAATGTCTTTCATATCATCTCCGTGATGTCCTAACTAACTCGGTCCTACAACTTAGGATACCCTAGGGTCCTGCGTCCCGTCTGCCATAGGTCAAAAACCCTAAATCTCCTTTAGGCAGCAGTCTATGAACCCAACTAGGGTACCCTTAGCCTGTGCGATACGCTCCATGATATTTACATGCTGTCTATATGCTACATAAATGTTGGTACAATTATCTATGAATATTACTATTCTACTATCTGTGCTACAACTAACAACTGCAGAACTAAGAGGCAGATCCACTAGCATTACCTCGAGTCCGCTTCCGCAGAGAAGGATGCTTACCGGTCGAAGCACCATCATCACCGTGACTAGAAGAAGGAGAAGCACTGCACTCCTCCAACTTCTGAAGGAACTTCGCCACCTTCCTGTGATGCCTCCAAATGACCACCCGCAGTTTCTCCTCTATCACAGCGCATGGGCTCCCAAGTCGTGTCCGAACGAAGCTCCCTAGCATCAAGACCCATGGTCAACCTAACCCAGTCATACAGATACGCTGAATCAGTTATGGACTACAGAGGATCCATCAGAACCAAGTAGGTGCTATCTACTCCATACTAGGCTCGTGCCCTCTCACCCAAATAAAGGGCGTCCCCGCTATAACCAATCAGCAACCTCCGCTGGCCCGTCATCTCAAGTGCTCGTGCAGCAAGCAACTCAAAGTCTAGCTCCGCCCATGGATAGAACGTCATGTCTCTCAGATGGGGTCCCCCCAGAATAGTCTTCAACTGAGCCTAAGTATAGTGGCAAGAAGTCTCGTTCCTCCTACTCCTGCAACTCGGCACCCACCAGCGAACGGCATGGTATGCCAATCGAGCACTGATCGTCCTAAACAGACTGAGAACAAGAATCTCATAGGCCCAACACTACATGGGAAAGTCATCAACAAGATGAAAAGACTGAAACCAGAAATGGTTCATACCACCAAGGTGAGGTGTAGGCAATCGACTAGCGCCGACTGAGACCGACAACTCCGATTTAGAGCACGGTACAACTCTGTCAAGCCCGCAGACTCCCCAAGCAAGTCTGCTCACTACATCTAAGTCCACTAGACATCCCAACAGCGGAATCATCGCCGTAGTAATGACATTAGCAAAGATGGGAAGTTACCTCTACATCACCGCCTCCGGCCTCAAGAGCCACCAGCATCTCCTCACACTGCCTCCTAAAGCCCCCAGGCGCGCACTATAACCACTCCTAATATCAGTGCAATCAAACCTGATCAAGCTCTAAACAGTCTCTGGAGTCCTCTCCCATAAGCTATGCACAACGCTACACAAGCCCCTCAACTTCATAGGCGGCAATATAACCTGCAAACACAGACAGGTATACACAGCAAATGTATGCAATCAATCTAGCAATTTACTTTATAATGCACGTACATATATGAATTGTTGCTCTAGGAAATCTCCAAAATTCCCAACAAATACTATAAACATCTCACGATCAAAACCCAAGTCTACCTAGGACAAGTCAACTCAAAACAAATCCAAGACATTTCAATAATTAACGGACAAAGATCTAACTTCACACAAAATAAGCTTTCTCAACGAAACATTCACATACGTCGACCACCCATAACAAAGTCAAACCACACTAGAAAAGCACTTTTAATAAAGTCAACCAAGTCAAAAAATCGGTCAAAGATTACGACATTTTCGGACCAAAAACGACTTAATACAAAAATTGCATTTTTTAACAAAATCACCTAAATCAATACATTACACAAATAACTCAATCAACTTGGGTCAAAATCAACAACAATTTGTCCAAACCCCATATCTTAGGTAATTTACAATTGAATCCCCATCACTCAACATTAATACAACCAACACCCCATATCTTGGGTGACTTGCAACGAAGCACCTCTACTCTACATTACTCAAATCCAAACACCATACCTTGGGGTAATCTACAATCAAAACCTCAAACCTTGGGTAAAATACAAACAAGTCTCCCATTCAAAATAACTTACAATCAAGTCCCTTACTAAAACAATTTACAATCAAAACCCTCTAAGGTTAATACCAACATACTTAAACCCCAAACTTGGGTTATTTACATTTAAGATCTTTACGATCAACATAAAATCTACTTAAACCCCAAACAAGGGTAATTACAAAAAATAACCATTTAAACCCCAAGCTTTGGGAAAATCACAATCAAAATCCATACATTTAACAACAATTTATTTAAACCCCAAACTTGGGTAATTTACAAATCAAACTCTTTACAATCAACATAAGATTCTCTTAAACCCCGAATTATGGGTAAATCACGAGTAAAATACTAAGTAACTCAAACCCCAAACTTTGGGTAACTAACAATCAAGCCTTTTATTCAAAGAAATTTACAATCAAATTCTTCATGTTAACATCAATACATTTAAATCCCAAACTTTGGGTAATTTACAATCATAATTCTTACATTTGACGATAACTTATTTAACCCTAAATCTTGGGTAACTTACAACCAAGCCTTCTCATTCAAAGCAATTTACAAGTAAATCCTCTATACTTAAACCCCAAATGTGGGTAATCTGCAATCAAATCAACAATAAATTACCTAAAACCCCAAACTTTGGGTAATTTACAATCAAATCGATGATAATTCATTCAAACCCGGAACATTGGGAAATTTACATTCAATATCACACCCAAACTCTCTCTAATAAGCAATCAACGCTCAAACCCTAGACTATAGGTAATTTACACTCAAATGACCTTATTTAATACTTAAAACCTAAACATAAGGTATCTTACACCAAAAATCTCCAAACTTTAAGCACTCTCTACTTTGATCCCTCAAACTCGCGATCACTCACAAATGCTTTCCTTCGAGTTACATTCATACACTCGCATTACAAAACACCACGATCTCTAGGACTCGTCTTTAGTCCGTTCCTTCGGTCTGGAAGACCACTATAAAAAACCAAAATTGACGCCCTTAGTCATGTTTAACCAGATTTTGGTCCGGAATACCTCAATAAAAAATCAATAAAATTAATCAATTGGGTCCGGAAGACCTCTAGAAATTACCAAAATTAATCAATTGGGTCCGAAAGATCTTAAGAAATTACCAAAATTAATCAATGGGGTCCGGAAGACCTCAAGAAATTACCAAATCAAGTTATAATAGAGGTTGGGAACTGCCATAAACCCTAAATTATAAAAATAAAGGTTGGGAACTACCATAAACCCTAATATAGATTAAGGAAACCATCATAAATCCTTTATTAATAACCGAATCAATCCCGAAAGGCCTGCTTCTGATACGATTGAGAGATTATTGGGATAACCCGTACGATCCCGAGGCACCTGCGTCCCGAGAAACCGTCTACGTTACCGTTTACCAAATCTTGCGATCCTGAGGTCTTAGCGTATCTATATACCGCAGTGTTTGAGAAATTATTTGATTCATGCGCTCTGTAAGATTTCTTCTTCGTAACCCGTGTGTCTCATTTTTAGCATAGGTTGCTGGTGTCTCCGGGCATAATTCC
This sequence comes from Campanula takesimana, assembly GCA_026119855.1. NCBI lineage: Eukaryota > Viridiplantae > Streptophyta > Magnoliopsida > Asterales > Campanulaceae > Campanula > Campanula takesimana. The sequence goes on from JAOWBW010001799.1 coordinate 147,638, forward strand.
AGTGATTGATGCTAGTGTCTTCGGACACATCTTTTAAATACGTGCGCTCCATAAGAAGTCAAAATCCATCCCTAATTTTGTTCTTGATTCTTGAGTCTTCTTCTCGCGCCGTGCGTATGGCTTTGGCCCCTTTCCCCAGTAGATTCCGATCAATGATTCTATTATCTTTAAACGAATGTTCAAGTCTTCATACATGATAGTGTCTTTAGGATTGTTATCTCCAGCAGAAGCTGATGTCTCGTTTCTTTCTTCTCTCTCTTCCTCCTATGAATGATAGTCTTTGTACAGGATTCTATCCCTAGCGAAAGATGATGTCTCATTTCTACCACCAGAGCATGAACTACGACTGGCTTGATTCCCTTGAGGATACGTAGGTAGCCTAATGAAGGTTCAGCCGCTCGACCAATCTGGTCATCCTTTCTTTCTTTCTCTCCTTCGATTTGGAACTCATGTTTCAGATCGGTTCCTTTCTTAATCGACGACCCTCCATGCCTTGCAAGAAGCGTCACTGAGGGGCTACTATTAGTACCCAGCCTGAAAATGAGTTGTTAGGCATTCCATAAATTAAAAGGACCTCACAGGTATTTACGAGCTGCGCAGGACTTATCCGAAATTTCCCGAAAAGCCCAGATAAGAAGATATTGACGGACTGATTAGATTAGCCACAAGGATAGACATTATCTAGGGTTTCTCCAGAGTCCAGATTGATCAAAACCTTGGGAACCACACCAATCCCCTGGATTGGCCGGGCGGCCACTTGTTTCCGGCCGGGCGACCAGTCTCTCCAGGTCAGAATCCCTATAAATAGGTGACATCAGTTCATAATTTAGATATACAATTCTCTCCCCCGAGTTCTAGAGTCTAAACTGAAGGCAAAACTCTCTCTCTAAGCCTTTCTAGCAATCCTGAAGGTCCGGAGAATCCTCGTTCAAGATTCGGCTTCGTGTTTGTCAAGATTGGTGAGGTTTTCTATGTTTTACTAGTATAGATCTACTTTATACATGTTTTCATTATGTTTATACATTCATAATCATATGATTCATATTGTGTTCTTCATGTTCTTACAAGAATTCATATTACATGCCATATTTTGGGTATTGATCTTCATGCTTTTGTGTTATTTCATACATGTTCATGATGTTCTTATTACTATTACTATGTAAGATTTAACCTGCTAGATCTATACTTGTAATCCCTATATATATGCATGGCCGATGATGATTAACGATATCTAGGAACTACTTCTAAACCCTAAACTGTAGGTAAATATTCCCATGATCATTAGCTCTCCTCAAATGAATAATCATTATTCTAGGATGTGATCATATTGTATGTTTCTTTCTCCTCCCCCTTCATTATGCATGATCCCTATTCTTCTCTCTATTCCGATTATGTGCGAACTACATCGACCTGAGCTTCTCTTAACGAGAGGAACGTAGGCAATCTTCAGATCCGGTCTCAATCACTAACACACACACACACACACATTCATCATGATAGAAAGACCGATTCATCGGGCAATAGGAGTGATCACATTAATATTCTTCTCTTATTGCAATTTGACCCCCGAACCCTATTATTTTGATAAATGGTTTTCTCAATATTTTAACAACAAATAAAACAATGTGGCGACTCTCAATTTTAATCGGACCTATTCACAGTTTATTATAATAATCTCTGTCCCTAGTACTTATGAAGGACTAGTATAAGTTTAATCGATGATCGTATGATGATCATGTGTATGTGACACAAATTAAACTTATGGGTACTTGTTGGAGAACAAGTACTGGACTTGACCCACCTATGAGATTTATGTCATGGTCAGAATGCATAATTAAATCTCATATAGTTATATCATTTGATATCCTTAGACCTGATATTATCATGGTCTTCCACATGATGAACATTATTTTTGATGTAGTCAACCGCTACCCTTAACCAGGTAGTCATAAAGGCTATGATTGGCATAATCGGATTCTTGTAGGGAAGAATGATAAGTCAATATGAAATTTGTCCCTCCTCAAGAGAGATATCTGCTTAGGCCACTCGTAGAGTGAGATTGATGAAATGTGTGTCCACGCTCAAATGAATTGATGTGATCAATATCATTTGCTCATAATCAATCTACTCTGGATCGAGAAAGCATTGAACGAGATAAGTTGACGTCGACCATGAGTTATGTTCAATATGATATCGCGTGACAAAAGGATTGTGATATGTTCTATGAGGATAACGAACTTCGTTAAGTTATATTAATTGGGTAATCATGATAGATTGCTAGAGTCCACTCATAATTTATGAGTTTGACCTTGGTTGGACTCATTGCAAAATTAATATAATCCTATGGGGTCATACACAATATAACGAATCAAGAAAAGGCAAAAGGTTGATTTTCTGGCGAGCACGGCTGTGCCGATTTGTGAGCATGACCATGCCGATTTATGAGCATTCGCCCCCTTTAGCACGACCGTGCCAGTTTATGAGCACGACCGTGCCAGAGTGACTGGGCTAGATTTACAGCAGAATAATTAGGGTAACGAGATTAGGTCTCAAGGGTCCTTAAGGGTTAAGGATTTTTTAGTATAAATAACCCTCTTTCACCAGCCATTATTCAAGGGTAATACATATGTTTGAGAAACATATTCTTGAGTCAAGATTGAGAATCAAAAGCTCAAGAACACCAATAAATTCATATAGCCTTTAAAGATTAGAAAAATTTATTTTCTAATGGGTCTAGCAATCCAGATCTAGAATGGTTCTAGATATTCGTTCGCGTGTGGACAAACATAGAAGGTGCTTCCTTTACCTTCTCAAGTTTATGTTCCTGTGATCCTGATCTGAAGAACGCGAAGTACGAGGAGATCAAATCATAAAGCTTGAAGACTTGAAGATTTAAAGATCCAGAAAAATTTTAAACGCACAACATGGTTAGTATTCTAAATTCATCTTGATATTAATTTAATCATCATGAATGGACTTGGGGCTTAGGGTTTTGTTGATTTCATATTGCCGTCTTCCTATGCGCAAGGTGCCTCAAAACCCAACAGCTTGACCACGGTCCGTCTTATCATCTCTCTTCCTCTTGTACCAAGGTATCTCGAAATCAGGAGGAACACCAAGTCTTCTGAACACTGAGGGAGTCAATCTCGCAAACACGTGAGGCCTATCAAGAGCTTGAAATTTACCGGAAAGTCCATTCGCTCTCTTCTTTTAAAATTCACTATCAAGAAAGTCTTGGGTAGCGTCTATGCTGACATTAGAAGGATCCTCCTTAACTTCCTTCTTCCTCAAACTCAAGCTAGGCTCAAATCAGTCCCCTAACAAAGGACGACCAATCTCATCAATACCCTCGACATTGGGATGGAGTTCCTTGAGGAGCCAATCCAAATATTTATCTGATAGATAAATGCTCCCTCCATTATGACGGAGATTGGTCCAACGATCCATGGTGGTACCCTGCCCCCAAGCACGAGCCAAACTCATAGCGAGCTCTGAATCCATGAAATAAATGTCTCGAGAACGTCCCCCTAGCACAAAAGTGTCTTGTTGCTGACCGAACTGTCGTATCACTCTTTGAGCAAAGTAAAAGGAGGAATCTCTCAAACCCGAAAGAACGACCCGTTCGTATCCATCGGTACTAGCCACAAACTTCTTTACCTTCCAAAAGGGTAGACACCAAGAAATATCATCGGTCTCCGCCTTCGCGAAAAGATGGGCCCACTCCTTAATACTAAGATCTTTCACAAGCAACCTCCACCAATGGAAAGTATAAGGAGAATACTCGATCGGAGGGCTCAACAATTTGAAATTCTCCTGAAGCCAAATGGTCAACAACAATGGACTTCCCTGAGTCATAGAACCGGTGCAGTGCAACTCATCAAGACCATGAAGGGGGAGGAACAATATTGAAGGCCCATCCTCTAGCTTTTAAAACAATATCCACGAGCTCTGTGTCTACCATGCCACACTTACTCATGAAAAGCACGTTCCAAAATAAGCACAAAGCCAAGAGGGAACACTGAGAATCCGCACCATGAGTACGTGTCACACGAACCCTAAATCTCCTTGGCAGAGCGGAGAGATCGACATAACGGTTGTAGATATAACTTTTCGCTTCATGAAGGCCTATACTCAATAAGTCCCTGAGAAACTCCGATGATACATTGTCATGCTTAGGAACCACAATCACACCAGTTAATGGCATATCCAAGATAGTCGCCAACTCCTCCACGGTGGGAACCATCTCATTAAGCGAAAAGTTGAAGAGATGGGTCGAAGGATCCCAAAAACGTGCTACTCCCTTCAAGAGGTCCCAATCCGGTTTTAGATTCTTCAAAGTGAAAAGGATCTTGAACCCAAACATCTCCACGAATCTCTCTTGACGAGACTTGTCAAAGGAATGAATAAACATCACTAAGTCATCCTTATAGCGCTTCACCGATTCCGAGTCTAGATAAAATTCATCAACAATCATTGATGAAGGGATGGACTTACTTGGGGCCATGAGAGAAAAAGGTTGGGAATTTAGCTCTAAGAGGAGAGTTCCTAGGACTGATTTGAAGCTGCATGGAATTCTAGGATGGACTAGAGGTCTCTATATATGAGTTCGGATACCAAATCCTCAAGGAAAAAGGAGAAATTGTCCCAGATTTGTGGGATAGCTCGTACGAGGCATTTATAGCTTGTACGAGGTATCTCCTCTATTCAGAGCAACAGGGATTCTGCTCAAATTCAGTCTGCCCAACATGTCAAAAACATGTCTCAAACCACCTCAAAAACACAACCAAATAGTTCATACCACATACAAATGGCCCAACACTAATTCATCTCATAAAAACCCCACGGTTGACCAACCGGGCATGAGTCAAACCATTAAACAGTCAGAAGCAAAACTAAAATTAGAACAATGGACGTGCTAGAGTTAGATCTACTTGTTGCATAGGTACAAACCAAAAGAAAAATTGTCACCACCTACACCGAGGCAATAATTACATAAACAAAATAAAATAGGGGACGGGGAATCCTATCTACTCTGACACCAAAAGAAAGGAGGACGTCGCCACCGCCGCGTCATCACTCATTCGTCCGAGATCTCTTCCCGCAAGTGACTGACTCTATAGTCTGGCGAGCCAACCGGCCTAAGAGCCCTACAGTATCACTCTTCACTCTTTTGGCATAAGCCATAAACTGGGCGAGCCGTCCCGCGACTACTCTGTACTCTGCAATGGGCACCTATTGAGAAGAAATAAATGGAAATGCCAAAATCCTCAAATAAATGATAAGCAGAGATATGAAATGGTAAAGTGATGAAAAATGACAAAAGAAAGTCATAAGTTATACCATAGTCGCCTCAGCAGGAGGTATGAGTCCCTCTGGCATATCATACTCGGCGGGAAGATTCTCGATACTCTCCATGCCATCAGCCATGCTGTAAGTAAATGACGCCGGTCTGAGCTGCAGATGGAACGGAACATGAACGACCTCCTAAGCCTAAGACTAAGCTTGAGCTTGGTCACCCTCCTCCCTAATCAAATGAGGCATCTATACCTCGTACGAGGTATCTCCCAGAAATTCAGTAGAAAACCCTGTTTCCTCAAAAAATTCTAGAAAAGCCCTGCTTTTAACAGAAATGTCATAAAAAGCCCTGTGTTGACTAAGAGGTCAAATCTGAACCTGGCTCAAGATGGAACATTGAGTCGTCAACAAAAGAATATTTTCAGAATTTGAACAAATGAAATTGTTTCTCAGTACGAATTTATTCTCACAAGCAAAAAAGAAATCTACATCAACAACTCAGCCTTGAGTGGTCATCGAGGCATAAAAATAATCCCTCCATAGTCATTTCTGCATCGTCAACCATGACACCCCGATGCAACAATGTCCCACAAGATAGCAACATTTAGAATCCCACAATTGTCGTCAAGGTGTAAGCTAATGACATAGGATTCATATCGTTTTCAACGGAAAGGAAGTCTCGTTGAAAGGAGAAGAAAGGTCCGAGTAATTGGCGTCTCCCAATCCAGAATCCCATAATTATTATCAAGGTGTAAGCTAATAACATAGGATTCACATCATTTTCAACAGAAAGGAAGTCTCGTTTGAAGGAGAAGAAAGGTTCGAGTAACTGGAGTCTCTACAGATTTGATGAAGGAAGTCTAGTAAGACCCTCATGGTCATTAAGGAAGTGAAGTAATCACCTTTATGGTCATTTTGACACCTTCATCCAAAAGTACCCTATGGTCACTAAGGCATAATGTAAGCACCTCTATGGTCATTCCGGCAAAAAATCACCCTATGGTCACTGAGGCATAATGTAAGCACCTCTATGATCATTCCGGCATCATCAAAACCAAAGACGATTCGTCATCAACAACAGGGTATATTCAGAATTGGGTCAAGGACATTGATTCCTCAGTATGGGTTACTATCTAAGCTCTAAACTTTACTTACCGCAGTATTGCTTTAAAAACGATTTTCAAAATACCTCAAACGACCATTTTTGCGTGTTTTTGGAGTCGAACTACGTTTGGTCTGATTTCCTTCCGAGGAATACGTAGGAAGCTATATAGCACGACCATACCCAAAGTTCTAAATGGTGTCTTTTCTATCGACGACGTTACTTCTTCCATAAGTATTGTCGCCGAGGGGCTCTGTAGACACCCCATTTTGAACACACATTTATAATTACACTACTTCTGTGTCTCGCCTTTGATTTGGGTCAAAACTTATTAAGTTTGACATGCTTCGTTAAGTTTCTGACTGACTCCATTAGTTAGGGGCCAAAATGAACATTAAAACTTTAGAAAAGGGCAAAATTGTGATTCCAGCACCAAATATGTCGTACAATACATCTAATATCTCGTACGAGATATCCCCTTTTAAAAGACGAGTTTCCAGCAGTTTCCTTATCGAACTCAACCTTGTTTCTTGGCAAACACTCCATAATCCGGGAAAGAAAGGAAGAACGATAAGAGAGTCCAACAATAACTCCTTGGGAATTGAGTCTTTGATTCCCATCTAAACTTAACCCCTTGGCTTGATCCCTAAGTCAAGAAATCATATAAATAAAGGGTTTCTTGAACCAAGAAAAAAAGAACGTTCTGAAACGCCCCCTAATCACTCCAAATCTGATCAAAACACTCTCATATCAGCCTTACAAGGCAACCCACAAAATTCACCAAGTCATAACACAATTCGAGTCAAGATTTAGGATCATCAAGGCCTTTTGTCAAGGCCATCCATAGGATTCTTGAAGAACGCTTAGGTAAATTCCTTTGTTTTCTATCTTCTCATCTCCTTCTTTGCTTTGAAGTGGTGTAATTCTATTAAAAGGATCAGCCTAAAGCCTTTCCAATTCATGGAGATGGTCTCGAAGCACATGATCCGACATTCCAAATAAATAAGAAATTATTTATTTGGCTCTCTTTGTACATTATTTGCATAATTTTAAGATGATGATGATGTTTTTGTAGCAAGACCAATACTAGATTGGGTGGATTGGGTGCTCCTTGACCTTCCCAATCCATAACTTAACCCCCGAATCCAAGATCTCACGGTCCGTGTTCCGTTAAACAAGGTGGCGACTCATAACAAAATCGAGCAACAATCAAGTCCTTACATCAAAACCAATTCAACGCAAACACGAAAAGGACGCGCGCTCACAGCAGCAAAACTGGTCTTTCGGGATACTTGGTTCGGCCGGGTATAGACCCTGGTCCAACCGAACCCATGCATTGTCCAGCCGGATCCCACCCTTAACCCGGTCGGATCACTTAATGCTTTACGATCCTTGATTTCCGACGTCAACTTGGTTCGACCGGGTCCTTGCCCTGGTCCGGTCGGACCCCTTCTGTGCTCATCCCGGAATTACGAAATTCTTCTGTTATTTAATCCTTTAACTTGATGTCCCAAATTCAAAGGCATTAACCCAAAAATCTCCACCTTGACTTTGAATCTCCATGACAATAAACCTTTTCTCACCCTTGCCTCTTCTGCTATCTAATAGCTGCGAACATTAAGCAAGTCCAAACAATGTTGGAACTCTCTTCCCGTCACGGGTTTTGTGAACATATTTGCAGAGTTGTCCATCGTCCCTACCTTCTTTACTTTTACCCGTTTCTCATCCATTAGGAAATGATATCTGACATCAATGTGCTTGGTCCTCTCATGATGAACTTGATCATTGGCCAAACAAATCGTGCTCAAACTATCGCAATAAATAATTGTTAGGTTCATTTCCGCAAGTGCACGGGTTTTTGTAGTATAGATAGTGCAAGAGCGAGTCGTTCCCATGGAGACAACTTTACTTATAAAATGTTTTGCTTTGGATAAAAGAATAAAGAAAGGGAAATGATTGGGGGGTATAAAATTGTTTGTCACGACTAAAAAGTAATAATAAAAACTATAGCTAAGATTGAAAACTCTTATGGTTAAGGAATTCTCGGGATTGGGATACAAACAACATTGTATTCATCAATTAATCATGCTCTTTTCAGATTAAAATTTCATTTTGAAACAAGGATGGTATGCTAAGCCTACACTACTTCTCACGATCAAGCAAGTAGCGTTTGTATTCTCGTACTAATTATGCCCTTATCTCTCGATGGCCCATAATTAGTAAAAATCCATTAAGTTTTCTTTATGAAAATCAGCATACTTTCCACTCAAGGAGCATCCCTAAGCCATTACACTACTCTCGTGAGTAATGAACTTAGTTCTGACTATATGGGTCCGTTAATCAAGGTTCTCCCATCAGTACTTCCCTTGATTAACTAAGATTCATACAAATCATGGACGTCATCATGGTCGTAGGCGTTAAAGTTTGATATAGTAGAATTGTTTAAGATGAAGAGAATAATTTAGAGCATGAATATTAGTAAATACAAATGTTGCTTGAGTTATCCAACCTCAAGAAAAAAGGGGGATTACTCACAAGCCATTTACGAAATAATAAGAATAAGATAAATAAAATAAAGATAGAGAAAGAAATACTTATTCAGAAATTAAGATGAGAACACAAGACTTGAAGAGAACCTCGATATATTATTGCTTGAAAAACTCAGAAAATTGCTAAAGAAAGTTTTATAACTTTATGCAATTTCTGAGATAAAAATGATATTTGGAATACAAACTTTGCTATAATGTGTTTACAATAATTTCTAGATATCTAAAACACTGATTTCTACTTCTATATATAAGCCTTGGAGGAGAGGATGCACTTTTTCCCGGATGGATGGTTTGAGAGGTCTCCATTTGAAAAGGCACCTTTTGCTGATTCAGGGGGTGCTCGGCCGAGTCAAGGAAAAGTGCTCGGCCGAGCAAGCCTTTTTTCGAACCTACTGATTTTCTGTCTTTTTATGCTCGGCCGAGTCAAGGGTACTGCTTGGCCGAGCAGGTCCTCTTTGGCTGAAACTTTGATTTTTCTTGGTCCAGCTTATTTCCTTCTTTGCCAAGTGTTCCTCCTTCACAAAGATGATGCCTTAGCTTCCTCTTTCCTCAAGAGTGTATTGAAAAACCTGCTTGTATCATAAAAACATTCTCCCAAGTTCATTATATCAAATAAAGAGTAGAAAATAAGTAATTTAGGTTTATTTATTGAAAAATAAGGTTAATAGACTATCTTTTTAGACCTTAAATGACTATAAAATAGTCATTTTTCAACTCCCCCACACTAGAATCTTGCTTGTCCTCAAGCAAGTTAAATATTTGAAAGAGAGGAGTGAAAATGACACTAGTAGAAAAACAAGAAAGGTCTTCAATGCTCCCTCAGAATATTGTTATATAGTATTGCCTTTATAAAATTCTTTCCTTCTAAATTTTTCGTCTCAAGAAATTTGTGAAGAAGAGGGTAGGATGATATTGAAAAGTAAATAGAGAAGTTTAAATGCTAATATGACATGAATAAATACCATTGAATAAGAGCATATTGAGATAACTAAATGAATTTGTGGGACACAAGAATGAATTGATAATTAAGGTTACTCTTTTAGAGTGCTTTGTGAAGAAATTTTTCATGCTTGGAAGTACATTTCTTAGACTAAGATTTTATTCCTTAACAAATATGTCCAAAATTTATTATGCTCTTTGAATCACAAAAAGAATAGGCGGAGGATGATAGTGGAAAAAGGCTATTGATTATTATGATTAAACGTGGCAATTGAGTTTCTTGTTTTTAAATTGTCACACTCTATAATGATATATTCATTTAGATATTTGAGTGGACAATTTACAAGAAGGTTATATTGATTTATTTAGCCTTGAAAATGGAAATGGAAAAGTTTTTTTTGTGATTAGTGAAAAGCATAACAATTTTGTAAATATTTAGAAAAGAATATAAATGAGGGTTTTGATATGTACATACAAGAATGTTTAAAAAGTTTCACAAGAATATTGTATCCAAACTTAAATGCCCACAAATTCAATAATAATGTAATGCTTCTATTCAATAGGATTTAAAAGTTCATATTAATTTTGAAAAATTTTCTATTTACCATCCAATACAATCCTATGTTGTTATTATCAAATTTCTTAAGAAGTAAAAGTTAGAAAGGTAAAAATTTTACTTAGACAAATGATAATAGAGATAACATTCTCATCAACGGGAGCATTGGCTAATTTTTTTTTTTTTTTTTTTTGAAGATATAAAAAAAATACTAAAAACGAAAAATAGGAAAAGAAATAAAAAAGAAAGATACTACCCCCCCCCCCACACTTAAATGAAACATTGTCCCTAATGTTTTGAAAAGTAGAAATGAAAAATTGGGACAAGAATAATTAGAGGAGAGGGAGAAAAATAGGTACCGACTAGAATGGTGGCGGTGGTGGCGGATTTGGACTCCTGGAATCATCCGAAAGTGATGGTTGATACTACCCCCATAGGATCACCAACCATATAATGCTTTAGTCTTTGCCCGTTGACCTTAAATTCACCTTTTTTGCTCGTTCCAAATATCGATGGCTCCGTATGGATATACTTTCCGAACTTGGAACGGACCTGACCACCTGGACTTCAATTTTCCCGGAAAAAGTTTTAATCGAGAATTGTAGAGCAAAACCATATCCCCTTCCTTGAAATCTTTCCGTATGATATGACTGTCGTGCCATTTCTTCGTTTTCTCCTTGTATAATTTGGCACTCTCATATGCATCATAACGAAGTTCATCAAGCTCCTGCAGTTGTAGTCTTCGCTTTTCACCGGCATTTACCAAATCGTAGTTCAGTGCTTTAATTGCCCAATACGCCTTGTGCTCAAGTTCTACGGGTAAATGACATGGCTTCCCATACACCAAACGAAAAGGTGTAGTCCCGATTGGTGTTTTGAAAGCGGTGCGATATTCCCATAAAGCATCGTTCAATTTGATTGACCAATCCTTCCTTGAACTTGTAACTGTCTTCTCTAAGATCCACTTTAATTCTCGGTTTGACACTTCCACTTGACCGCTAGTTTGAGGGTGATATCCGGTGCCCGTTTTGTGATGGACTCCATACTTTTTTAAGAGAGCCTCAAATTGGCGGTGTGAGAAATGAGAACCACCATCGCTTATTACTACCTTTGGAACACCAAACCTTGGGAAGATGATGTTCTTGAAGAGCTTCATAACGACCTTTGAGTCGTTTGTTGGAGATGCCACGGCCTCTACCCATTTGGACACATAATCCACTGCTACCAAAATATATTTGTTGCTGTTGGATGATGGAAATGGCCCCATGAAATCTATACCCCAAACATCAAATATCTCGACCTCTAGAATGTTGTTAAGAGGCATTTCATTCCTTCTCGAGATGTTGCCCGTACGTTGGCAACGATCACAAGAGATTACGAAGTTTCGAGTGTCTTTATATAGCATGGGCCAATAGAAACTTGATTGAAGAACCTTGGCGGTGGTTTTAGATGTGCTTGCATGCCCGCCATAAGGAGAGGAGTGACAATGATGAAGAATGCTACTCACCTCCTCATTAGGCACACACCGCCTAATGATCCCGTCTGCGCATTGCTTAAAAAGGAGCGGGTCCTCCCAAAAATAATTTTTGACTTCCGAAAAAAATTTCTTCCTTTGTTGATAACTCATCTCCGGAGGAAGAATTTTACAAGCCAAATAATTAACAATATCCGCAAACCAAGGGGCTTCGATATTGTTTATGGAAAATAAATGTTCATCCGGAAAATAATTAACCCTCGACTGCAAATTTTGTTCCACTTCCATAGATGAGACTGACATCACTAGTGCACACTGTAGCATACATCAAACTACCAACTGCACTAGCATAGGCTACTCGAGCCATATACTCTTTTCCTCAGCCGATTTAGGCCCAAACGCGACTGTCAATTGTGCATTCACTTCACCTGGAGTATCTATAGCCTTAGCTGTTGACCTACCAAACCTCTCTAAAACTTTCTTGATGTATCTTTTTTGGGATAAGAACAGTTTTTGTTTGGCTCTGTCTCTATAGATCTCCATACCCAGAATTTTCTTCGCGTTACCCAAATCCTTCATCTCAAACCCTGCGACCAATAAGCCTTTCAACTTTTGAATCTCTGACTTCTTGACTGCTGCTATTATATAACTGTCAAATCTCTTGTACCACTTCCTAGGCGACTGCTTAAGTCCATACAAAGACTCTTTCAACCTATACAAAGACTTCTTCAACCTATAAACCGGATCTTCCTTACCAGGAACTTGGAATCCTTCCAGTTGTGTCATATATATATCTTCCTCCAACTCTCTATGCAAGAAAGCTGTCTTGATGTCTAGTTGCTCAAGCTCCAAATCCCTCTATGCTACTATTGCTAGTAACACTCTGATCGAAGTGTGTCTGAACACTGGTGAGTAGATCTCATTATAGTCCACCCCTTGTCTCTGTGTGAAACTCTTTCCAACAACGCGAGCTTTATACTTGATCCCTTCTGCCGGTAACATCCCTTCCTTTTTCTTGAAGATCCACTTGCAAGTCACAATCTTTCTGCCTTCTGGCCTTGTGGTCAACTCCCAAGTCTGATTCTTGTGAAGAGACTCCATCTCATCACCTATAGTCGCATACCACTGAGATGACTCTGAACATGTAACTGCTTTTTTGAAAGTAGAAGGTTCTGTAAGATCGGGCTCTACTTCCTTAGCAACCTGCAGTGCATAAGACACTAAGTCTTCAAATCCATAACTCTCCGGAGGCTTCCCAAAATTAGCTCTTCTAGACCTTCCTTGTGCTAACCCATGTTCCTCGGGAACTGAACTTGAACTTTCTGGTGTTTCAATCTCTGTCTCTTTTGGTGGATCCTGATCAACATCTGACTGTGGGATAACTAACTCTTCAATATCTTGTTGCTCCACCTGTTTATCAACACCGCCAACACTTAAAACAATCGTGGTTTTACCAATTGTAGATACCCCGGGGGAACCCAAGGCTTGGTTAGAACGCGTGAATTATCTTAGGATGTCTATTTGGTTTTAAAGTAGAGTCGCTACCTATGTTTTAGAGGAACATAAGAAAAACCTAATAATTAGCCTAACTTTTGTTACAAAAACCAGAGATTCGAGAGAGACGGGTCGGAGGTTAGGTTACGGAAAGAGAAGTACTTAAATACCCATTCCGCCCAACTAAAGTTGGTCTTGCTTGTTCACAGTCTACATGATAAAAATAATGTATTCTTCCTATACGTTGAAAATGAGATTTAAGGGGTAAAAAAAGGGTCTGAATGTAGGGAGATAACTCCTTGGTCAACTTCAATGGAATGAAGTAACCTTTGGTGTCATATCCCAAATTGGTTTGGGTGATTGCAAACTTTAATATAAATATAAAAGAAGAGATAGAGATGAATAGAGAGGAGAAAGAGAAAGAAAAATACCTAAACTTTTAGTACTTTGATAGCTTCTTTGGAGAAATGCCTTGGAAGTGCCTAAAGAGCTTTTGGTATAGTTTTGTTGTGCCATAAAGGAGTTCTATTGTAATGTTGGAGAAGAGGGGTTTTTATAGGTGAAAGGAGAATGTTTTCGGTGCCAAAATAGAGTCACAAAGACGGAATTCCCAGGCAAAATCATGTAAATTGAGCAAGGGAGGGATTCTTGGAGAGAATCTGTAACTGACGCCCAGAAGCGCACGCCTCTGGAATTTGGGACGGAAGGCACACGCGTCTGACCTCGAGGGGCAGAGGCGCGCGACTCTGAAAAGGCAATTTTGATAGAATGCCTGGAAAGTTAGAATTGTTATTCAGATTAGTCCCTGGACTTAACAGAGTCAGTCAGGAACTTAACGAAAGTAACAGAAACTAACGAAAAACACTTAAAACAAATAAAAACACAAATTCAAATGTGCAATCGGGGTGAGCGGTCCAAGGCGGGGTGTCTTCAGAGCCCCTCGGCAACATGGATTACCAAGCAAAAAGCGCCGACGAAAGAAAGACATCCGCCGATGACATCACCAAGAAAAGCAAAGACTCGATAAAAGCAAAAAATTGAAATTACGAAGGATAGAGTTGCGCTCCTTGTGTGAGTGGATTTTGTTGAAAAGAGGGGGAGTATGGTGATGTGAGACGGCCTACCGTGGCCAAGGTTTAAAGTCTGGTTAGCAGACTCTGGCTGAATCCGTTTAGTGAATCCGTCTGGTGGTTTAAAGTCCATTGAGCTGACTGACTGAATATGTTTAGTGAATTCGTCTGCCGGTTTAAAGTCCATTGAGCGAACTGGCTGAATCCATTTAGCGAATCCATCTGTCGGTTTAAAGTACGCACTGGCTGATCCGTTTAGTGAATCCGTTTGCTGGTTTAAAGTCCGTTGAGCGGATTGGCTAAATCCGTTTAGCGAATCCGTCTGCCGGTTTAAATTCCATTGAGCGGACTGGCTCCGTCTGCCGATTTAAAGTCCGTTGATCGGACTGGCTGAATCCGTTTAGCGAATCTGTTTGCCGGTTTAAAGTCCGTTGAGCAGACTGGCTCTGAGTAGGATTCTGTTGAGCTAACTCATCATGTTGTATTTTCATTGTGGAAAGCGTGGTGATTTGTGCGGTTCACCCTGATCGAGTTCTGATTGAAGCTTGCTGTTGACCTTTGTGAGGTACGGGCACAATTGACTGCGGACCCTGAATTTTTCCTTTTTTGAGAGAATGCCGAGATTGGCCTTGACTGAAAAGAAGGGAAAATTGCATTTCAGGCCCCAAAGTTTGGGGGGTGTTCCTATGATGGGCTCTAATGTATTCGAGTTAGCATTTTGGGCCCCAAAGTTGTCATTCAGTTAGCATTTTGGGGCCTAAAATGCAATTGGCCCTAAAAAGAAAGACACATCTTACTTTTAGTGGGAGTTTCTAGCTTATTTTATTTCAGACATGCCTTAGGGGCGGATCAAATTAATGTATGCCCAAAGTGGTTTTGTTTAGTAGCAGAGTTTTTGTCATGATTCGGCTGATTCTGGGAACGTCTAGAGTTTCTTCCTGTGTGAATTCCTTTTTTGACCAGGCCTGCTGAGGCATTTCAGAACTGGGGTGCGCGCGACTTCTCTAGAGATGGTGGGATACGCGCGCTTCCTATATGGGTGACGAAAGGCGCGCGCTTCTTGGGAGCTGATTCTGGGGCTTGACATTTACTTGACAAAAGATCCCCAACATCTATAATATTAGTCCCTGCTCGAGACCATTACCCCAACATCTATTTTCTGCTATTCTTGAACATCATTTTCTTTCTTGATTTTGCTCATAACTGAGTTCCCGATGCTTTTCATCTTCCACTTGGAGGACACAAACGGTCCAGTCTCTTAAGAGGAATGCCTTAGCTGTTTGCCTTTTTAGCAACGTTTTGTTCCTGACTCCTCTTAGTATCGCGGATTCGCAGCTGGCTCAGATTGCTTTACAGGCAAAGGGGCAGCAGTTCAGTATAGTCCCTCTTATAGTAGGGGAAACTTTGCATGTCCTGGACGAATTGAATCAGACGGGTGAGATGCGAAGGGGAAGCCCCTTACTATTGACCATATGGCTTCGGGAGCATTTCAGGATTTATTCTTCGGATGGTGATCTTTCTCCTTTTGCCATTCATAGGAGGAAACTACTGATTCGGGATTTATCTGTGGATGGTTGGAAAAGATTCTTTGCGTCTCGATTATCAACCGACATTGAGTGGTGTCCCTCTTCTTAGGGCCTCTGTCATTTTGTGTAATGGACCTTAGGTTTTTGAGTACGTGGTCCTTCCCGATCTCAGAGATTCTTCATTCTACCAGCCGGAGCGGGTTTGAGACAGTTTGGTTGTTAGCAGATAGTCCGTTTTCCGTGGAGTGGAGTGTTTTGTCCAGTTTCATACATGGGTCCAGACTTTTCAAGGGAGCCTCAGTTGGCTTGGGGAGATGATCGCCATAACTAGGCTTATGTTCCTCTTTACCGGGGTAGCATTTTCCTTCCTGAGAGTTACCTGGATTACCTGTTTGGCACCCTTTACCATGGCATCACTTGGGACGACACTCTACGGGTTGAATTGCTAGGGAAGGATTTTGTGCCTAGCAGCTTTGAGATACAAGGAGGCTGCTGCTGATTCAAACAACATCTTGGTTGATCCTTTCGGCACTCCCTTGGATGACTTTTATGCTCGGAGGCGTCTTACAGCGGAGAGAGCCATGGTCCATCTCGGTGTTCCTAGGCCGCCCAAGAGGAGTAGGATTGAGAGCCACTCGAGTCGCCCTTTGAAGGCTAAGAAGAAATTAGATTTTTCCTATTACCCCGAGATTTCAATTAATAGACCACTTGTTAGGATTTTAGTGTTTTAATGTCTTTTTATTGCTCAACAATCCATTGTAATGGTGCAAATGGTTTTAAGGAATGAATAAAAAATTGCATCTCGTTAATGAAATGATTGGGTAAAATGATTGTTTTAGACCGCACGCGAAGTTTGCCTACGTTCCTCCAGTATAGAGGCTCAAGTCTCTGTAGTTCAAACAAATGAAGACCAATTTTTTTTGTGTTCACCCTATTTTTTACCTAGACCGCGCTTGCGGGTTTTCAATCTAGCGGGCTTTATTTTTTGTACTTTCTCGAATTTTTGCCTAGGCCGCCCTTGCGGGTTTTCAACCTAACGGGCTCTTTTTTTTTTTTTTTTTGTTTTATGGTCTTCATTTGTTAAGCGTAGAACTTCTTGAGCTTGTCGAGGTTGACCTCCTTTGGCAGTTGATCGCCATCCAAGTCTACGAGTCAGACTGCACCACCACTCAGTATCTTGTTGACCACGTACGGACCAATCCATCTGGGTCCCCATTTCCCAAGGGGATTCATTGCATTAGGAGGATGTTGTCTCAAAACCAAGTCCCCCACCTTGATGTCTCGGGGCTTTACCTTCTTGTTGAAAGCCCTGGCCATTCTTTGTTGATAGGCCCTTGTACGCTCAAACGCCCTTAGCCTCTTTTCATCGAGTAGGCCTAGTTGTTCGTATCGACTTTGCATCCATTCAACCTCATTGACTTGATTTTTGAACAAGACTCGCAAAGAGGGAACTTCGAGTTCGACTGGGAGCATGGCTTTGGAGCAATAAACCAATGTGTACGGATTTTCTCCCGTTGCTGACCGAATTGATGTGCGGTAGCCCCACAACATGCCAGAGGTAATTCTCAGGCCAATCCCTTCCTGTTGAAGCCATTTTCCGTATAATGGTCTCAATTTTCTTTTTGCCGCTTCGAATGCTCCATTAGCTTGGGGACGGTACGAGGATGACTTGTGCTTGGTAATTTTGTAATCGACCAAGAGTGCATCCATTTCTTTCTCGAAGTGAGAACCATTGTCAGAGATAATCTCGTGAGGGACACCGTATCGGCATATGATGTTGGTCTTTACGAATTCGGCTACTTTCTTGGTGTTGAGAACTCGGTAAGCTTGTGCCTCAATCCACTTTGTAAAATAATCCATAGCCACTAGAACAGATGATTTCCCATTACTTCCCATAGGATGGATCTTGCCGATGATATCTATTCCCAAACAAGAGAATGGCCACAGTGTGGTCATGTTGTATAGCTGCGAAGGTGGAGCATGTTGGAAGTTGGCATGGGACTGGCACTTGGCGCACCTCTTGACTTTCTCGATGCAATCTCTTTCCATGGTATTCCAATAGTAACCAACACGGAGTATCTTCTTGGCTAACATGATCCCATTCATGTGGGGTCCACACTCGCCTTTGTGAACTTCATGCATTATCTCTTGAGCTTCGGTCTCATTAGAACATAATAGATTGATCCCTTCGTAGTGTCTCTTGTAAACTCGGTTCCCAATCAACACATATCTTGATGCCAGCTTTTGTAATGCTACTTGAGCTTTCTTACTGCTTTCGTTGGGGAAAGCACCGTCCTTGAGGAAATCCATGATGTCTGTGTACCACGGAGGGTTTACGCGGGCTTCTTTGATCTCAATGCTCATGCAATATGCCGGACTAGTCCTTTTCGAAATTCGAGGCAGATTGCGAATGGAGTGTAGATGTCTTTTGGATCGACAAGCAACATTCCTATTCCATAACCATGCTTATTCGCCGCCCCATTGAAAAAAAGTTGCCACTTTTTTTCCTCGGTTGTAGTGCAAATTAAGTCTTCGTTGGGAAATTGTAAGTCTTCCCCCTTCACTTCGTCACACGGAAATTCAGCAAGCTGATCACTGAACACTTTCCCCCTGATGGATTTGAGTGTGACGTAAGTGATGTCATAGCCGGCGAGCATGAAGGTCCACTTGGCTATCCTTGTTGACATGAAAGGCTTCTCGAAGATGTAGCGGAGCGGATCCCTTTTTCTACTAGCTTGATTTGAAAGGCTTCCATGTAGTTTTTCAGCTTTTGAGTGACCCAAACTAGTGCGGCACGTGACTTCTCCAAGGTGGAGTAGTTCTTTTCGTCCCCTTAAAATCGGCGACTGACGAAGTAGATGGCATATCTTTGGTGGAGTCTTGTTGCTCTTGTACTAGCATAGCCCCTAGGGCTTCGTCATTTACAGTGAGATAGAGCCAGAGAGGCTTCTCCTTGTGCGGTGGAACCAAAACTGGAGGGCATGTCAAGTAATGTTTCACTTGATCGAAGGCTTCTTGGCAAGCATCGGTCCATTCTAGAGCCAAATTCTTCTTGAGTAACTTGAAGATTGGCTCGCACATGAAGTGAGTTGGTGCACAAACCGACTGATCTATTGAAGTCGTCCCATGAAGCCTTTTATTTCTTTCTGTGTCTTTGGAGGAGGCATGTCAATGACTGCCTTGATTTTCGAGTGGTCTGCTTCAATTCCCCTCTTGGTGACCATATAGCCAAGAACCTTACCTCGTATGAACCTAAAAGTGAGCTTTACAGGGTTGAGCCTCATCTTGTGTTGTCGAAGCCTTTCAAAGAACTTGCGGAGATTGATCAGGTGCTGACCATCAGTTCCTTTTGAGTGAATGATTATGTCGTCTACGTAGACTTCAATTTTTTATGGATCATGTCATGGAACAAGTCTATCAACGGCCCTTTGATAAGTAGCCCCTGCGTTCCTCAATCTACAAATGAGCAGACCTCGTATGTAGCCGTCGAATCAACTAACATGTCGATGTTGGGTAATGGGAAGTCATCCTTTGGAGAAGCCTTGTTCAAATCCCGGAAATCCACACAAACACGGACCTTGCCGTTAGCCTTTCTGAATGTCACAACATTTTCTAGCCAAGTCGGATACTCGATGACTTTGATGAAACCCACACTGAGAAGCTTCTCTATTTTTTCTTTGACTTGTAGAGACTATTCGGGCTTGATCTTTCTGTGTTTCTATTTGACTGGCTTGGCATCATCCCTGATCGGTATTCTGTGCTCGGCAACCTTTCTATCTAAACCCGGAATGTCTTTGTATGACCATGCGAACACATCCACGAACTCTCTGAGTAGTGCAGTCAATCTGTCTTTCTCTTCCCCCTTGAAGAAGCTTCCTATCTTGGTTTCCTTTGGCTCTTTGTCGGTACCCAGATTAACAACATGCAATTCTTCCTCAGCCCCTGGACCATTTTCACCACGACTACGAACCTGTTGAGCTAGTTTATTTAAGTATGTTTCGTTTTTGTGGTCTATTTCATCATAGTTTGAATCGTTATCAACTAGTTCATTAAATTCATTATTAGTTAATTCATCATTTATGATGTTTGCAATCTCGAGGTACTCAGAAAGATTAAATTTTTCATTAGCAAAGAAAGGGAACACACGCTCGGCTATTGCCTCCATATCCTCTTGGGTAAGGGTGTCGGAAGCACTCTCAGACTCGAAAGTGAATGTTATTATGTCTTCCTTCGTCGCCTTGCGGGGAATGCAACACCTTTTCTTGATCAAGAATTTCTCGGACACTATGGGCCCTTTGTTGAATACAAGTTGTTGATCGGCTTGGATATTGGCTTGATCTCACTTGTAGGCTCGTTCCTCATGTCGGTGTCATCGGAGATGGCACTGACTTGGCATTCATCCATTACGGCAAGTTCCTCGAACATGGAGGCTAGATCAGTCAATTCGTCCCCAAAAGTGATCTCTGTCTTGGTCTCGATATTCACTTTCTTTTCCCCACCATTCTCGAGGTGACATCGGAGTAGGTTTTTCTTCTCGCTTCTTTATTTCACAATCGACAAAGATTTCAAGACCGGGCTTTCTGATGCCCTTGTCATTGATCCACGGCTCGTGAAAAATCATGTATGGAACATCCTCCCCTTGGCGGACAAAGTAGCCATTCAATGTCTTGCGGTAGGATCTCAAATTGGGGATTTCATAGCGACGGCCTTCTTTACAAGCTTGGGCCTTCTCGTTCTTGATGGATTTCTCGTATTTCATGTCATCCTCGAAGGCTCATATCCCAACCCAAACTTGTTTGTGACAAAAGGAACCTCCACGGGTTTCTGTCTTCCTTGTTGGTGTTTCCCTAGGCCTAAACCGGGGAAGTTATTCATTCTTCTCATCATGCGAAGGACTTTGTGATTGCCGAGGAACCATGTCCCATCTCCCCCTTCTTTGTCAATG
>JAOWBW010001799.1:168687-255468 GCA_026119855.1 Campanula takesimana
AAACTTGCGTTCTGATCGAAATTACATCTTTTCTGGGCATTCTGTTTCCTGATGGGGAGGCGCGCGCGTCTGGCCTTTTAAGCCTAAGGCACGCGCATCAAGAACCAGAATCGCCCACTTCTTCATGTTCTTCATCTTCTTCTTCTGTTATTCTGCACTAATCACTTCTGCAGGGGTTACAATATGAACATAGGACCAGGGCAATCCCCTGAGTCCAAAGTCTGACATTCTGACAGGTGTTGTCCCAGAAGCGCGCGCCTCCCATAATGATTGCGCCATGCGCGCGCGTCCCACATCAGAACTCAGAGGCGCACGCTTCTGGGTTGTTCCAGAACAGAGACAGGTTCAGTGACTGAGCAGTACAGTGGGGTGTGGGCACAGTTGCCTGCATCAGAACAGAATTTGAACCCTCGGACTGTTTTAATTTTGTGTTTTATTACCGGTCACACGGGTGACTCGGGAGTTGTAATTTATGTGCTTATGTGTTTTGTGTGTTTTTCTTTTTTCAAAAAAAAAAATAAAATAAATAATAAATAAAAAATTTGTCACTTGTTAGACCTCACACTACATGCACATATTCCTATGAACTGCTCACTATCGAGTCGCACAAGTCCAACCCCAAACCCGTCGAGGCCCGTCCTAGAAAGTTTCAAGCTCCACCAGACCTTGGCTCTTTCGAAGCGGTAAACCTCAGCCCGTGGCGTAGTTCAAGACTACATGCCGCCGGGGGTGACCTTTGAGCCTCATATTCAAGCCGAGCACAAACCACACAAAATTCTAGTTAGGGTCTAACACTCCGTGACTCAAGTCGGTTTCCATGTACCGATATTTCCCTAAACTAATGTCTTCAAATCGTACATGCCAACTTGTTGAAAAGACGCAATAAAAATCCGTCCCCAAAAGTGGTTATTTTGGACGAAAATAAAAATCCGTCCCCGCATGTATGCTTTACTACATTAATTTAGTCTAATCCCGATACATGTAGGATTCACAAACGTGGTGGAATCCGATGAGTATATGGGACCGCGAGATGGTCTATATACTAGTGTGACGATTCTATTATTTTCTTAGAAACCCCAAAAGGGATTCATTCCCTCCGACTTATAAAAAAAAAAAGAGTCTTTTCTTATGTGGTTCGAGTCGTGTGCCCAACTGTGTGCTCTAAGCCTCTTCATGGACCGCAAGTGTTACTCAAGACTGACAAGGGCCTCTTCTGCAATATAGGTTCAATTGGTACTTACAAAGTCTACCGGGATTCAGCAAATCGGTTAGTCCGTGAAGAGATCACTCCAACAGCTCCAACCATGACCGGCAGCAGCAACACCATGTCTCTCGAACAGCTCTCAACTATGGTCCAACTCCTCCAAGAGCAAGTCTCCACCCTTAACAAGGAGGCACAAAGCAAAGATGACATTTGGCAATCCCACCTCGACAGCCAAAGGGAGGCCCACGAGGCCGAAATGGAGCTAATGAAAGAAAAGCTCACCAACCTTGCCAAGGGAAAGAACAAGAACAATGATGATGAATCCGAATGGACCGAGGGTTTATTCAAAAGCCCGTATGTCAGCACTCGCACCAAGAAAATGGGGGAACCAAGTTCCGAGAACAATGAGCCCAAAATGGTGGATTCTATCATGGCCTACATCGACCAAAAATTCAATGGGCTCAACATGGGGAAAGGCTCCGACACAAGCCTTTATCAATCATCCATCCTCATGAGTACTATGGCCGCTCTTCCCGATAAGTTCAAGATGCCCGACATAAGCAAATTCAAGGGCAACTTTGTCCTATGGCTCACATCGAGACTTATATTTGGGCAATGGTTCCAAAGAAGGTCTCCACCAAGGTGATGGCTCAATGCTTTCCTCTCACTCTCGAGGGGGCGGCA
Source organism: Campanula takesimana (assembly GCA_026119855.1). Lineage (NCBI taxonomy): Eukaryota > Viridiplantae > Streptophyta > Magnoliopsida > Asterales > Campanulaceae > Campanula > Campanula takesimana. Next base: position 170,576 of record JAOWBW010001799.1, read on the forward strand.
AAAGATTGGTATGCTACTCTCCCGCTCACTGTCCGTCTTGATTGGGACTCCGCCATGCTTGCCTTCAAGAACCAATACCAAGGCAACACCACTCACCGGCCCACAAGGAAAGAGCTAGAGAACACTACTCAACGAGACAATGAGTCCTTCATCGACTTCACAAGGAGATGGAATGACAAACTCTCTGAAATTGTTGAGAGGCCGACACAAAAGAGCAAATGGACATATTTCTCAAGTGTCTCAAGATTGATCTCCGCACTCACCTAAGTGGAGCTTGCTACTCCGACTTCTCCCAAATGTATGAAGGGGGGTACGCATGGATGACTTGCTCAAGGAGATTAAGAAGACCACTCCTACTTACCGCTACAAGCCGCTTCCAACTCCACAAAAGAGGCCTCGGTCAACGCTGTCACTATTGACAAGGGGAATTACAAAAAGGTTCCTCCACCTCAAGGGAAAAGGCCCCGAAGTGACCGTGTGTACACGCCTCTCCAAGGCATGACTCAAACCGAAGTGTTCGAGGTCCTCAAGGCAAAGGGTCAAGTCACACCCGTGCAAGGGTACCAACCCAAGACGATCCACGACAATCATGCTCACCACAAATATTGTGGCTACCACCAATATAGTGGCCCACCACCACGAGGAATGCTTCGTTCTCCGCAATGTCATTCAAGATCTCATAGATAAGAAAGAATTTGTAATGACTAATGACGAGCACGTCAATGTAATAGAGATAGGAGAACTTGAGGGGACCACCATTCAATCCCAATTGTGAATGGGGGCCCCAATGTTATGAATAAAATTGACAATCTTGTTATGTAGTGACTTATGATGAGGTAATGAGGGAAGTACTAGAGAATAGGAAAAAGAAGCAAGATGGGAACGTCAATATGCTAACTCGATCCGGTCGAGTCATAGCAAGCAACCCTTCCACTTCCGCACCGAGCTCCTCTTCTCAAAGGCCGCAAGCTCACAACACTCCCGAAGACCCTCTACTTGTCCAACTCAAGAAAACTCAAGCCAACATCTCTATTTGGACCTCATTGCATCCTCAAAGAAACATCGAGATCTTGTCATTCGCAATCTCGATGATACATCAGTTTCTCCCGATACTACTCCCGAGGACCTCACAGCAATGATTGGTCACATTCACTTTGGCAACGTCATCACCTTTGCCGATATGGACCTTCCACCGTTTGGTTCCGACCACAACGAAGCTATTTACCTCAAGGTACGAGCAAGGGGGAGGCCCGTCTCAAGAGTCTTAGTGGACGGTGGTTCCGCACTCAATCATGCTGGTAGAATCATGGGCATACTGGGGCTTAAGGATTCTGATTTAAAGCCCTCTACTCAAGTAATCCGAGGTTATGACAGCACCGCCCGTACAGTTATGGGTATGATCGAAATTGACATTGAGTTTGGGAGCATGGTCATGTCCGTCCATTCCATCCAAGTGCTTGATATCCCGGCCTCGTTCAACTTACTGTTGGGTTGACCATGGATTCATAGTGCTAATGCCGTACCGTCAACTCTCCACCAATGTGTCAAGATCCGAAACGGTGATAAAATAGTGACCGTAATGGCTGAAAACGTTACTATCCACAGAAAAGGTGAGCCCGTCCACCAAGTTCAGCACGGTCTACCAGGCTCCACTCTCTCCGGCGTCTCAATCAACGCCATTGACAAAGAAGGGGGAAATGGATCATGGACCCCCAGCAATCACAAAGTACTCCGCATGATGAGGGATATGGACTACTTCCCTGGTTTAGGCTTAGGGAAATATCAGCAAGGAATCCTACATCCCGTGCAAGTCCCATTTGTCAAGAACGCATTCGGTTTGGGGTACGAGCCTTCCGAAGAAGAATTGAAGCAAGAACAAGCAATCAAGAGCGAAAAGGCCCGAGCTCGTAAAGAAGGCCGTCGTTATGAGGTCCCTAATCTAAGGCCTTACCGCAAGACGTTGAATGGTTATTTTGTCCGCCAAGGGGAAGACGTTCCATACATGATCTTTCCCGAACCATGGGTTAACAACAAGGGTGTCAGAAAGCCCGGCCTCGAAATCTTCTCTGATTGTGAGATCCAGAAATCCGAAAGGGAACCAACTCCCATGTCGCCCCGTGAATGGTGGGGAAGGAAGGTGACTATAGAGTTCGAGACAGAAATCATCGAGGGGGAAGAACTGACAGATTTAGCCTCCATGTTCGAAGAGCTTGCCGTAATGAATGAATGCCAAGTCAACGCCACCCATGACACCGCCATCATAAATGAGACTATCAGTGAGATCCCGCCAAGTTCCGAGCCGATCAACAATTGGTATTCAACAAAAGGGCCCGTGGTATCCGAGGAATTCTTAGTCCAAGAAATGGGTTGCATACCCCGCACATCAACAAAGGAAGAGCAGCTTACACTTACTTTCGAGTCCGAGAGTGTCTCTAATACCCTCACCCAAGAGGATTTGGAGGCCATAGCCGAGCGTGTATTTCCTTTCTTTGCTAATGAAAAATTTGATATTTCTGAGTACCCTGAGATTGCAAACATCATAAATGATGAATTAACTAATAATGAACTTAACGAACAAGTTAATAACGATTCAAATTATGATGAAATAGACCACGAAAACACAACATACTTAAATGAACTTGCTTAACAAGTCCGTAGTCGTGGCGAGAATGGTCCAAAGGCTGGCGAAGAATTGCAGGTTGTTAATCTGGGTACCGAAGAAGAGCCAAAAGAAACAAAGATTGGAAGCTTCTTCAAGGGAGACGACAGAGACAGATTGACTGCATTACTACGGGAGTTCGTGGATGTGTTCACATGGTCATACAAAGACATGCCGGGTTTAGACAGAAAGGTAGCGGAGCACAGGATTCCGATCAGAGAAGATGCCAGGCCAGTAAAACAGAAGCTCAGGAAGATCAAGCCAGAATGGTCTCTGCAGGTCAAAGAAGAGATTGAGAAGCTCCTCAGCGTGGGTTTCATCAAGGTTATCGAGTATCCGACATGGTTAGCCAACATTGTGACAGTCAGGAAGGCGAACGGCAAGGTCCGAGTTTGTGTAGACTTCCGGGATTAAACAAAGCTTCCCCAAAAGATGATTTTCCACTCCCTAATATCGACATGCTAGTCTACTCCACTGCTGCCTACGAGGTTCGCTCATTTGTGGATGGGTTCGCTGGGTACAATCAGATTCTCATGGCCGAGGAAGATCAACATAAGACAGCCTTCACAACACCGTGGGGTACCTTCTGCTACACAGTCATGCCGTTTGGGTTAAGAAACGCTGGGGCTTCCTACCAAAGAGCCGTGACAGACTTGTTCCACGATATGATTCACAAAGAAATCGAGGTCTATGTGGACGACATGATCATTCACTCCAAAGGGACCGATGGTCAACATTTGATCGATCTCCGCAAGTTCTTCGAAAGTCTTCGTCAACACAAGATGAGGCTCAACCCTGCAAAATGCACATTCGGGGTTATCCGAGGCAAAGTTCTTGGTTATATGGTCACTGAAAGGGGAATCGAAGTAGACCCCTCCAAAATCAAGGCAATCATTGACATGCCTCCTCCAAAGACGCAGAAAGAGATTAAAGGTTCATGGGCAGATTACAATACATCAGTCGGTTTGTGCACCAACTCACTTCCATGTGCGAGCCAATCTTCAAGTTACTCAAGAAGAATGTGGCTCTAGAATGGACCGACGCGTGCCAAGAATCCTTCGAGCAAGTGAAGCATTACTTAACGTGCCCTCCTGTTCTAGTTCCGCCGCACAAGGAGAAACCTCTGTTGCTTTATCTCACTGTCAATGATGAAGCCCTAGGGGCTATGTTAGCACAAGAGCAACAAGAGTCCACAAAGGAGAACGCCATTTATTTTGTTAGTCGCCGATTCCAAGGAGGCGAAAAGAACTACTCTTTCTTAGAGAAGTCATGTGCAGCATTGGTTTGGGTCACTCAAAAGCTCAAACACTATATGGAAGCTTTCCCGATCAAGCTAGTAGCAAAGGTGGACCCGCTCCGCTACATCTTCGAGAAGCCTTTCATGTCAACAAGAATAGCCAAATGGTACTTCATGCTCGCCGGCTATGATATCACTTACGTCACACTAAAATCCGTCAGGGGGAAAGTGTTCAGTGACCATCTTGCCGAATTCCCGTGTGACGAAGTGAAGGGGGAAGATGTACAGTTCCCCGACGAGCATTTAATTTGTACTGCAACCGAGGAAGACAAGTGGCAATTTTTTTCGATGGCGCCGCCAATAAACACGGTTTTGGTATAGGGGTATTGCTTGTCGATCCAAAAGACATATACACTCCCATTGCCATACGCCTGGAATTCGAAGCTACCAACAACATTGCCGAGTACGAAGCATGTATAGCGGGGCTAGAAGCAGCTCTCGAAGAAACGTCACGGAACTAGAAGTGTTCGGCGACTCTTTGCTCCTTATCAATCAGCAATCGGGCAAATGGCGAACCCAAGACCCGACTCTCCAACAATATGGTCAGCACCTTGAAGAACTGGTTGAACAATTCCAAGAGATCACTTTCAACTACCTGCCAAGAGATAAGAATCGCTTCGCCGATGCACTGGCCACTATAGCTCATTAGTTGAAATGCCCAAAGGAAAAATGGTGAAGCCTTTCAAATTGCTCGAAGGAACAGTCCGGCATATTGCATGAGCATCGAGATCAACGAGGTTCAAACAAACTCTCCGTGGTATTCAGATATCATGAACTTCCTCAAAGACGGCACTTATCCCGAGAACATCAATAAGAAGTCTCAAGCAGCTCTGCAAAGGTTAGCCTCTCGGTACGTACTAATTGGGGACCGAGTATATAAAAGGCACCATGACGGGATCAATCTCTTATGCGCCAATGAGACCGAAGCTCAAGAGATAATGTGTGAAGTGCACGAAGGAGAATGTGGGCCCCACATGAATGGGTTTATGCTAGTCAAGAAGATACTTCGCATTGGTTACTATTGGAGCACTATGGAACGAGACTGTATCGAGAAAGTCAAAAGGTGTGCCAAGTGCCAGTTCCACACTAATCTACAACATGCTCCATCCTCACAACTTTACAACATGGTCACACCTTGGCCTTTCTCTTGTTGGGGGATAGACATCATCGGTAAAGTTCATCCTGCCGGCAGCAATGGGCAGTCATTCGTCCTAGTGGCAGTCGACTACTTCACAAAGTGGGTCGAAGCACAAGCCTATCGAACCCTCAACACCAAGAAAGTGGCCGAATTTGTAAAGATTAATATCATGTGCCGATACGGCGTGCCTCATGAAATCATTTCCGACAACGGCTCTCACTTCGAGAAGGAAATGGATGCACTTTTGGTAGAATACAAGATCACCAAGCACAAGTCATCTCCTTACCGGCCCCAAGCAAATGGCGCAGTCGAAGCAGCAAATAAGACCATCGAGACCATCGTCAAGAAGATGGCCTCAACACGAAGGGATTGGCCCGAGAAACTACCATTAGCATTGTGGGGCTACCGCACATCGATACGATCCGCAACAGGAGAAACTCCTTATGCATTGGTCTATGGTTCTGAAGCCGTACTCCCTATCGAACTTGAAGTCCCATCTCTACGGGTCCTCCTCGAGAATCAAGTCAACGAGGTCAACTGGATGCAGAGTCGATACGAACAGCTAGCCTTACTCGACGAGAAAAGGTTAAGGGCACTCGAACGCACGAGGGCATATCAGCAAAGGATGGCAAGAGCTTTCAACAAAAAAGTGAAGCTCGAAACATCAATGTGGGAGATTTGGTCTTAAGACAACATCCTCCTAATGCCATGAATCCCCTGGGGAAATGGGGACCCCGATGGATCGGTCCGTACGTGGTCAAAAAGATACTAAGCGGTGGTGCAGTCCGGCTCGTGGATTTAGATGGTGACCAGCTGCCAAAGGAGGTCAACCTCGACAAGCTCAAGAGGTTCTACGCTTAATAAACAAAGACCATTAAAAAAAAAAAAAAAAAAAAAAAAAGAAATCGCTCGCTAGGTTGAAAACCCGCAAGGGCGGCCTAGGCAAAAATTAGAGCACGTGCAAAAAAGAAGCCCGCTAGATTGAAAACCCGAAAGGGCGGTCTAGGCAAAAAACAGGGTGCACAAAAAAAAAAATAAAAAAAAAATGGTCTTTGTTTGTTTGAACTACGAAGACCTGAGCCTCCCAACTGGAGGAACGTAGGCAACCTTCGGGTGCGGTCTAAAACATATCAAAAATACCCAATTCACTTCAAATAACAAAATGCAATTTTTATTCATTCAATGAACTATTCAAACCATTACAACGGATTTATTGAGCAACAAAAGACATCAAAATATTAAATCCTAAAACAAAGTGGTCTAAATTGCAATCTCTTAGGGTACTAAGAAAAATCCAATTTTCTCTTAGCTTTCAAAGGACCGCCCGATCGTCTCTCAATCCTCTTCTTCTTGGGTAACGAAGGAGCACTAATACGCACCGAAACCTTCTGTGCTGCAGCACGTCTCCTAGAATAAAAGTCATCCAAAGGAGTACCGAAAGGGTCAGCGAGAATGTTACTCGAATCAACAGCAGCCTCTCTATATCTCAAAGTGCTACTAGGCTCAAAACCCTGTCCCAACAACTCGGCACGAAGCACATCAACCCAAGTGATACCACGGTAAAGGGTGCCATAAATAATCCAAGTAGCTCTCGGGAAGGAAGACACTCCCCCGATGCAGAGGAGCGAAAGCCCAACGATTGCGGTCATCTCCCCAAGCCGATTGAAGCTCACTCGAGAATTCAGGACCCATGTAAGCAACTGGACGAAGCATTCCATCCCTCGGAAAAGGAATCGTCTGTTGGCGACCAAACTGCCGCAGAACCCGCTCTGGCTGGTAAAAGGAAGAATCTCTCAAACCGGGCACAACCACGTGCTGAAAACCAAGAGTCCATTCCACAAAAGGACGAAGATCCCAAGAAGGAGGACACCACTCAATATCGACGGTCACCCGAGAGGCAAAGAATTTCTTCCAATCCTCTTCAGATAAATCCCGGATCAACAACTTCCTCCTATGAACAGCAAAAGGAGACAAATCACCATCCGGAGAATAAATTTTGAAGTATTCTCGGAGCCATATGGTCAAGAGCAAAGGGCTTCCCCGACACATCTTGCCCGTCCTGTGTAACTCATCAAGACCATGCAACGTCTCCCCTACAATAAGAGGAATTACACTAAATCGCTGGTCCTTAGCTTGCAAGATAATCTTAGCCAACTGCGCGTCCGCAGTCCCGAAAGGTGTAACAAACAATACTTCGCTGAAGAGACAAACAGCCATGGCATTTCTTTTGAAAGATTGAACCACCGGGTCCTCCGAGTGCAAACTGAAGAACATCGGCAACTCAGTTATGTCAATCACGGTACCGTGCAACATCTTCCTCACATCCTCAACAGGGAGATTCAGTAACTCAACCCAAGAGTCGACGGCACCCCGGTGATATTTGGGGACGGCAATCCGACCGGCCAAAGGCACGCCAAGGATGGCCCCGAAATCGTCAACAGTCGGCACCATTTCATTAGCTGAAAGGTTGAAAGTATGGCTGTCGCAATCCCAGAAAGCCGCGGCAGCTCTCAACAAATCCCAATCCGGTTTCAACGTCCGCAAAGTGAAAAGAATTCGGAACCCGAAGTCTTTAATGAATGCCTTCTTGGGATGGGTCTTGAAAGAATACACAAAAGTGCCAAAGTCCTTTTCATACACACTAACGACCTTGGCGTCAAGGGCAAAAGAATTGGAAGCCATGGAAAATGTTGATCACAAGCGAAGTTAATCAATAATATGATGTTCAAAAATGGCAGAAAGGAGCTGTGAGAATCAAGTGGTCGAACAGAAGATGATATTATAGCTGTTGGAGGCTCTTTTGGTCAGCAAATGTCAAGCCCGGAATTCCGCCTCCCAGACGCGCGCGCCACCCGCCAGCAGTATGAAGCGCGCGCGCGTCCCAATACTACATAGGAAGGCGCGCGCCTCCTAGGTCTAAATCGCTTGAAGAAAAGGGCCTTGTCAGAGATCTCCAGCCTAAATCAAGACACTGTCCGATCCTCGGACACCCAGTTGGGCACACCTTTTCTGGTCCGCCCTTAAGGCACGTCAAAAATCGAAAGCAGGATAGAAACTCCCACTCATAAGTAGGCTGTCCTCTTCAAAAAAAAAAAAATCCGAACTCCCTAAGTTCTGTCACGGGTGCCACACCCCCCTCAAGAGTCAATCTCAACATTTCATCCCCAGCAGGAATATTTCTCTGGTCGCGGTCAACTGTGCCCGTACCCCACAATTCAAAAAAAGTCAAGCGTGACTCCAAATGGCACGAGACTTCAAAGCAGTATTTCATCAAACGGATTCACTAACGGATTCGTCAACAAGGGTTCACCAACGGACTCATCCAAGGGATTCACTAACGGATTCATCAAACGGATTCACCAACGGATTCGTCAACAAGGGTTCACCAACGGACTCATCCAAGGGATTCACGAACGGATTCATCAAACGGATTCACCAACGGATTCGTCAACAAGGGTCCACCAACGGACTCATCCAAAGGATTCACTAACGGATTCATCAAACGGATTCACCAACGGATTCGTCAACAAGGGTTCACCAACGGACTCATCCAAGGGATTCACTAACGGATTCATCAAACGGATTCACCAACGGATTCGTCAACAAGGGTTCACCAACGGACTCATCCAAGGGATTCACTAACGGATTCATCAAATGGATTCACCAACGGATTCGTCAACAAGGGTTCACCAACGGACTCATCCAAGGGATTCACTAACGGATTCATCAAACGGATTCACCAACGGATTCGTCAACGAGGGTTCACCAACGGACTCATCCAAGGGATTCATCAAACGGATTCACCAACGGATTCGTCAACAAGGGTTCACCAACGGACTCATCCAAGGGATTCACTAACGGATTCATCAAACGGATTCACCAACGGATTCGTCAACAAGGGTTCACCAACGGACTCATCCAAGGGATCCACTAACGGATTCATCAAACGGATTCACCAACGGATTCGTCAACAAGGGTTCACCAACGGACTCATCCAAGGGATTCACTAACGGATTCATCAAACGGATTCACCAACGGATTCGTCAACAAGGGTTCACCAACGGACTCATCCAAGGGATTCACTAACGGATTCATCAAACGGATTCACCAACGGATTCGTCAACAAGGGTTCACCAACGGACTCATCCAAAGGATTCACTAACGGATTCATCAGAAGGTTCACTAACGGCCTCATTCAAAACATTCAGCCGGCAGGTTCACCTAACGGATCATGCCACCCCCCTCTATCAACAAAAGCCGCTCACACAGGGAGCGCACCACTATCTCTCACAATCTCAAATTCCTGCTTTCATCGAGTCTTTGCCTTTTTTGGTGATGTCCTCGGCGGGTGTTTTTAACTTTCGTCGACGCGTTTTGCTTTGCAATCCACGTCGCCGAGGGGCTCTGTAGACACCCCGCCTTGGACCTCTCACCCCGATTGCACATTTGATTTTGTGTTTCTCCCCATTTTTAGTGTTCCTCGTGAGTTCCTGTCACTTCCGTTTAGTTCCTGACTGACTTCGTTAAGTCCAGGGACTAAACTGAATAACAGGGCTGACTTTCTAGTCCATTCTGTCAAAATTGCCTTATCTGAGTCGCGCGCCTCCGACAGGAGGATCCAGGAGCGCGCGCCTCCCACCCCCAAAGCAGGAAGCGCGCGCCTCTGGGCGTCAGTTACAGATTTCTGGCCAGGATTCCCTCCCTTGCTCAATTTACAGGATTTTGCCCGGGAAGGATTTCTTGGTGACTGAGTTTTGGCACCAAAAACACCCCTCTTTCACCTATAAAAACCTCTCTTTACCTCCATTATCAAGGATCGAAAACTAGACAAAAAAAAATCACTTTCTAAAGGTTCTCCAAGGATCTCATCAAGCAACGTTTGAAGTTCTTCAAATTGTAGGTAAAAGTCCATCTTTTCCTTTCTTTTTTACTTCATCTCCTCTCTCTCTTTTACTTTAATCAAATGTGCAATCACCCAAATCATTTTGGGACATGACTCTAATGATCACCTCATCTCATTGAGGTTGGTTAAGGAGTTATCTCCTACATTCCAAATCATATTTTAAACCCCCCATTTTTATGACTTAAAGAAGAAGAAGAAGAAGAACATTTTCATTTATGTAGATTTTGATCAAGCAAGACCAACTTAAGTTGGGCGAGATGGGTGTTTCGGTACTTCCCATCTCGTAATCTAACCCCCGGACCTCAAAACAAAGAATCTCTGTTTTCGTAACTAAAACTTAGGCTACAATCAATAGGTTTTTCTTATGTTCCTCAAAACATAGGTGGCGACTCTAAAATCAAGTTAGACATCCTAGGATAACATCACGCGCCCGAGCCTAAGGCCGTGGTGTTCCCACCCGGGGTATCTACAGCGGGTCATGTCCAGTACCTTGTTCCAAACAAGTACCCATAAATCTAACATGATCATCCCATGATCATTTAGCCTTTATACTAGTGCTTAACAAGTACTAGGGACGGGGATTATTATAAGTAAACATGAACAACAATAATAATCAAAACATCTCTTTATTGATATGAAATAAATGATAACAATTACAACGTTTATTAAACGTGCCTAGGGCACCACTACCAACACATTATTGTTCGCATCTCTGAACTACGACCGGCTTGAGTCCTCCGAGGATACGTAGGAAGCCTGAAATGGTTCAGCCACCCGACCGACGTGGTCATTTCTCATCCCCAGCAGATGTTTCCTTCATAACTCAAAGTTATCCCCAGTGGAAGGCGTTGCTCCCCACCAGAAGACAATCGTTTACAATTTCTCCAATAGCTTTGAACTACGTTTGCCTTGATTCCCCCGCGGATACGTAGGTCGCCTGCCAAGGTTCAGTCGTCCCATCACCCTTCATCTGTTTCGAAACTCATGTTTCAGAACGGATCCTTCTTTATCGTCGACCCTCCATTGCCTTGCAAGAAGCGTCGCCGAGGGGCTACTGTTAGTACCCGATCCGATAATGAGTTTATTAGGGCTTTCCCAAATATACAAGGACTTTATAGGAATTAGAAACCTTACAAAGACTTGTCCCGGATTCCCAAAATATACCTCATTATTCTAGAACATCTTAAAAATGGCCAAAATAGGATTTACATAAACCAAATAAAACCCTAGCTTAAAAATCACGTCAGCCTGGAATGATGGCCACGCGGCCACATCCGACCTTGGCCACGCGGCCACATCCGACCTCGGCCACGCGGCCACTTCCGCCCCAGTCAATCTGGAACGTCAGATCTCCCCCTCAGTTTACTATATAAACCCATTCCATTCTCTTGGTTTGAGGTCCGAATTTTGATCACTCTTAAGCTCTTTAAGTGACGAATTTACTCCCCAATTAAGCATTCAAAGCATCCAAGAACACTCCCAAGAAGATCAAGGTTTATTTCTTGCCAACATAGATAAGTTTTCTAACTTTTTCTTCATGTTCTTGCCATATTCTTAGTCTAGATCCATAATATTCATGTTCCTAACATGTTTATTCATATTTTCTTCATGACATTCATATGTTCATAATATGTTCTTCATGACATTCATATGTTCATAATATTTTCCTCATATGTTCATCACGTTCTTAGATTAAAACCTTATTTATGCTATATTTAGGGTTGCGATCTTCATGTTAACATGTTATTTCATAGCCAATGATGATCTAGGGTTCATCAACACGAACATGATCTAGGAACTACTTCTAAACCCTAATCTTTAGGTATTTCCCCCCATCATTATGCATGATCCCAATTCTTCTGCCTATTCTAAATTCTTCTCGATCTACGCTGACCTGAGCTTCTCACATTGAGAGGAACGTAGGTAATCTTTGGATTCGCTCTCAAACACATCGCACACTACATACACCGCATCATGATAGAAAGACCGATCATTCGGGTAATAGGAGTGATAACGTAAATATTCTTCTCTTGTTGTAATTTAACCCCCGAACCCATTAACATGCTTTTTTCAATGTTTTGGCTATAATTAAAACGGCGTGGCAACTCTCATATTTTAAATGTCGTTATGAATATTCCCTTCAATAATAATAATAATTGCAAGATACTTCCCATGCATCGCTTCATCAGAAAGGGTATTCACAGGTCGCACCAAGGAAGCCTCCTACCACTCCGAGGGAACTCCCCCGAATCATGCTCACCACCTCTACTGCAAGTTCCACCAATTTAGTGGTCACGACACCGATACTTGCAACCACCTCAAAGATGTGATCCAAGATCTCATAGACTCTAAGCAACTAGGAGTTCCTATTGTAGTGACAAACCCCCTCCCAACTGTGGGAGGAGGGATCAATGTAATAGAAATAGCTAGTGAAGAAAAGGAGACTACTCGCCTAATCCCAAATGTGGGCTAGAGCGCTCCAAAGTTTAATAATGAAATTTCTTTCTATTACATGTTGTCTTATGATCAAGTACTAAGTTTGAGAAATAACAACTTTGTACGCGAGGGGGAAGACTTTCCATACTTCATGTTCCCTGAACCATGGATCGACCATAGGGGGAAGCGCCAACGGGGCTTTGAAATATTCAGTGACTGTGATCCATACTCTCTTGAAACAGAACCGATGCAATTCTCGTGGCTACCTCGAGAACTAGGGGGTACCAAGACCGAGGCATTCAGTGAGTGGGACTTTGCGTTGGGAGAAGACCTACTGCGCCAATTTCTCAACCTTTGCAAGCTAGAGGACACTCAGATCAATGCAATAGACAAGGGGGATGTTCCGAATCAAGACTACACTAATATCATCAAAAAGTGTGATAAGCCCATTCGTAGATGTGTTCGCATGGTCTTACAAAGATATGCCAGGGCTAGCTAATTCGATTGTTGAACATAAGATACCACTGCTTCCCGATTCAAAGCTAGTCAAGCAGAAACTCTGCAGAATTAAACCCGAGTGGTCGGTACAAGTCAAGCAAGAGATAGAGAAACTCCTGAGTGTTGGGTTCATCAAAGTGATAGAGTATCCAACCTGGTTGGCTAATACTGTGCAGGTTTCCAAAGCAAATGGATAGGTCCGCGTCTGTGTTGATTTCTGTGATCTCAACAGAGCATCTCCGAAAGATGATTTTCATCTTCCCAATATAGACATGCTCGTTGACAATACCGCAAAATATGAATTCCGTTCATTCATAGATGGATTTGCCGGTTACAACCAGATCCTCATGGCCGAGGAGGACCAACACAAAACAACATTCACCACACCTTAGGGGACGTTCTGTTATACAGTCATGCCATTCGGACTCAAAAATTCCGGAGCCACGTACCAGAGAGCCGTAACTACATTGTTCCATGAAATGATACATAAAGAGATAGAGGTGTACGTTGATGATATGATCATACACTCCAAAGGCTCCGACGGACAGCACTTCGTCGACCTTAGAAAGTTCTTTGAAAGGTTGAGACACCACAAGATGAGACTTAATCCAACCAAGTGAACATTTGGGGTAGTAAAAGGAAAGGTCCTTGGATACATGGTCACTGAATGCGGTATAGATGCGGATCCCACTAAGATCAAAGCCATCATTGACATGCCTCCACCTAAGACGCAGAAAGAAGTCAAGGGATTCATGGGTCGCCTTCAGTACATCTGTTGTTTTATTAATCAACTCACGACGATGTGCGAACCCATCTTCAAACTCCTCATAAAGAATGCATCCCTAGAATGGACCGAAGAGTGCCAAGAAGCCTTTGAAAAGGTCAAAGAGTACTTAGTGAATCCGCCAGTGTTGGTTCCACCACATAAAGAGAAACCGTTGACCTTGTACCTTACAGTCAATGACACTGCATTAGGGCCTATGCTAGTGCAAGAGCAACCCGATTCAAAGAAAGAGAATGCCGTATACTTTGTCAGCCATCGCTTCCAAGGGGCTGAATTGAATTACTCTGCATTAGAAAAGTCGTGTGCTGCACTGGTATGGGTGGCTGAGAGACTAAAGCCGTACATGGAGGCATTTCCTGTACAACTGATTGCCCGAATGGACCCAATGAAGTACATCTTCGAGATGTCACATGTCTCCTCTAGGATAGCCAAATGGTACTTTATGCTCGCGGGGTATGATATCACTTACATCACACAGAAATTCGTGAGAGGAAAAGTCTTCGCTGATTACTTGGCTAAATTTCCATGTGATGAAGCGAAAGGGGAAGACCCGCGATTCCCTGATGAGGACATCATGGCAATAGCAGAAAATAAGTGGCAATTATTTTTCGATGGCTCAACCAATTAACGAGGATATGGCATTGGCATGTTACTAGTAGATCCCTTAGACTTCTACACTCCACTCGCAATCCGCCTTGATTTTGAGGCCAATAACAATATTGCCGAGTACGAAGCTTGCATAGCGGGGCTTGAAGTAGCCTTAGAAAGGAATGTGACCGAACTAGAGGTGTATACGGAGATTCACAACTTATAATCTATCAGTCACTCAAGAAGTCGAAGGTACAAGATCCTACACTCCAGAAATATAACGACCATCTCCAAGACTTGGTCAAACAGTTCAAAGAGGTCACTTTTTAATATCTTCCAAGAGATAAGAACCGCTTAGCAGTTTCTCTAGTCATGCTAGCATCACTTATGGAAATTCCTGAATGGACTGAAGTTAAAACTTTCAAAATCGCAAGGCGAACGACTCCTGCTTATTACTCAATCATAGACCTGCACGACTACAAAGAAGAGTTTCACTCTGTGAATGCCTTGGATGATAAACCTTGGTATTATGATGTTTGGCGACGAAACATTCCCATCAGACGCATCACCTAAAGCAAAGATATCCTTCAAACGGTTTGCCACCAAATTCGTTATCATAGGTGATCGCCTCTACAAGAAACACCACGAGCAGTGTCTACTCTGTGCCGACGATCACGAAGCCGTAGGAATCATGGACCAAGTCCATCAAGGAGTCTGTGGAATCCACATGAATGGCTAAGACTGGCAGAGACTAGCCCGACAAGCTACCTTTTGCACTCTAGGGATACCGTACTTCGATCCGTACCACCACCGGTGAAACTCCATACGCCCTAGCCTATGGGATGGAAGCAGTGTTACCAATCGAGTTAGAAGTACCATCACTAAGGGTTCTCCTAGAAAACCAAGTGAAAGAAGTCGCATGGTTGAACAGCCGTTATAAATAACTAGCCCTGCTAGATGAACGACGACTTCGAGCCGCCGAGCATATCCAAGCATATCAACGGAGAATGGCCCGAGCATTTAATAAGAAAGTCAAATCCAGAAACATCAAAGAAGGGGACCTTGTCCTACGCGAACATCGCCCTGGACCATTCAATCCTATGGGAAAGTGGGGACCAAGATGAATAGGCCCTTACATAGTTAAGAAGATCTTCTCTGGAGGAGCGGCGCAACTCACTGACCTAGATGGAGATCAGCTGCCAAAACCCGTCAACATGGACAAGCTGAAGAAGTACTACTCATAAGTCTGTCCCCTATTTAAAAAAAAAAGGAGGAAGGCTCGCTAGGTGGAAAACCTGCAAGGGCGGCCTAGGCAAAAATTAGAGCAGAGAGCACGAGAAAAGAAGCCCGCTAGATTGAAAACTTGAAAGGGTGGTCTAGGCAAAAATCAGGGTGTGCATATATAAAAAAAATAGGGGATAGTCTCGTACGAGACACCTATGTCTCGTGCGAGACATGTCAGTCAGCGACATATTTTCTCTTTCTTAAACAAGAACTACGATGACCTGAGCTCCTTATTTAATTGATGTAAAAGGAGAACGTAGGCAGCCTTTTGGTCCGGTCTATTCGATAAATAAAATCAAAATCGTGTCTTCTTATTAATTGAATGCATTTCAAGAAAGCAATAAGAAAATTTCTAACATGAATACCAACTTGCAAAAGAAAAATAAATAAAATACTAAAAATCTAAACATTGATCTATCCATTGCAATCTCTCGATACTCCTAAAAATCTATTTCTTCCTTGACTTAGTAGAGGCTTGACCATGGACCGGCTTGTCATTCCTTTTCCTCTTATACAAAGGTATCTCGAAACCAGGAGGAACATCAAGTCGACTGAACACTGAGGGAGTAAGCCTTGCAAACACATGAGGCCTGTCCAGAGCTAGAAATTTACCGGGAAGTCCGTTTGCCCTCTTCTCGTAAAAGTCACTATCCAAAAAATCTTGAGTGGCATCTACGCTGACATTAGAAGGATCCTCCTTAGCTTCCTTCTTCCTCAAAATCAAGATAGGCTCGAATTGGTCCCCCAACAGAGAGCGGCGAATATCATCAATACCCTCGACACTGAGACGGAGTTCCGTGAGAAACCAATCCAGATATTTATCTGATAAATAAATACTCCCTCCCTCATGACGGAGATTGGTCCAACGATCCATAGTGGTGGCTTGCCCCCAAGTACGAGCCAAGCTCGTAGAGAACTCTGAGTCCATGAAAGAAATGTCTTGAGGCCGCCCCCTAGCACGAAAGTGTCCCGCTGTTTACCGAATTGTCGCATTACCCTCCGAGCAAAATAGAAAGAGGAATCCCTCAAACCCGGAAGGACGACCCTGTCATATCCAAGGGTATTAGCTACGAACCTCTTTACCTTCCAAAAGGAGGGGCACCAAGCAATATCATCAGTCTCCACTTTAGCAAAAAGAAGGGCCCACTCCTCAATGCTAAGACCCTTCACCAATAGTTTCCGCCTGTGGAAGGTATAAGGGGAATACTCAGTCGGAGAGTCCAACAGTTTAAAATGTTCTATGAGCCAGATAGTTAACAATATTTGGACTTCCCCGAGTCATGGAGCCGGTTCGTTGTAGCTCATCAAGACCATGAAGGGTCTCCCCCAAGATAAGAGGGATTATATTGAAGGCCCGTCCTCTAGCTTGCAGAACAATGTGTACGAGCTCTGTGTTCGCCATGCCACACTTGCTCATGAAAAGTGCACTTCGGAATAAGCATAATGCCAAGAGGCAACACTGGGAATCCACACTGTGACCGCGAGTCACCAGACCTTTAAATCTCCTAGGCAAAGCGTGGAGATCAACATAGCGGTTGTGAATATAACTCTGTGCCTCGGGGAGGCCTATGCTCAATAAGTCCCTAAGAGATTCCGCCGGTACTTTGTCACAATTAGGAATCACAATCACCCCAGTCAATGGCATATCCAAGATAGCCGCCATCTCCTCTACAGTAGGGACCATCTCATTAAGTGAAAAGTTGAAGAGATGAGTCGATGGATCCCAGAAGCGTGCAACCTTCAAAAGGTCCCAATCCGGTTTTAGATTCTTCAAGGTGAAAAGAATCTTAAACCCGAACATCTCCACGAATCTCTCTTGACGAGGTTTATTGAATGAACGAAAGAACGTTGCTAAATCATCCTTGTAGCGTTCCACTAGTTCCGAGTCTAAGGAAAACTCATCAACAATTATTGATGACGGGACGGACTTACTTAGGGCCATTGGGAGCAAAAGGTTGAGAACTCTACTCCAAAAGAAAGGTTCCCAGAACTGATTTAAGGCTGCATGATATTCTAGGACGGACTAGAGGTGTTTATATACAAGTTTGGATACCAAATCCTCGAGGAAAAAGGAGAAACAGTCGCAGATTCAGACGATGACTCGTATGAGACATCGATGTCTCGTACGAGGCATCTCCCAGTTCAAAACAACAACTACTCTGCTTAAATCCCAGGCTGCCCGACAGGTCAAAACATGCCTCAAACACCTCAGAAATACACTCGAAACAGTTTATACATCACATATAAATGACCCAACGCGAATCCATCTCATAAAAATTACCCCTCGGTTGACCAACCGGATGTGATTCAATTCATTCACAGAGTCAGAAACAAAAGCTAAAATTAACTAAGGTATTGTGTGTTAGAGTTAGGAATTAACTGTTGCATAGGTACAAAAAGAAAAATTGTCTTCGCCTACGCCGAGGCAATAAATACATCATCAACGAAAAGAGGGAATGGGGGATCCTATCTACTCAGACATCAAAAGGGAAGAGACGTCGCCACCACCACGTGATCATCCATCGGTCCGAGGCCTTTTCCCGCAAGAGACTGACTCTGCCATCTACCGAGCCAACTTGCCTAAGAGATCCACTGTCTCTCTTTTCACCCTCTTGGCATAGGCCATAAACTGGACGAGCCATCCTGCAACCTCCCTGTATTCGGCAATGGGCACCTGTTAGGAGGAAACAAATGAAATTATCAAAATCTTCAGATAAATGGTAAACGGAGACACGAAATGGCAGAATGACGGAAATGACGGAAGAAGAGTCATAAATCATACCATGGTCGTGTCAGCAGCACATACGAGTCCCTCAGGCATATCGTACTGGGCGGGAAGGTCCTCGCTGCTCTCAACTCCCTCAGCCACGCTGTAGGTAAATGAAGACGGTTCGAGCTGCGGACAGAAAGGGACATGAACAACCCCCTGGGCCTGAGCCTGATTACCCTCCAGAATCAATCGAGGCATGAGACGAACAAGAAAGTCCTGATAATCAGCCTCCATAGACATATGGTCGAAAGCATCCTGACCAATGATGAGGTCCCCTCTCTCCTCCTCCGCGATGGCATAAGAATTAAGCATATGGGCCGGTGGGTCCAAAGGAACAAGGAGATCAAGCCTGCCACCACCTTGCTGGCGAGAGGCTCTCTCTCCTAAGTAAAAGCATCCACCATCGAGGCCGGTCATCAGCAATCTCATGCCAGTAAACCCGTAAACATGATCAATGCCCAAACTCCGCCAAGGAAAGAAAGCGACAGTGGACTCAGGGACGGCCTCCCATCTGTCAAAATATAGCCGCATGCGCTCCACTGGCATATCATTCCCCTCTTCCTGCTCATCACAAGTATCCCTGTTGTCCCGGTGCCATCTCAAAGTATCAGGGAACATAACAGTGTTGTCTCGAAGGTTAAAAGTGAAGAGACCAAACATGGCGTATCCCCAAGCCTACAAATGGGAGAAACATAGAAAAATGTCAAAACTGAATGAATTACCAAGACAGAAAGTAAATTGGGTCTGAAATTAAGAAGGAATACAGAAGAAGATAAGTATTATACCTCCCAGGCATGACTGTAGCTGCCTAAGCCAGCGTTCGCCCGATCCCGCGAACTCTCATCCATCGCCAAGTAGCAGTGGGCCAAGCCAGCTGAACCCCACTAGCATCAGTAACATGCTGCATATCCCTCAGGCAGCTCAGCAGAGTAAAAAGGGCAGTCGACGGATGATTGGCAAACAACGTCTCAGAAAAGGCCCACCACAGAAAGCCACGAACGGCTGCAATGCGAGTAGCAGTAAGATGCATTTGGCCTCCATTAACGGCAACATAAGCATCCACCTTGTCCCTTAAAGCCTTCAGAGGGACACCCTTACCTAGGGTACGCACATAGAAGCCCATAAAATGCATCATATCATCCCAACTGGGAGAGAAATCGACATCCACCTCAAGCGGCTCACCGGCGATAGCAAGCCCATTAATGGCATGAAAGTCAGTAGGGGTCATGGTAACCTCCCCCCACCGTATATGCATGGTGTGAGTACTATCCCACCAATGCTCTCGAATAGCCTGGAGCAAGTGAACATTCCTTCTCTCACCGACCAAGCCGTCAAAGAAGGGTTTCAGCCCGAGATTCTCGATCTCTTCCTTCATCTCACCATTGAGAGTTTCCCACCTCTCGGCAACCGCCCGTACGCTGACTCTACAGTTGTTAATCACCCTGAATGACTGCAAGCAACATAGACAAAAGAGACAAATGTCAGAGAATCAGTAAAATCCTCATTTAAGCATTTTACCCGAAAAGTCGCAGAATTGCCTAAAATGACAGTTGAAATCATGTACTATTATACTATAATAATTTTCAACATCAACAAAGATGAAATTCCATCGAAAGATCAGGCATGCATGGTAAACCCTAGCAGCGATAACTCTAGGCAAAAATTGACAAAAGTCGAACGACGAGAGCACCAAATTGAGACATACAAACAACAAAATTGGCATGAGAACTCAGTCAAATGAAGAGATCCTTACCCGCCTGATCCGAACGGCCTGAGAAATGTGGTCCTCAGGGAATGGGTACAACTCATACGTTGCCCACACTTTTCCCTTTATATGCCTACCGAAGAGGTGTTCCTTATGCGAATGATGCACACCGGCCATCAGAAAGGGTTGGGAATCACTAGAACCTGGTGAAAATGGAGATTTTTGACTGAAAAAATCGCCTAGGGTTGAAAGCTCTCGAGAATGAAATGAAGAAGTGATTCAAAATCACTGAATCAGCGCTGCTGATATGCGCCAAAAACAGAGATGGCTCGTACGAGGCATCCCTCCCTCGTATGAGATATCCCCAGAAAATCCACAGAAAACCTTGTTTTCTTAGGAAATTCCAGAAAAGCCCTGCTTTTAACAGAAATATCAGAAAAGCCATGCTTTTAACAGAGAAGTTAGAAAAAGCCCCGCTTTTGACTAAGAGGTCAAATCAGAACCCGGTTCAAGATGGAATATTGAGTCGTCAACAAACGGATATTTTCAGAATTGGAACAAGCAAAGTTGTGTCTCAGTACGAATTTATTCTCACCACACATCTAAGATCATGGGTGAGCAACAAAATCTGCATCAGCAAACTCTAAATCCAACAACTGTCATCAAGACGTATGTTAGTGGCACAGGATTTACAACCGGGTATCCCACAACTGTTATCAAGATGTAAGTTAATAACACAGGATCCCACCATTTAGAGTCCCACAATTGCCATCAAGGTGTAAGCTAATGGCATAGTGTTAGAGCAAAATATATAAAAGAACAATGATCAAGCGAAATAATCAATCACAAAAACAAGAATTTACGTTGTTCACCAACTTGGCTACGTCCACGGGCGGAGGGAGAATATATTACTTTCAATGAACAATTACAAAAGACAATCTCTCTAATTTAGTTGCACGAATTATTTAGGCAAATAATTCTGTCAACCTAAATCTTAGATCTCTACTTGTAACTCTCAAAGATGACACACTCAAAAAATGAATGACTTCTAAATTAGGATGGAAGGGGGTATATATAGATGGCCTAAGTCAATTCTAACTAGGATTCTTTTCCTAGTAATTCAATTCTAACTAGGATTCTCTTCCTGGTTGACAATTCCAATTTTGCTTCCTAGTTGACCAATTCCAATTTGGCTTCCTCCTTGGTAAAACTCAAAACCAATTTGGCCTTCTCCTTGGTAAAACTTGGCATACTCTTTGGTCCAACTTGGCATGCTCTTTGGTCCAACTTGGCATGCTCTTTGGTCCAACTTGGCATGCAAAATAAACCATGACCAGCTTGTTGTAGACATATTCTTAACCAAAAGACTATTTGATTCAAAGACATATTGTCAAAAATCTCCACCTTGGCTTTGAATCTCCCCGAGCCATATTCCAAAACCACGAACCGACCCCAACTCCACCTTGAGCTGAATCCTTCGCTTCCAAATATATGTCTCCACCTCGCCACCACCTTTTCTCTTTGTCAAGACCAACTTTGTTCACCCAAGAACAACCATGTTTACTTAGTCAAGCAAACGATCTTCTCAACTCTGTGTAATGAATATCTAAACCGCTAGAACCTCCACCACAACGTTGATCACCATAAGCATCTGCACAAATGGAAATTGCACATGAACTGCACGATTGACGATGTCTGCATGAACTGCTACAAAACTCCACTAATATGTGCTCTTACTTATATTGAATATTCGACCTCTCCATAATGCTAATGAGATCCAAGAAACTAGCATTGATGTCTCAGAAAGCGTTCTAGACCATCAACATAGTGTTTCGCCGAACACGTGAGACTGTACACCTCTAGAGTTTAAGTACCCCCTTTTGCCGACTGAACTTTGTGTATCTACTTCGAGCCCTTCGAATAGACTACACCTTAAATCCCCATATTGTACCTTGTCTCGATCACCTTCTCAATCCCAATCCAATGATGAGCTTCGAACTAGTTCAGAGAGCTTCGAATCCACTCATTTAAAGGCGAATAGAATGTAATCTTTTGCTTTACATCAAGCACCCTTTGTCACGTCGGACAACCTTGCTCTTCCCAAGCAACCGGACGATATGCTAAGCCCAGCATTCCTTAGTGCCTCTAGACCGCCTATCTAGAGCACCGCCCCTTCCGGGCGACTAACAATTTTTTCGTGCTTGGCGAGTTCATTCGGCACTTGAACTCGCCCAACGAGATGAATTGTGTCAACTCCTTCTGCGGATAGTCATCTTGTAGCTCAGGATCGTCTGCCCATCTACTACCCTTGGTAAAAATAGGCTTCACCTTCTCTTCAACTATCTCGCATTGCTCTACCTTTGAATCTAGAAGCCACTCATCTCCACGCCATGAGCCTTCTTCCACTATTAGAGCATAATCACTGTCACTGCCTCCCGCAGCAACATCCGCCTCATCTTGACTAAGATCTTTTTCTTGCTTCTTTATTGGATATTCATTCTTCCAATGCCCTTTCTTTCCGCAGAACCTACAAACATCCTCAGGTTTCAGACCTTTCTTGCTAGAAGATTTTTGAACATTCTTCTTGCTTGATCCTTTTTTGCCCTCTGCAGCTAACCCTGCAGGTTGACTGTCTGTCTCTCCTCTGCTTACCTTTCGTCGCAGTTCTCTTGTCTTGAGCGAAGACTTCTCATCCTTAAGAGCAATTGTTTTTTTACCATGCAAGCACGAATCCACAAAGTGTTCGTATGATAAAGGTAGTGACATAAGAAGCATCAATGCAACATCCTCAATCTTGGCATCTATATTACGCAAATCATGTAATATTGAAGTAAACCTATCTAGATGGTCATCTATAGGCGTACCTTCCACCATTCAGAGCGTAAACATCTTTTGCTTTATCTAAAGCTTGTTGGTCAAAGTCTTAGTCAAGAACATATCTTCCAACAACAACCACAAAGCACCACCGGAATCCAAATATGGTATGTTGATTAGAACTTCATCATCCAAACTTCTAATGATTTTTGAATGAGCCCTTTCATCTAGATCAACCAAATCAGCTGCTTCCTTCTCTGCTGCTTTCTTCTTCTCCGCATCTGATACTCCAGCTGGAGTATTACTCGTAGAGACGGCCTTCCCGTTAGGATCCTTCCGATCCTTAATCGCCATAGCCACAGGGACCCACAATCCCTTGTCTCTCAACAGAGCCTTCATCTTTACTTGCCATAAAGTAAAGCTATTCTTTCCATTAAACTTGTCGATTGATGATTCAGATCCTTGACCCATCTTCTCTTTCTGCAGCGGAAATCCCAAGATCTATAACCAACCAAGCTCTGGTGCCACTTGTTAGAGAAAAATATATAAAAGAACAATGATCAGGCGAAATAATCAATCACAAACACAAGAATTTACGTGGTTCACCAACTTGGCTACGTCCACGGGCGGAGGGAGAATCTATTACTTTCAATGAACAATTACAAAAGACAATCTCTCTAATTTAGTTGCACGAATTATTTAGGCAAATAATTCCATCAAGCTAAATCCTAGATCTCTACTTATAACTCTCAAAGATGACACACTCAAAAAATGAATGACTTCTAAATTAGGATGGAAGGGGGTATATATTGATGGCCTAAGTCAATTCTAACTAGGATTCTTTTCCTAGTAATTCAATTCTAACTAGGATTCTCTTCCTGGTTGACAATTCCAATTTTGCTTCCTAGATGACCAATTCCAATTTGGCTTCCTCCTTGGTAAAACTCAAAACCAATTTGGCCTTCTCCTTGGTAAAACTTGGCATACTCTTTGGTCCAACTTGGCATGCTCTTTGGTCCAACTTGGCATGCAAAATAAACCATGACCAGCTTGTTGTAGACATATTCTTAACCAAAAGACTACTTGATTCAAAGACATATTGTCAACAATCTCCACCTTGGCTTTGAATCTCCCCGAGCCATATTCCAAAACCACGAACCGACCCCAACTCCACTTTGAGCTGAATCCTTCACTTCCAAATATCTGTCTCCACCTCGCCACCGCCTTTTCTCTTTGTCAAGACCAAATTTGTTCACCCAAGAACAACCATGTTTACTTAGTCAAGCAAACTATCTTCTCAACTTTGTGTAATGAATTTCTAAACCACTAGAACCTCCACCACAACGTTGATCACCATAAGCATCTGCACAAACGGAAATTGCACATGAACTGCACGATTGACATGTTTCGTTAAGTTTTTGACAGACTCTGTTAGTCAGGGGCCAAACTGAACATTAAAACTACTGCAGAGGGCAAAAATGTGATTCCAGCACATGGATGTCTCGTACGAGACATTGATGTCTCGTACGAGATATCCCCCCTTGACAGGCGGGTTTTGGTCAGTTTCCTTATTGATCTCAACCCCTTTTCTTGGCAAATACCTAGGCAATCCGGGAAAACAAAATGGACGATCCTAGAGTCCAAAAATACCTATGTGGGAATCAAGTCTTGGATTCCCATCACAACTTACCTTCTTGGCCAAAACCCTAGGTCTAGAACTCCTATAAATAAAGAGGTTCTTGAACCAAAAAAGCCTCTAGAACAATCATTCACCCAAAACTACTCCAAATCTGTTCAAAGAGGTCTCCATAATCAGCCTCTCTCCCTCACCCACGAAATTCAAGCCATCACAACACCATTCAAGCCATGTTCATCGGATCATCAAGGCCTTTAGTCAAGGACATCCATAGGATTCTTGAAGAACGCTTAGGTAAAACTCGTTGCTTTCTATCTCCTCATCTCTTTCTTTGTCTTTGAAGTAGTGTGATTCCATTAAAGGATCAGCCTAGAGCCTCTCTAATTCATAGAGATGGTCTCGAAGCATATGATCCAACATTCCAAATAAATAAGAAATTATTTATTTGGCCCTTTTGTGTATGTTTTGCATAATTTCGAAACAATGATGATGATTTCTTAGCAAGACTAATCCTAGATTGGGTGAATTGGGTGCTCCTTGACCTTTCCAATTCATAACTTAACCCCCAAATCCAGATATCTCGGTCCGTGTTCCGAAAAAAACATCGTGGCATCTCTCAAATCAAAAGGTAAAGCGAAGGACGAAACCGCCTCGAAACCCGCGCGCAAACACTTCCCTTTGTTCAAACATGTGTAGAAAAAAGAGCGGCCGTGCATTCCATATAATCATAGTCGCGGAGGAGGGAAAGTCTTCTAGTTCAGTAGTAGCAGACACATCAATTTTACTTGTATCCATAAAAAGGAAATCTTCCTCAAGTATTTAGAACATAATGGTTTTCGGTTGTTCGGTTAAGTACATATATTTTACTTGTCAAGTGAGTGTTTATTAATTCTAGATGGTTATAAAAAAATGTTAATTTTTATGTATTTGGTGTTTCTCTAATACTTTTGGGTTTCTTTATTAGTTTGTCTTGTTCCTTGATTGTTGCACAATAGCAGGTGTAGTTAAGGGGATTTTTTTTGGGGAGGGGGAGGGGAGAGTGAGGGAGGATGTAGAAAAAAATAGGATAATTTTTTTTAATAAAAATAGAACATCACAACATTTTACATAAACCTTGTAATAATTATGTACAACGTTTATAAAAAGTGTGGTAAAACATTACTACAATGTTTTGTAAAATCTTGTAACAACGTTTATAAAACGTTGTCTTAGAATTGGACCTATTACAACGTGGGCTAAGACAACGTTTGCGAAAACGTTGTAGTGCCCTTAACAACGTTTTTTAAATGTTGTCAATGACCTTTTTTGTTGTAGTAGCCCTTTCACTACTCTTAGTAAAAGGTATCTTTTTCATCTTTCCAAGTAAACAAGACTCACAAGTTTCATATGATTCAGAATCACGTGAATCTAAAAGTCCGTCCACATGGATTTTTGAGATACGCTTCTCATTTATATGACCAAGACGGAAATGCCACAAATATGTCTGCTTTTCACCATTAGGCTTGGATCTTTTATTTATGTGATATCCCCCATACCACATCGGAAATATGTGGGAATTGAGTGTGCTATATAGAAGGCCCATACACTCCTACTAAGCATCAAATCATCCATTGGACTTTTGGAGGCCTGTGATGGGCTGTGGTTGACCCAATTGAGGAGATGCTTGGTGGGCTAGTGTATGGTACCTATGTGGCGGGTCGGGTCTGCGGACTCGGGTCGTTACTAATGGTATCAGAGCGGAACCCCGGACTTAAGGCTTGCGAGCTAGCCCGGGGGTACGATCTGGGTATTGATTGACCTTGCCAGGGACGGCAAGGGTTTGAGTGGGGGAGATTGTGATATCCCCCATCCCACATCGGAAATATGTGGGAATTGAGTGTGCTATATAGAAGGCCCATACACTCCTACTAAGCATCAAATCATCCATTGGACTTTTGGAGGCCTGTGATGGGCTGTAGTTGACCCAATTGAGGAGATTCTTGGTGGGCTAGTGTATGGTACCTATGTGGCGGGTCGGGTATGCGGACTCGGGTCGTTATTAAATGCTCACAAAGGAGCTAGCTCATCTCACATCCAAGGCCAATCTGGAGGAGGGGAATAATGGGGGCAAAACAATGGTCAAGAATTATAATGAACTCAGCTCATTGCCATTATAATCTTTCGCATCGCCCGAAACACGCAAATACCAGCCGGACTTTCAAATAAATGCCAAGTAATAAATACTAGCTTAGATAAACAACTAGTGATTCCAAAGTAGGGAACCATACCAAATAATCACCATAAAGATGCAACGGTTACTCATGAAGAGTTTAACAACAACGATAACAAGAGTTTCTCATGAAGAGCACAACAACGATCAACGGAATTTCTCATAAGGAGCCCAACAACAATGATTATTAAAACACGATAATTCCATAATAAGGAACCATACCAGATACATTCCAAAGATGATACCCACAAGTTACTCAATCACTATACCACGCTTTACATCCATTCATAAACGGACCAATTCTTAATACCCCAAACGAACCCAAAAGATTACACTTATTAACACATGATCACAACGGACCAAACCCAACATTTTGGTGTTCCCTAATACCCTCTAGGTATTATAAGATATCACTTAGAATCTAGACCAAGTCTGATACCAAAATCAATCCGATCGAAATAATCCTGAATACATTACAAGATGCCCAAACACTCTCAAACAATACTTAGGCTAATTCCGCAACACAATTGTTCACAACGGACCATGCCAATTAATCATCAAAAGATAAACCAAGTCAACAACACATCCTGAAGATGATACATGCGAGATACTCGTAAAGAGTACTACCCAAACGGTCGCTCTCAAATAGCACAATGATTAACGCCAAAGTGACCCTAAACGTCTACTCATTACGAGAGTGTTCCAACATTTCCTAATAATTAATAATCAACTTCCATGACACATTTATTCACAAAGGAATCATATATTCGACACTAGAGCATTCCACAATGACCATTTAAGCCTACGAGAGTAACACCCAAAACCTAGGCTAAGATATACAACTTTAACCTAAACAAACTAAAGAGAAGTTCCTGGAATCGGCAGCGGGCGGGCGGGCGCGCGGAAAGAGGGTCACGCGGGCGCCCCAGTGCGCAGAAGAAATGGTAGGGAATTCAAGCGGGCGCGTAAGGGAAAGAGGGCGCGCGCGTGCGGGCGGGCAGTCGCTCGGGCTTGAGACGGCGGGCGCCCGGTCTGCCTTCAGGCCGGGAAACAGAGCTGGGTTTCGCCATTTTTGAACCAAAACCAAATTTCTCACAAATCAACACTCCCAACTTGATCCCCAAAGTACCCAAACAACATCTAACTTAAAGGGGACCTAAATAACACCATTTATCAACCAAAACCAAGATTAGATCCCAACATTCATAACAATCACCATTTTTAACCAAAAACCCAAATAAATTCCAAATAAATTCCAAACTCAACCAAACATAAAATTTAACAACTTAAGCATTATATAAACATGATATGAACATTTTAGCATAAAAATGGGGGAAAAACAACTTACTTGGAAATAATGAAATGAGACGGAATTCGAATATTTTTGGTTCCACACGGTCCTATCGACGATCTAAACACATTTCAACAAATGAGCAATAAGAAAAGATGAGAGGAAGAGGGTGAAAATGAAGAGAGAAGGGAGGAAGAAAAACTTACCCTATTTCTTGGAGAGAGAGAGATGACTGGCAAATGAGAGAGTGAGGGAGAAGGAATGGAGGAAGGAGGTGATATATTTTTTTTTAAAATTTTACACTTAAACCCCTCCGCTTCAAACCAACGCAAATAATCCCCAATTAGCCCTCTAACATTTCATTCCCCTAATTCACACTTAACACAATATTACCCAAATAATGCTATACACAAATTAACGTTATGATATATAAAATGCGCACATAGATAAATAATCCATTAAATAAATAAATAATTATTTAATACTAAAATTTAGAGACGGTTTTTCGGGTCGTGACAATTTACGTTATAGATATCCTTATTATTTTTTTCTTCAGGATTTAGGATATAAAGTCCATTATATGAATTTGCAATACAATAGTATCATCATATTAGACTGCACATTTCTTGTTCTTAACAAGAAAAGAATATCCTTCATTATCTAATGAAGAAACTGAAATATATTTTTACTAAAATCGAGACATAATAGCAATTGTTCAGAACAAGTATTAGCCCAGTAGGTAAAGTAACTTCATAAGGTCCTAAGGCTAATGCAACAACTCTTGCTCAATTTCCCACACGTAGGTCAATTTCACCTTTAGCGAGTTGTCTCTTATTCTTCAGTCCTTGCACATTTGTACAAATGTGAGATCCACATCCGGTATCCAATACCCAAGAACTAGGAGTAGAGAGATTAATTTCTATAACATAAATATCCGAAGTAATAGTCTCAACATCCTTTACTTCCTTTTGATCTTCTAGACATTAATTACAATTTTCATCCCAATGGCCAGTCTTATTGCGATGGTGACAAATTGTATCTTTTGGAATTTTAATTTTAATTACATCCTTTTCCTTAGACTTGACAACTCTTGTCTTATCTAGATATTTAAATCCTATCTCCGTCTCAAAACCTCTTTGCCAAGCTTGCAGTAGGAACCTTTCCATCAAGATATTGCTTATCACATAAGCATTTGTGTGTTCTTTATACTTCTCAAGTATTGAACACATGGTGGCAACCTTATTACAAGAGATATCTAAAGAATCATCAACATGTTTCTTGTATATGTCTTTGAGTGTCCCAAGGACATTGACAGCGATTTCTCTTGACTCAGGATTATTTAGAATGCATAACTCCCATTCTTGCTTGAGAACTCTTCTTAAGCTCATGATTAAATCAAGGAATTTTGTAGCATTCTTTAATTCAGGGATAGATAGCAATGACGGGGTTTTATTATTTTCTACACATATATGCAAACATGTGCCCATACATAAGTACCAACTTAATTAAAGATATTATTAACAATATTTCATAAATACTCCCACTAAATTATATAACTTTAATTAGCAATCATGCATAATATAATTTAAATGAGCTAAGATTCATATTTCACTTGATTTGTAAGTCTGCTTTGGCATGAACCTCAAAATCAAGCTATTTAGGTAGATAACTCTTTATCAATCATATCATATATGACTCTTAGATCCTTTTATGAGATTCCTTAGACATCTTATGTCTGAAGCATGTTTTAATCTCATCTTATGCCTTAGGCCCAAAACCGATTTGATAGCCTAATTAAGTTCAACCACTTTAAACGCATAGACAACCTTTGTCTCATCTTGCTTCACAATGATAGAGTGATGTGCCTCACTTCGGCGAATAAACCACATCAAAACGATCAAAGTATTTGACAAGTGTTTTAATCGTGGGTGGCATAAAACTTAAGTTTTTAAGAAGGTTCATACACATAAAAGTTATTCAATTGCCCGAACTAGTTTTATGTGACTTAGTTGTGCTAGTTATAGGATTAAATTCTAAAATTGAATCCGCAAAGCATCTTGAAATTGAGAGCCCAAAACGTACGGCCGAAACTAACCCAAAAGGCATCCACATTTCCGTATTAAGATCAAGAAACCAAGTAACTTCTCTATACGGCCGAAACTAAGCCAAAAGACATCCACAACTCCGTATAGATTGGTCACTTGTTTCAAGACCCTTACATTGTCTCTTAATCTCACATATTACAGCAATTCTAAACTGTTTAGAATTCTGATTTTTGCAACTTTTCTGAATTCCTTGATTGAAAAACTGTTTTAGGAACCCCAGTTTCTAAAACATGCCGTCTGAAACAGATCAGAATCAGTACTGTCCAAACTATCCGTACGGATGTTTCTGGCAGCTTCTAGATTCATCCGTACGGCTCTATCAAGTAGGTCACAAAAACTCTGAACTCTTCAGAATTCTGGAACTGTATATTTCTGGATTTCAAGATTGAGATCTTTTCAGGAAACACGGTTTCAGAAACCAGCCGTCTGAAACAGATCAATCTTTAGATTCAAATTCTACAACTACTTTACAGAACAATCTGATTTACCAGAAAACAGAGTCAAATCTGGGATTTACCAAACCATCCGTACACATCAGTTTGGTAGCTTCCAAACCATCCGTACGGATCCTTCAGTAGGATCCCAGATTTCCTGATTTCTAGTTTTTCAAAAATTCGATCAATCCCAATATCCTGTTTATACATAATCAGATTACAGAAACACGAAAATACAGATTACGAATTTTAACCCATCTAATTCATATAATCAATAACCAATTTATTCGACATACAAATTAAATCAAAATCATCAATAAATATAATCCAATTACAATATGATAATCTAAGCATGCAATCATACATATCAATCAAACTAATATTATAATCACATAATCCTATTATTAACTAGCATGCATATTTTATATCTCATATAAAATCCCATCAAATAAATTCATCTTATCATTGATCATAAAAATTAAATAATCGCATTAAATAATTATATCATGATAATATTAGAACTATTGAACATCAACGGGGCTCTGATACCACTGTTGGATTTCGTGCAATTATGCGCAGCGGAAGACATCACATGAGAAACCCAAAAGCCTAGATCCGTTATGTTCATTAATTCATAATATGAAGATGAAAGAAACTAACCCTTGTTGATCGAAACATAAAGCCTTGGATTTAGTTGCAAAGATATGCACCCTCTACCGGTGATCCCCACTTCGAACGTATTCAAGAACGATTCTTGAACTTGACTGCTAGGTCTTTCGGATTGAAAAACTTTTATGAAGAACGGTTCTTCAATCTCTCCTAATGATTATTAATGTTTGATAATTGGGAATAATCAAACTTAATAATCCTAGTATATTATGTGTATTCTCTCTCTCCAAGAAAGAGTTTGTGATTTCTAAAAGCAATGTTTTTTTTTTGAACAATTCCCGGCTGTCCACATTATATACAAGATGTTTCCAAAACCCTTTAGGACTTAGGTTTTCTTGTCCAGCAAGAAGTTACCTAAAACTATTTCTGCCGGGACAAACCACCGTACGGATCAGTTTGGTGGCTCCCAAACTATCCATATGGATCCTGCCAGTAGGATCCTGTTTTTCTCATTTTTCACTCATTTTAATTATCCGTTCTGCGTGTGTGACCCAATAGGATTATACTAAGTTGGCAACGAGTCCGAACCCTTCAGACCTCGTAAGTCAGAAGTGGACTCTAGTAAGCCATTATGACTACCAAATTAGTATAAATTTCAAATCCAAAGTTTCCTAAAATAGAACATATTGTTGGGTTTCCGGGTATCTTGCGCAGCGGAATTGAGCATTTAAATTTTCATGGAAACCAAAAGCCCTTGAATCCATTCATTTGATTAAGTCAAATACATCTATAATGAATACTAGAATACTAACCTTTGATGCTTTGGTTGAACAACCTTGATTCTTGGTGGAGCTTTATTGATCACGAACAAGATCACGAACAAGGTCACGAACAAGGACACAAACTTTGGAGGTGATAAGTTTCACCCTCTATCGGTATCCACACCATGAACGAATATCAAGTAACTTCTTGATCTTGGTTGCTAGACCAAATTGTGAAACACACTTTCACAATTGTAAGAACTATTATGGAATTATATGTGTAGTTCTTGTTCTTCACTTCAAGAGGTCTTAGAACAAGAACACCTTTCTCTCTCTCAAACTCTTTGAGAAAGCTCACTCTATAAACTCTCAAACTCTTTGAGACTTACACCATGTGAGATATGAGATATGATCTGAATTTGTGTTTTGTTATTCACTCCATGGAGGTATTTGTAACAACTCTCAAACACCTTTGAGACACACATCACATGGGAGTAACATGATCATCTTGTTGTTCAATCATGGAGGTCTTACAACAAGAATCTCTTTCTCTCAAACACCTTTTAGAGTCACATGCAATGGGACATTCATAACATGGCCATTAGAGAGGGTTATCATGTTTGTTTCCACTATCCCATTAAAGGAAAAAGTGATTCAAACCATGTGAAATCTGACAAGAAGAAGATTCCTGGCGACTTTACTGGCACGGTCGTGCTTTATATTTCGCACGGTCGTGCCAATCCAATTGGCACGGTCATGCTTTATATTCGGCACAGTCGTGCCAATCCAATTGGCACGGTCGTGCCAAACCAAAATCCTGCCCTTTTTCAAAATTCCAATTTAGTCCTTTAGGATTCGTTCTAATATGTGTGACCCTTTAGGATTACACTAAGTTGGCAATAGGCTTAAACATAAACCCATAAGATATGATTAGGTTCTAGCAAACCGTCATACCTACCCAAATAGTGTAACTATATACAAGTTCGTATTCCTTTAGAACATGTCACAATCCCTTTGTCCACGATGTCATTGAATACAAGTCATGATCATAAGTCAACTTGTATTGTTCAATACTTTTCTCGATTCTGAATATGTTGATAATCCAAATGACATTGATCCAATCAATTCATTTGAGTTTGGCCAAACATTTCATCAACATCATTCTACGAGGGGCCCAAGCTTGACATCTCTCCGAAGAGGGACAAATCCACTTAGCTTATTATTCTTCCCTACGTGAATCCGATTATGCCAATCATACCCTTTATAACTTCCTGATTAAAGGTAGCGTTTGAACATGTCAAACATAATGTTCATCAAGTGGAAGACTATAATAACTTCGTGTCTAAGGATTCAAATGACATAAATAATATGAGATCTATATATGACAATGACCATGACATAAATCTCATAGAGCGGGTCATGTCCAGTACCTTGTTCTCCAATAAGTACCCATAAGTCTAACATGATCATCCAATAAACATTTATACTTATACTAGTGCTTCATAAGTACTAGGTATGGAGATTATTATGAGTAAACATGAACATCAATAATAATCTGAATATCTATTTATTAATATAAATATGATGATAACATACACAATGTTTAAACAAACGTGCCTAGGGCACCAACACCAACAATCTCCCACTTGCCCTAGGCCCAATCTCGCATGTATCTAATACCCATGGACCTAACATGACCATCATGTTTAGCTTGTGGAAGTCCCTTTGTTAGCGGGTCCGCTGCGTTATCATCAGTTGGTACTCTACATATATTAATGTCTCCCCTATCAACAATTTCTCAAATGATATGAAAACGCCTGAGTATGTGTTTGGATTTCTGATTTTCCCTTGGTTCCTTTTCTTGAGCAATAGCACCATTATTATCACAATAAAGGTCTATTGGATTAGCAATACTACGAACCACCTCAAGTTCATTTATGAACTTCTTAATCCAAACAACTTCCTTTGCAGCATCCGATGTGGCAATGTACTCAACTTCAGTTGTAGAATCAGCGACTGTACTTTGATTGGAACTCTTCCAGCTTACAGGTCCACCATTTAACAAAAACACAAAACCCGATTGCGATCTGCTATCATCTCTGCAGGGTTGGAAGCTTGCAACCGTGTAACCATTTACAACGAGATCATCTTCCATTCCTCTATAGATCAAAAACGAATCTTTAGTCCTTCTCAAGTACTTAAGAATCGCTTTCACAGCCATCCAGTGACTCTCACCGGGGTCGGATTGATATCTACTCGTCATGCTCAAAGCATAAGATACATCCGGCCTAGTACATATCATGGCATATATGATGGATCCAATTGCCGAAGCATATGGAATCTCACTCATTTTCTCACGCTCATCATTTGTCTTAGGACATTGAGTCTTGCTTAGAGAAACTCCATTTAACACTAGAAAGTTTCCTCTTTTAGAATCTTCCATACGGAATCTCCTAAGGACCTTGTCAATATATATACTTTGGCTTAAACCAATCAGCTTCCTTGATCTATCTCTATAGATCTTAATGCCAAGGATATATGTGGCTTCACCCATATCTTTGATTGTGAAGCACTTTCCAAACCAAATCTTTACAGATTGAAGTTTAGGAATGTCGTTTCCAATGAGTAGTATGTCATCAACATATAAGACAAGAAATAGCACTGTGCTCCCACTAATCTTCTTGTATACACAAGCTTCATCTTCGTTCTTGATAAATCCAAACTCTTTGACCGATTCATCAAAACGGAGATTTCAACTCCTAGAAGCTTGCTTCAATCCATAGATGGATTTCTGCAACTTGCATACTTTAGAATTTTGTGCAAAACCTTTGGGTTGTGTCATATAGACATCCTCTTATAAATTTCCATTAAGGAAAGCGGTTTTAACATCCATTTTCCATATCTCATAGTCGTAATATGCGGCTATGGCAATCAAAATTCTTATAGACTTGATCATTGCTACGGGTGAAAAGGTTTCATCATAGTCAATACCATGAATCTACCTATAACCTTTCGCTACAAGCCTAGATTTGTAAGTATGCACCTTCCCATCCATGTCTGTCTTCCTTTAGAAGACCCATCTGCATCCTATGTTTTTACACCTTCGGGTGCATCAATCAAGTTCCAAACTTGATTATCATGCATGGATTGTAATTCGGATTCCATGCCTCTAAGCCACTTGTCCGAATCAGGAGATGATATCGCCTCTTGGTAGGAAGTTGGTTCATCATTCTCAATGATCTCCACTTCATTACTATCCGTTATGAGAAATCCATATCTCTCAGGCTCGGTTCGTAACCTACCAGATCTGCGAAATTCTTGTGTATCCTGAACAGTTTCCACAACTCCTTGTGGGACTTGTTCCTGTTCCATTATCGGTTTAATGTCAATTTCGAGTTCTCAAACCTCTTCGAGATTTACTTTACTCCCACTGATTTCTTTGGAGAGAAACTCTTTCTCTAGAAAGACACCAGTCCGGGCAACAAACACCTTGTTGTCCTCTCGGTTGTAAAAGTAATACCCTTTAGTTTCCTTAGGATATCCCACGAAAATACATTTATCGGATTTGTGTGCAAGTTTGTCAGAGATAAGTCTTTTGACAAAAACTTCGCATCCCCAAATCTTTATAAAAGAAAGACTAGGTTTCTTTCCGCTCCATATCTCATATGGAGTCTTTTGAACCGGTTTACTTGGAACTCGATTTAGTGTGAAAGCGGCGGTTTATAGTGCATAACCCCAAAAGGATATCGGAAGATCAACTTGACTCATCATTGATCGAACCATATCCAACAGGGTCCGATTCCTCCTCTCGGACACACCATTCTATTGTGGTGTTCCGGGTGGAGTCAATTGTGAAACTATTACACAATTCTTTAGATGATCATCAAATTCTTGACTTAAGTATTCTCCACATCGATCCGATCGAAGTGCCTTAATACTTTTGCCAAGTTGCTTTTCTACTTCATTTTGAAATATTCTAAATATCTCAAATGCTTCAATTTTATGTTTCTTTAGGTAAACATACACAAATCTACTAAAATCATCAGTGAAGGTTATGAAGTATTAAAATCCTCCCCTAGCATTGCTACTTAGTGGTCCGCATACATCGATATGTATTAAGCCCAATAAGTCGCTTGCCCTTTCACCCAACTTAGTAAAAGGTGTCTTAGTCATTTTTCCAAGAAGACACGACTTGCAAGTATCATATGACTCGAGGTCACATGAACCCAAAATACCGTCCCCATAGAGTTTTGAGATACGCTTCTCATTTATATGACCAAGACGGCAATGCCACAAATAAGTATGATTTACATCATTAGGTTTAGATTTCTTATTTATATGATAGATATTTTCATTTTCAACGTGAAGGACATAAATGCCATTAAATGAATTCGTAATACCATAAAGCATATCATTTAAATAAACAGAAAATCTGTTATTCTCAATAAGAAACTTAAAACCTTTATTATCCAAACAAGAAATGGAAATAATATTCCTACTTAAATCCGGTACATAATAACAATTGTTCAAAACAAGAGTCAAACCGGTAGGTAAAGTGATTTCATAAGTCCCTACTGTTGGTAGTGGTGCCCTAGGCACATTTAATAAACGTTGTAATTGTCATCATTTATTTCATATCAATAAAGAGATGTTTTGATTATTATTGTTGTTCATGTTTACTTATAATAATCTCCGTCCCTAGTACTTGTTAAGCACTAGTATAAAGGCTAAATGATCATGGGATAATCATGTTAGATTTATGGGTACTTGTTTGGAATAAGGTACTGGACATGACCCGCCATATGAGATTTATGTCATGGTCCATGTCGTACATATATCTCATATTAGTTATGTCATTCGAATCCTTAGACATTAAGTTATTATAGTCTTCCACTTGATAGAACATTATGTTTGACATATTCAAACGCTACATTTAACCGGGTAGTTATAAAGGGTATGATTGGCATAATCGGATTCACGTAGGGAAGAATAATAAGCTAAATGGATTTGTTCCTCTTCGGAGAGATCTCAAGCTTAGGCCTCTCGTAGGAATGATGTTGATGAAAATGTTCGGCCGGACTCATATGAATTGATTAGATCAATGTCATTTGGATTATCAACATATTCGGAATCGAGAAAGTATTGAACAAAAACAAGTTGACCGTTTGACCATGACTTGTGTTCAATGAAGGGATTGTGACATATTCTAAAGGAATGCGAACTTGTATCTAGTTATACTATTTGGGTAGGTATGACGGTTTGCTAGAACCTAATCATATCTTATGGATTCATGTTTGAACCCATTGCCAACTTAGTATAATCCTAGAGGGTCACACAGAATAGAACGAATCCTTAAAGGACTATATTGGAAAATTAAGGCTCTATGATCCTGGTGTGCGACCGCACAAACCAGGCTGGGCGGCCGCACATGTTTGGGCGACCGCACACCTGATTTAGGGTGGCCGCACAGTGAGTCGGGACAAATTTCCTGATTTAATTAGGAAAAGGATTTTAGACGGGTTTTGACACAAGTTTCATATTTGGAATAGGTCTAACTTGTATATAAATAGCCAAATTCGGCCAGAACTTAACCCTAGCTTTTGTGCAAGTCTCCAAAGAGTTTGAGAGAGTTTTATTTTGTTCTAAGACATCCTAGATTGAAGAACAAAATAATACACAAAATAATATTCCATATAGTTCATATTAATTGTGGAAACGTGTTTCACAATTTTGGTCTAGCAACCAAGATCAAACGTTCTTGATATTCGTTCAAGGTGTGGATATTGCTAGAGGGTGAAGCTCATCATCTTCAAAGTTCGTGTTCTTACTTGTTCATGATTAAAGCTTCAATTTCTCCACCTAGATCAAAGACCAAACTCAAAGTCATCAAGGGTTAGTCTTTCTAGTATTCATATTATAAGTATTTGATTTAATCATATGAATGGATCTATGGGCTTTGGGTTTCATAAATTTTAAATGCTATTTTCCGCTGCGCATGTTACTTGGAAACCCAACAGTGGTATCAGAGCCCCGTTCATGTTGATTATTTCAATACCTAGATCATGTTGTGTGTATATAAATTGTTTATGTGCCTAGCATGATATGAATATTGGATTATATGATGTTTATGTGTTATATGATTTTATGTGGTTTATTGTTTTACAACTTTAATCGCACTATTCAATCGCACTAAAAATTATGATAGATTCTGAATTGTTTGATTATAAATTTTGATTGGATCAAAGTTTTGATAATCGGGGAAAAACAATTTTGAGACAAATTTTCGAACTTTAAAAATTATGTCTGATGCTACTGTGCGACCGCACAGAAAATCTTGGGCAACCGCACAGTTTTTCTTGGGCGGCCGCACAGTTGTTAGGATTCTGGTTTTTGATTTTCGGTCAGAGTCAGAATCTGAAATTTTTTGATGGGGTCCGACCGGACCAGTGACAAGACCAGGCCAGACCTGCTAGTCTGGAGTGGGTTTTGGGCAGTTGGTTTGGGTGTAGATCTTGGGGTTTGATTTTCCTATTTGTTTTAGTCTTGAGATTCTAAGATTGGTTCAAGGTTTGGATGGCTAATCTACGTTCATCGAGATTGTGTTTCCCAAACTTGATCGCAATCAAAGTTTCAAAGATAAAACGAAGTTAGAATTATGAGGAGTTCATAATTGCTAAAATTGAGAAACAAAGTTCTTGATTCAAAGATTGGAGATCCATGTGGAATTGTGGATGCAATTGGCCTACGTTCATCAAGACCATCTATTGCTTAGTTTCGGCCACATGGACTACTTTCTTGGTTTCTTGAGTTAGTGCGAAATTGTGGATGCCTTATGGCTTAGTTTCGGCCGCACTTCTTGTTGTCTTGATTTGGAGATAATAACCAAAGTTGAAATAGTCTCATCCTCATAATTATAGAGAAACTAAAGACACATAAATATTATGCTTAAATTAATGGAGATTAATTTAGTGGCTAAACTTGATGCGTAACATGTTTATATTATGTGCTCATAAATGTGTT
This sequence comes from Campanula takesimana, assembly GCA_026119855.1. Lineage (NCBI taxonomy): Eukaryota > Viridiplantae > Streptophyta > Magnoliopsida > Asterales > Campanulaceae > Campanula > Campanula takesimana. The sequence continues at coordinate 209,517 of JAOWBW010001799.1, forward strand.
ATATTCTATATGTGATGAACCTTCAAAGAAAGTTTTAAGTCCTTCTGCCATGCCATGATTAAAACACTTGTTTATACATGAGTAATTTTGTGTGGGCTCGCCAAAGCGAGGTGCATTAATTTTATTCATGTATAAGCAAGATGAGTGAATAAGAGTTTCCTATGCGTTTAAAATGGTTGGACTTAATTAAGCGTCAAAACAGTTTTGGGCTTAAGGCAAAGATGAGATTTAACATCCTTTTTGAAATTGGATTTCTTAAAGAATCTCATGAAAAGAACTGAGAGTCATATGAGATATGATTGACAAGAGTTGTCTACCTAATTAATTTGATTTTGAGCGGTGCGCCAAAGCGTACTTAAAATTAAATTAAAGCGGGATCTTAACCCATTTAAATTATACTATACATTGGATGTATAAAGAAGGTTGTATAATTTAGTGGGAGTATTTTTGGAAAAATACATTGTTTATTTCTTTAATGAAAATTGGTACTTATTAAATTTTGGAAATTTTTCATAATTGTAGATAATGACTAACAACACTCAATCAATTTCGTTGCGATCGATCCTTGAGAAGGATAAGCTCCAAGAGAATGGTACTAACTTTATGGATTGGATCCGTAGCCTAAGAATTGTTCTTAGGCAAGAAGATAAGTTGTACATTCTCGATGGGCCTCTTCCTGCTGAACCAGAACCTACTGCCCCTAGGGCAGAAAGAGACAGTTACAAGAAACATCGTAATGATTCTAGAGATGTAAGTTGTCTCATGCTTGCTACTATGTGCTCAAAACTCCAACAAATTTTGGAACATTTGGAAGCCTATGAGATAGGCGTGGAGTTAAGAGCCATGTTTCAAGAGCAAGCTAGGCAAGAGAGGAACAAGACCATTGTTTCATTCACTTCTTTCAAAATGAATGAAGGGCAACAAGTGAGTCCTCACAAATGCTTAAAATGAAAGGTTATGTAGAACATCTTGAGAAACTTGGCTATCCAATTCCATTGGAGCTAGCCACGGATCTCATTCTTAATTCATTGCCTAAAAGTTATAATCTGTTTGTGATGAATTATAACATGCATGGAATGGATAAGAATCTCTCCAAGTTGCATGGGATACTTAAAACTACGGAGATGAAGATTGTGGAGAAAGTTTCTCCTGTGCTCTTGGTTCATGATGGGAAGAAGGCTGGTGCCAAAGGAAAGGGTAAGGCAAAAGTTGTCAAACCCAAGATAAGCAAGGCAAAGGTTGCCAAGGCTTCTGAGGCAGAACCCGATACACAAAAGGATGCAATTTGTTTCCATTGTCAAGAAATTGGTCATTGGAAACGTAATTGCAAGGCTTTCTTGGAAGAGCAAAAAAAAGAAGAAGGGCAGCAAGGCTGCGTCGACTTCAGGTATCTATATGATAGATATTCTCCTTTCTACCACTGATTCTTGGGTATTGGATACCGGATGTGGTTCTCACATTTGTTTAAATATGCAGGGACTAAAGAATAGGAGACTGCTTAAAGAGGGTGAAGTAGACCTACGCGTGGGGAATGGAGCAAGAGTTGCTGCATTAGCCGTAGGGACTTATGAAGTCACTTTACCTTCCGGTTTAATACTTGTTTTGAACAATTGCTATTATGTACCGGATTTAAGTAGAAATATTATTTCAATTTCTTGTTTGGATAACGAAGGTTTTAAGTTTCTTATTGAGAATAAGAAATTTTCTATTTATTTAAATGATGTGCTTTATGGTATTGCAAATTCATTTAATGGCCTTTATGTCTTGGATGTCAAGAATGAAAATAATGAAAATGTCTATCATATAAATAAGAAATCTAAACATAATGATGTAAATCATTCTTATTTGTGGCATTGCCGTCTTGGTCATATCAATGAGAAGCGTATCTCAAAACTCCATGGGGACGGTCTCTTAGGTTCATGTGACCTTGGGTCATATGACACTTGTGAGTCGTGTCTTCTAGGAAAAATGATTAAGACACCTTTTACCAAGCTAGGTGAAAGGGCAATCGACTTATTGGGGTTGATACATTCCGATGTATGCGGACCATTAAGTAGCAATGCTAGGGGAGGATTTCAATACTTCATAACCTCACTGGTGATTATAGTAGATTTGGGTATGTTTACCTAATGAAACATAAAAGTGAAGCATTTGAGATATTTAGAATATTTAAAAATGAAGTAGAAAAACAACTTGGCAAAAGTATTAAGGCACTTCGATCAGATCGAGGTGGAGAATACTAGAGTCATGAATTTGATGATCATCTAAAGAATTGTGGAATAGTTTCACAATTGACTCCACCCGGAACACCACAATGGAATGGTGTGTCCGAGAGGAGAAATCGGACTTTGTTAGACATGGTTCGATCAATGATGAGTCAAGTTGATCTTCCAATATCCTTTTGGGGTTACGCTCTAGAAACCGCTGCTTTCACACTAAATCGTGTTCCAACTAAATCAGTTCAAAAGACTTCATATGAGACGTGGAGCGGAAAGAAGCCTTGTCTGTCTTTCATGAAGATTTGGGGTTGTGAAGATTTTGTCAAAAGACTTGTCTCAGACAAACTTGCACACAAATCTGATAAATGTATTTTCGTGGGATATCCTAAGGAAACTAAAGGATATTACTTTTACAACCAAACGGACAACAAAGTGTTTGTTGCCCGAACTGGTATCTTTCTAGAGAAAGAGTTTCTCTCCAAAGAAATCAGTGGGAGTAAAATAAATCTTGAAGAAATTCGAGACCCAGAAAATGACATCGAACCGATAATGGAACAAGAACAAGAACCACAAGGAGTTGTGGAACCTGTTCAAAATACACAAGTAAATCGCAGATCTAGTAGGTTACGATCCGAACCCGAGAGATATGGATTTCTCGTAACGGATAGTAATGAGGTGGAAATCATTAAGAATGATGAACCGACAACCTACCAAGAGGCGATGTCTTTTCCTGATTCGGATAAGTGGCTTGGAGCCATGCAATCTGAATTGCAATCCATGCAAGATAATCAAGTTTGGAACTTAATTGATGCGCCCGAAGGTGTAAAAACCATAGGATGCAAATGGGCCTTCAAGAAGAAGACTGACATGGATGGGAAGGTGCATAGTTACAAAGCTAGACTTGTAGCGAATGGTTATAGGCAAGTTCATAGTATTGACTATGATGAAACCTTTTCACCCGTAGCAATGATCAAGTCTATAAGAATGTTCTTGCCATTGCCGCATATCATGACTATGAAATATGGCAAATGGATGTCAAAACCGCTTTCCTAAATGGAAAACTACAAGAGGATGTGTATATGACACAACCAGAAGGTTTTGAACATAATTCTAAGGTATGCAAATTGCAGAAATCCATTTATGGATTAAAGCAAGCTTCTAGGAGTTGGAATCTCCGTTTTAATGAATCGGTCAAAGAGTTTGGTTTCATCAAGAATGAAGATGAGCTTTGTGTATACAAGAAGATTAGTGGGAGCATAGTGCTATTCCTTATTTTATATGTGGATGACATATTACTCATTGGAAACGACATTCCTACACTTCAGTCTGTAAAGACTTGGTTGAGAAAGTGTTTCGCAATGAAAGATATGGGAGAAGCCGCATATGTTCTTGGCATTAAGATCTACAGAGATAGATCTAGAAAGCTACTTGGTTTAAGCCAAAGTACATACATTGACAAGGTTATTAGAAGGTTCTGCATGGAAAATTCTAAGAGAGGAACCTTGCCAGTGCTACATGGAGTTTCTCTAAGCAAGAATCAATGTCCTAAGACAAAAGATGAGCGTGAGAAAATGAATGATGTTCCATATGCTTCGGAAATTGGATCCATCATGTATGCCATGATTTGTACTAGGCCGGATGTATCTTATGCTTCGAGCATGACAAGTAGATACCAATCCGACCCCGGAGAGAATCACTGGGTGGCTGTAAAAGCAATTCTTAAGTACTTGAGAAAGACTAAAGACTCGTTTTTGGTCTATGGAGGAATGGAAGATGATCTCGTTGTAAATGCATACACGGATGCAAGCTTCCAAACCGACAGAGATGACAGTCGATCGCAATCGGATTTTGTGTTTATGTTAAATGGTGGAGCTGTAAGCTGGAAGAGTTCCAAGCAGAGTACAACCGCTGATTCTACAACGGAAGCTGAGTATATTGCTGCATCGGATGCTGCAAAGGAAACTGTTTGGATTAAGAAGTTCATCATTGAACTTGAAGTGGTTCCTAGTATTGCTAATCCAATAGACCTTTATTGTGATAATAATGGTGCTATTGCTCAAGCAAAGGAACCAAGGACACATAAAAAATCCAAACACATACTTAGGCGTTACCATGTCATTCGAGAAATCATTGACAGAGGTGACGTGAATATATGCAAAGTACCTACTGATGACAATGTCGCGGACCCGCTAACAAAGGGACTTCCACAAGATAAACATGAAGGTCATGTTAGGTATATGGGTATTAGATACATGGGAGATTGGGTCTAGGGCAAGTGAGAGATTGTTGGTAGTGGTGCCCTAGGCACGTTTAATAAACGTTGTAATTGTCATCATTTATTTCATATCAATAAAGAGATGTTTTGATTATTATTGTTGTTCATGTTTACTTATAATAATCTCCGTCCCAAGTACTTGTTAAGTATTAGTATAAAGGCTAAATGATCATGGGATGATCATGTTAGATTTATGGGTACTTGTTTGGAACAAGGTACTGGACATGACCCGCCATATGAGATTTATGTCATGGTCCATGTCGTACATATATCTCATATTAGTAATGTCATTCGAATCCTTAGACATGAAGTTATTATAGTCTTCCACTTGATGAACATTATGTTTGACATATTCAAACGCTACCTTTAACCGGGTGGTTATAAAGGGTATGATTGGCATAATCGGATTCACGTAGGGAAGAATAATACGCTAAATGGATTTGTTCCTCTTCGGAGAGATCTCAAGCTTAGGCCTCTCGTAGGAATGATGTTGATGAAAATGTTCGGCCGGACTCATATGAATTGATTAGATCAATGTCATTTGGATTATCAACATATTCGGAATCGAGAAAGTATTGAACAAAAACAAGTTGACCGTTTGACCATGACTTGTGTTCAATGAAGGGATTGTGACATATTCTAAAGGAATGCGAACTTGTATCTAGTTATACTATTTGGGTAGGTATGACGGTTTGTTAGAACCTAATCATATCTTATGGATTCATGTTTGAACCCATTGCCAACTTAGTATAATCCTAGAGGGTCACACACAATATAAAGAATCCTTAAAGGACTATATTGTAAAATTAAGGCTCTCTGATCCAGGTGTGCGACCGCACAAACCAGGCTGGGCGGCCGCACATGTTTGGGTGACCGCACACCTGATTTTGGGCGGCCGCACAGTGAGTCGGGACAGATTTCCTGATTTAATTAGGAAAATGATTTTGGACGGGTTTTGCCACAAGTTTCCTATTTGGAATAGGTCTAACTTGTATATAAACAGCCAAATTCGGCCAGAACTTAACCCTAGCTTTTGTGCAAGTCTCCAAAGAGTTTGAGAGAGTTTTATTTTGTTCTAAGACATCCTAGATTGAAGAACAAAATAATACACAAAATAATATTCCATATAGTTCATATTAATTGTGAAAACGTGTTTCTCAATTTTGGTCTAGCAACCAAGATCAAGTGTTCTTGATATTCGTTCAAGGTGTGGATACCGCTAGTGGGTGAAGCTCATCATTTTCAAAGTTCGTGTTCTTACTTGTTCGTGATTAAATCTTCAATTTCTCCACCTAGATCAAAGACCAAACTCAAAGTCATCAAGGGTTAGTCTTTCTAGTATTCATATTGAAAGTATTTGACTTAATCATATGAACGGATCTATGGGCTTTGGGTTTCATAAAATTTTAAATGCTATTTTCCGCTGCGCATGTTACTTGGAAACCCAACACCTACGGCTAATGCAGCAACTCTTGCTCCATTTCCCACACGTAGGTCCACTTTAACATTTTTAAGTAGTCTCATATTCTTTAGCCCCTGCAAATTTAAACAAATGTGAGAACCACATCCGGTATCCAATACGCAGGAGCTAGTGGTAGAAAGGAGAATATCTATCATATAGATACCTGAAGTCGACGCAGTCCTACTGCTCTTCTTCTTTTGCTCTTCCTTATAAGCCTTGCAATTACATTTCCAATGACCAATTTTTTGGCATCCTTTTGCGCAACGGGTTTTGCCACTATAGCCTTGGCAACATTTGCCTTGCTAATCTTGGGTTTGACAACTTTTGCCTTACACTTTCCTTTGGCACTAGGCTATTTTCCATCGTGAACCACGAGCACCGGAGAACCTTTCTCCACAATCTTCTTCTCCACAGTTTTAAGCATATTATGCAACTCGGAGAGATTCTTATCCATTCCATGCATGTTATTGTTCATCAAAAAGTGATTATAACTTTTAGGCAATGAATTAAGAATGAGATCCATGGCTAGCTCCAATGGAATTGGATAGCCAAGTTTCTCAAGATACTCTACGTAGCCTTTCATCTTAAGCATATGTGGCGCAACTTGTTGTCCTTCACTCATTTTGCAAAAAGTGAATGCAATAATTGTCTCAAACCTCTCTTCCCTAGCTTGCTCTTGGAACAATCCTTTCAACTCCACGCCTATCTCATAGGCTTCCAAATGTTCCAAACTTTGTTGGAGTTTAGAGCACATGGTTGAGAGCATGAGACAACTCACATCCCTAGAATCATTTTTATGTTTCTTGTGACTGTCTCTCTCTCTCTGCCTTAGGGGCGTTGGCTTCGGGTTCCTCATGAATAGGCCCATCGAGAATGTACAATTTATTTTCTTGCCTTAGAACTGTCGCGACCCCGGACCCCGCGGGCCCCGGGACCGCGGGCTGGACGTCGACTCTAAAACCAAAACTATGAAATACCAAGGTTAAAAATTCCATTTAATACCAAAAGGTAATGATCCAAAGTTACAAAACCAAGTTTTACAAACCATTTGAACAATAAAGTAAAACTAGTATAAACTCCACAAGTTTATACACAACAAAATACAAATACACAATTCTTAAAGACGTCATTGTTTGGTACAACTACCCCAAAATGGTTACACATTTACATAATGGAAACCAACCTATAACAACCTTCCCCAAAAGAACGGATCCACACTCGACGTCCTCTATCTCGTGATCAGCGAGACTAATCCTTAGCACCTGGGGGGGGTTAAGGAAAAACAAAGATAAAAGGAAAGGGGTGAGATAAATCTCAATAAGTTACTAATGCAACTACATGACATGCTAGGATGCAATAAGCAATAAACAATAATGATTATCACATAGCACATAGCAATTATCATATATCAGATAGCAGCGGAAATAAACACATAACAAAGGATATAGCCAAGGTTTTCCAAACCGGAACATCCAAATAAAGGATCGCTGCGCAGCTTCAATAATCAACAAATCATCATCTTCATAATAGCATGAAAGCCGAAGAGAAACCCCGGTACCGGAACCAATAACATAAAAGTGTCACAAGGGACAAGGATCATGACACAAAGTCATACCCGTTAGCCAGATGCATTCACAAAGGAACGCTGACTTATCCTTTCCAAGGCCAATCTGGAGAAGGGGTATAGTAAGGGCAAAACAATGGTCAGCATTATAATGGACTTGGCTTTGCCATTATAATCCTTCCCATCGCCCGATGCAACAAATATGCCAGCTGGGCTTCTAATTAAATGCTAAGTAATAATAATTTTAGCATGAATGAACAACTTAAGGTTCCAAAGTAGGGAACCAATCAAATTAAGTTACCACAAAGGTCAACCAATGCAAATAGCACATCAAAGATGAATTACATTACCAAAACGGTACTTAAATACATTTCACATCATTTTTATTCACAAAAGAATCAAATCCACACAATAAAGTGTTCCACGGTGTTACCTTAAGTTAATTAGAAGGATTAAACCTAAATTAGTTAAGCCATTTAGTCTTAAACCAAGTAAAAAGGTCAATTCCTGGAACAGTGGCGGGCGGGCGCCTGGAATAGGGTCAGGCAGGCGCTTGGATTGGCAGAAGGTCAGGTCATTAGAAAAGGTCATGTAGGCGGGCGCCTGGAGGGGGTCAGGCGGGCGCCTGGTCTACGGACAGGGAAAATTCTGCAGCTGGGTTCTTCACATTTCTTGCCATTTTCATACCAAAACCATAAACATTCAAAATCAACACTCCCCACTAGATTTCCAAGGTACCCAAACATCATTTAACCCAAAAGGGGACCTTAACACACCATTTATCAACCCAAACCAAGAATCAAAACCCAACATTCATCAATCCACCATTTTTACCCAAAACTCAAATAAATTCGAAATAAATTCTAAACAATTTCAAAACTCAATCAAACTTCAATTATAACTCATCAAACCTCATATAAACATGATATGAACATATTAGCATAAAAATGGGGGGGGGGAAAGTAACTTACTTGAAAATAATGAAAGTTGACGGAATTCGATTCTTTTTGGCTTCCTACGATCCTATCGACGATCTAAACATGTTTCACGTTTTAAGAAATGAGAGAGGATGAGAGGAAGAAGGAGAAAATGAAGAGAGAAGGGAGAAGAGAAAAACTTACCAAAACTTGGAGGAGAGAGAGAGAGATTGCTGGGAGGAGGGAGTAGGGTGTGGGAGATGGAGTGTAAGAAAGAGAGGGTAGGAGTAGGGAGGGAGTAATTTGAAATGATACACCTAGCCCCCTTCCTTACTAACTAGCTCAACTAAGATACTCCCACTAACAATTAAGACCCAAATAAAATGCTAGGCATAAATATTATAACACATAAAATGCACACATAATTATTTAAATAATAATTTAAATAAATAAATAAGAAAATAATTAAATAAAAATCATTTAATTACTAATAAAATAGAGCCTATATTTCGGGTCGTGACATTCACTCCCCCTTAAAGAAAATTCGACCCGAATTTTAACGAGACTCACCTTAAGCAAAAAGCCACGGAAATTTCCTCTCGATCTCATCTCGGAGCTCCCACGTCGACTCCTCGATGTTATGATTCCTCCAAAGAACTCGAACCAACGCAATGCTTTTGCTCCTCAACTCTTGGACTTTAGAATCTAAGATCCGAACCGGTCGTTCCTCATAAGACATATCGGGCTAAATATCTTCCGGTATCCTCGGTAACACGTGAGACGGATCATGAACATACTTCCGAAGCATAGAAACGTGAAAGACGTTATGCAACCGGTCCAAAGATGGCGGTAACGCAAGACGATACGCAAGAAGTCCAACCTTTCCCAAAATCTCAAACGGACCAATAAACCTCGGAGCCAATTTACCTTTCTTCCCAAATCTACGAATACCCACCTTCGGAGACACTTTCAAGAATACCAAATCACCAATCTGAAAACTAAGATCTCGCCTTCGGTTGTCTGCGTAGCTCTTATGTCGACTCTGGGCTGTCTTCAATCGATCCCGGATAACTTTAACCTTCTCAACCGAATCCCGAAGCAAATCAATACCAACGATCTTCGCTTCACCAACCTCATCCCAACAAATAGGCGATCTACACTTTCTTCCATACAAAGCCTCAAACGGTGCCATCTCAATACTAGCCTGATAACTGTTGTTGTAAGAGAACTCCACTAACGGTAGGTGCGAATCCCAAGAATCGGAAAAGTCTATCGAACACGCTCGCAACATATCCTCGAGAATCTGAATAGTCCTCTCGGATTGACCATCGGTCTGGGGGTGAAAAGCTGTACTGAATCGCAACTCTGTACCCAAAGCTTCCTGAAATGTCTTCCAGAACCTAGAAGTAAACCTCGGGTCTCGATCTGACACAATGCTAACCGGAACCCCATGCAATCTAACGATCTCATCGATATAAAGGGTCGCAAGCTTCTCCATCGAATATCTGATGTCAATAGGCAAGAAATGAGCGCTCTTGGTCAATCTATCCACTATTACCCAAACACTGTCATACTTCCTTCGGGTACGAGGCAATCCCGTAACGAAATCCATAGTCACATGCTCCCATTTCCACTCGGGAATCTCCAACGGCTGAAGCAATCCCGCGGGTCTCTGATGCTCGGCTTTAACCTGCTGACACGTTAAACACCTCGATACATACCCGGCTATTTCCCTTTTCATATTAATCCACCAAAATTGTTGCTTCAAATCCTGATACATCTTCGTACTACCCGGATGAATAGTATACCTCGATTTATGACCCTCATCAAGAACTCTCTGTTTAATTCCATCAACATCCGGAACACACAAACGACCACGGAAAGTCAACACTCCACTCGAGCTACTAGAAAAATCCTCGAAGTTCTTTTCCTTCAATTTACCCATGACCTTCACTAACTCGGGATCCTCTTTCTGAGCTTCCTTTACCCTCTGAATTAGGGTCGGAGATACCCTAATATTCGCAAAAATAGCCCCATGTCTCGATTCACGAGGAGACCAATCTCGAACATCCTCAAGCATTTTCCACTCTCGAACCATCATCGAAGCCACATAAGACTTTCTACTAATCGCATCGGCTACCACATTCGCCTTCCCCGGATGATAAGAAATCGTACACTCATAATCCTTCAACAATTCCATCCATCGGCGCTGACGGTTATTCAACTCTTTCTGGGAGAAAAGGTACTTCAAACTCTTGTTACATTTCTCGGTCCACACAAACGGAACATTCTTCTGGGTCAACTGAGTCATCGGAGTAGCAATCCTCGAAAACCCTTCAATAAATCTTCTGTAATACCCGGCTAAACCCAGAAAGCTTCTAATCTCGGTCACCGACTCGGGTCTCTTCCAATCCACTATAGCCTCAATCTTTGACGGATCCACAGAAATCCCATCTTTCAAAATAACATGACCCAAAAACGAAACCTTCTCAAGCCAAAATTCGCATTTACTAAACTTCGAAAATAATTTTTCCCTCGCAAGAACGGATAAAACTGTCCTCAATGCTGCTCGTGCTCCTCTCGAGATTTCGAATAAACGAGAATGTCGTCGATGAAAACCACCACGAACGAATCAAGATAAGGATGGAAAACTCGGTTCATCAAATCCATAAACACGGCCGGCGCGTTAGTCAACCCAAACGGCATAACCAAGAACTCATAATGCCCATACCGAGTGCGAAAAGCAGTCTTCGGAATATCCTCCGATCGAACCTTCAACTGATGGTACCCACTCCTCAAATCAAGTTTAGAGAAAACCACGGACCCTTGAAGCTGATCAAACAAATCATCAATATGCGGTAGAGGATACTTATTCTTCACCGTAACCTGATTCAACTTCCGGTAATCTATACACAATCTCAACGAACCATCTTTCTTCCGCACAAACAAAACCGGTGCTCCCCACGGGGAAACACTAGGGCGGATAAACCCTCGATCAAGCAACTCTTGCAACTGAACCTTCAATTCCTTCAACTCAGCGGGAGCTAACCTATAAGGCGCTTTCAAAATCGGAGCCGTACCCGGCAAAAGATCTATACTAAACTCAATCTCACGATCGGGAGGCATATCATACTCGGTAGAGAAAACATCGGGAAATTCCCGAACTACCCGAACACTATCAACACTAGGGGATTCTTTCCTAGAATCAAGAACACTAGCCAAATACCCCTCACAACCATTATGCAAAAATTTTCTCGCTTTCATAAAAGAAATTAAGCGAACCTTCCAATTCAGAGGACAAGCCTCAAACACAAATTTAGGCACATCGGGAATAGAAAAAGTAACAGTTTTCTTACGGCAGTCAACAGAAGCATGAAACTTGCTCAACCAATCCATACCCAAAATGACATCAAAGTCTTGGATAGGAAGAACCACCAAATCCGCACAAAGGACACGACCACAAATAACCACATCACAAGCACGAAAGACTCGATCAGAAATCAAGCATTCTCCTATAGGGGTCGACACCTCTAGCACGTACGGTAAAGACTCGAATGCAACATTTAACATGGAAGCAAATTGCACAGAAATGTATGAATGAGATGATCCTGGATCTACTAACGCTCGTGCGCTCACATTAGACACAGAAACAATACCTCCAATAACGGACGGATCATCGGTAGCTTGTTGTTGATTCATGGCATAGACCTTCCCTTGAACTTTGGGCTTCCCTGCGGCATCCCGTTTCTGACCTTGATTAAACCCAACTCCTGACCCGGATGCTTGACCTCGGTGCCTCGTGCACTCTCTCGCAAAGTGCCCCATTTCACCACAATTGGTGCACTTGCCTTGCTTTGTCCAACACCTATCCTCCGCATGGCCTACCTTCTGACAAAAGGTACAAGGCTTCCTCAAATGGCTCCCTTGGTTCCCGGAAGTGGTACCCGGGTTCCTTGGGATCGGTTGCCCTCAGGACTGAGATTGTCCCCCAAAGTTACCTCGGTTATCAATCCTTGGTTGTGACTTGCTCTGCGCTCCTTGCTTACTCGGGTTGGCTATCTCGGTTTTCCTTTTATGCTCCCCAATATCTTGCTCTATCAAATAGGCTCGGTCCACCACATCTTGGAAAGTCACGATCCGTTGAGCAATTAGTTGAGTACGGATGGAGGTCTTCAATCCCCGAATAAATCTCATAGCCTTTTGTTCCTCGGTCCTCACCAAATAGTCGCAATACCGGGCTAATTCTATGAACTTAGCCGAGTATTGTGCTATAGACAACACACCTTGCTCCAAGTTGAGTAGCTCGATCTCCTTTCGGTTTTGATCAACAACCGGAATGAAATGCTCCTTGAACTTACGCACAAACAATTCCCACGCATACACCGTGCGAGTATCATCCCAAGTAGCTTTAATACCTTTCCACCAATGCTCGGCGGCAAGCCGTGAACCGGACCCTGTCCTCATCCGAACACCCAAACACATCGTAAATCTTCTCCATAGACTCAATCCATAACTCAGCTTTCCGAACATCGGGTTCCCCGTCGAATTCAATCGGTTTCAACTTCAGAAATTGCTCCAACCCATAGCGGGGTGGTGCTTGCTCTACCCTCGGACCTTGATCATGTATGGCCTTCATGGCCGCCTCAAACATGCCTTGAAACATGGCACGTGCTTCATCCCTTGTATCATTCTGATTTGCATTACCGGAACTACCTTCACCACTCCTTCTACGAACCATTGTCAACAAGTACCTGCATAAAACATCAACCGTTAATCACTCCGCACACTACTACCCACCTAGGTCATACTAATCCACCTAGACTTATACTTAGAGCCAATGCCATAGCTCTGATACCAACTGTCGCGACCCCGGACCCCGCGGGCCCCGGGACCGCGGGCTGGACGTCGACTCTAAAACCAAAACTATGAAATACCAAGGTTAAAAATTCCATTTAATACCAAAAGGTAATGATCCAAAGTTACAAAACCAAGTTTTACAAACCATTTGAACAATAAAGTAAAACTAGTATAAACTCCACAAGTTTATACACAACAAAATACAAATACACAATTCTTAAAGACGTCATTGTTTGGTACAACTACCCCAAAATGGTTACACATTTACATAATGGAAACCAACCTATAACAACCTTCCCCAAAAGAACGGATCCACACTCGACGTCCTCTATCTCGTGATCAGCGAGACTAATCCTTAGCACCTGGGGGGGGTTAAGGAAAAACAAAGATAAAAGGAAAGGGGTGAGATAAATCTCAATAAGTTACTAATGCAACTACATGACATGCTAGGATGCAATAAGCAATAAACAATAATGATTATCACATAGCACATAGCAATTATCATATATCAGATAGCAGCGGAAATAAACACATAACAAAGGATATAGCCAAGGTTTTCCAAACCGGAACATCCAAATAAAGGATCGCTGCGCAGCTTCAATAATCAACAAATCATCATCTTCATAATAGCATGAAAGCCGAAGAGAAACCCCGGTACCGGAACCAATAACATAAAAGTGTCACAAGGGACAAGGATCATGACACAAAGTCATACCCGTTAGCCAGATGCATTCACAAAGGAACGCTGACTTATCCTTTCCAAGGCCAATCTGGAGAAGGGGTATAGTAAGGGCAAAACAATGGTCAGCATTATAATGGACTTGGCTTTGCCATTATAATCCTTCCCATCGCCCGATGCAACAAATATGCCAGCTGGGCTTCTAATTAAATGCTAAGTAATAATAATTTTAGCATGAATGAACAACTTAAGGTTCCAAAGTAGGGAACCAATCAAATTAAGTTACCATAAAGGTCAACCAATGCAAATAGCACATCAAAGATGAATTACATTACCAAAACGGTACTTAAATACATTTCACATCATTTTTATTCACAAAAGAATCAAATCCACACAATAAAGTGTTCCACGGTGTTACCTTAAGTTAATTAGAAGGATTAAACCTAAATTAGTTAAGCCATTTAGTCTTAAACCAAGTAAAAAGGTCAATTCCTGGAACAGTGGCGGGCGGGCGCCTGGAATAGGGTCAGGCGGGCGCTTGGATTGGCAGAAGGTCAGGTCATTAGAAAAGGTCATGTAGGCGGGCGCCTGGAGGGGGTCAGGCGGGCGCCTGGTCTACGGACAGGGAAAATTCTGCAGCTGGGTTCTTCACATTTCTTGCCATTTTCATACCAAAACCATAAACATTCAAAATCAACACTCCCCACTAGATTTCCAAGGTACCCAAACATCATTTAACCCAAAAGGGGACCTTAACACACCATTTATCAACCCAAACCAAGAATCAAAACCCAACATTCATCAATCCACCATTTTTACCCAAAACTCAAATAAATTCGAAATAAATTCTAAACAATTTCAAAACTCAATCAAACTTCAATTATAACTCATCAAACCTCATATAAACATGATATGAACATATTAGCATAAAAATGGGGGGGGGGAAAGTAACTTACTTGAAAATAATGAAAGTTGACGGAATTCGATTCTTTTTGGCTTCCTACGATCCTATCGACGATCTAAACATGTTTCACGTTTTAAGAAATGAGAGAGGATGAGAGGAAGAAGGAGAAAATGAAGAGAGAAGGGAGAAGAGAAAAACTTACCAAAACTTGGAGGAGAGAGAGAGAGATTGCTGGGAGGAGGGAGTAGGGTGAGGGAGATGGAGTGTAAGAAGGAGAGGGTAGGAGTAGGGAGGGAGCAATTTGAAATGATACACCTAGCCCCCTTCCTTACTAACTAGCTCAACTAAGATACTCCCACTAACAATTAAGACCCAAATAAAATGCTAGGCATAAATATTATAACACATAAAATGCACACATAATTATTTAAATAATAATTTAAATAAATAAATAAGAAAATAATTAAATAAAAATCATTTAATTACTAATAAAATAGAGCCTATATTTCGGGTCGTGACAAGAACAATTCTAAGGCTTCGGATCCAATCCATGAAGTTTGTACCATTCTCTTGAAGCTTATCCTTCTCAAGGATTGATTGCAATGAAATGGATTGAGTGTGGTTTGCCATTCTCTACAATTATGCAAAATTTCCAAAATTTTATAAGTACCGGTTTTATTAAAGAGATAGTTAATGTATTTTCCAAAAATACTCCCACTAAATTATATAACCTTCTTATACAACAATTATATAATATAATTTATGTAGGCTAAGATCCAACTTTAATTTAATTTTAAGTACGCTTTGGCGCACCGCTCAAAATTAAACTAATTAGGTAGACAACTTTTGTCAATAATATCATATATGACTCTTAGATCTTTTATGAGATTATTTTTTGTTGGGATTGGATCCTAAACTACGAGGAAGCAAAGGTGTCTAAGTCATGGGAGTTGGTGAGATCAAGAAGGAGTTCAAAACGGAGGAGGATTTCTGGGCGGGGAAGCAGGCGGGCGCCTGCCCAAGGCCAAGCGGGCGCTCAAGCAGGCAGTGCGTTGGCTTGCCTGGAAAAGTTAATTCAAGCGGGCGCCTGGTGGGGGTGCGAGCGGGCGCTCGATATGTCGGCCAGAATTATTTGTTTCCTATTTTGATGCAATCTCTACCAAATCGACTTAGGACTTCCTTGTACTGCTATATAAGCATAGATACGACCTAGAACACATTGTAGAAAATTATAAAAAGGTGTTTAATAATATATTGGCTTGACAATTTCCCCCGGACGTAGTTCATGTGTTGAACGAATCGGGTAAACAATTCTTGTGTTCTTGTGTATGTGATTCTCTCATATTTGTGCTTGTGGGTTTTGTGTTCTTGATCTAGATTGCAACGGGGTACCACTAAATTCCCAACAAATGGTATCAAGAGCTTTGGTTAGGAGGATTCAAAGTTTCATTCGTTGATTATTTTGAATCACGTTCTTGGGGACTTTGTGAAGCAATCAAGATGAAGAACTTAATCGAGAAATTCAACGGTGTGAATTTCACATTTTGGAGGACAAGTGTTGAAAATGACCTTTATTGTAAGGATCTTCATAAACCCTTTGGTGAGAAACCCGAAGACATGTCACAAGGGGATTAGGAGACGTTAGATCGGAAGGCGTTAGGAGCGGTGAGGAGTGCTCTAACCGACGACGTTGCACGGAACATGATGGAGGCCAAGATAACTGTGGGGTTGCTACAGATACTGTCAGACATGTATGAGAAGCCATCGAATATCAATACGGTGCATTTGATAAAGAGGTTTGCGAATACGAAGATGTCAGAGGGGCAGACAGCAGCAAGTCATATCAGCAGTTTTAAAGGCATGGTGGACCAATTAAAAAGTGTCGATATTACTTTCTCTGATGAAGTGTTAGCTTGCTTTCTTCTAAAATCGTTGCCGAATAGTTGGGAGGTTACTGTCACAATGATTAGTACGTCGAAGGCACCATTTGTGTATACGGAAGTTAGAGATCTCATCCTTCAAGAGGAGTTAAGAAGGAAATAGAAAAGGGGAGAATCTTCCGCAGATGGGGCTGTACTTAGGGTGGAGAGAAATAGGGGAAGGGGAGGACCGAAAAAGGGGAAAGGTAAATCGGTCAACTGCTACAATTGTGGCGCGCTAGGTCATATTAGTTATGACTGTCCGGATAAGCATGGTGATGCACACGTGGTGGATCATGCGGATGTATTAATCCTAGGAGAGGAGCAGTCAGGTGAAGATTGGGTGTTGGATTCTGGAGCTTCTTGTCATGCTAGTGGGGATGCAGAATCAATTGAGCGGTATAAAACTGAAGATTTTGGGGTTGTCTATCTTGGTGATGATCAACCATTGAAGATCAAAGGTAAGGGGGATGTGATGATGAAGATACCTAACGGGGCTGTTTTACAATTGAACGATGTGATGCATGTTTCGGATTTGAGGAAGAGAGTGATTTCCGTTGGACAACTTGATAGTGAAGGGTATGGTGTAACCTTCATGGGTGGGTCTTTGGAAGTCACAAAAGAAGCTAAGGTGATAGCTCATGGAGTCAAGGAGAAGATGTTGTACTCTACCTACAATGTCGATGTTCGCTCCGGTGGGAGCACGAGGCTAAAGAACCGGCCTATTGGTGTAGAAAGGAGAGACATCAAGAAACGGTATGTTAGGGGGCAGAAGGACACAAAGTTGGTCAACGCGGTGTGGAAGTCCAAGTGCCCTAATAGAGAGCGTGTTCAGACCAAGAGAAGTCGATGCAAGAAACAAGGTATGTCCTAGTTTCAAAGGGAAGCATTGCGAGGAAGGTGGGTCTGGAAGGAGAAGGAAAAGTTAGACATGCAGGGAGAAATCAAGGTAGAAGCTGATTTAGGGAGGCAAGAACTATCTAACACGGAGGGGTTGAAATGTCGCTTGGTTTCAACTCGCCAGCGCAGCCTTAGGCTAGGGCACGTGGGTCGATTCCTAGGATGTCTATTTGTGTTTTAGAGTCGCCACCTATGTATTAGAGGAACATAAGAAAAACCTAATGTGTAGCCTAAGTTTGATTTACGAAAACAGAGATTCTTGTTTATGAGGTTCGGGGGTTAGGTTACGAGATGGGAAGTACTTAAACACCCATCTCGCCCAACTAATGTTGGTCTTTCTTGTTCAAAATCTACATAATCAAAATGTTCTTCCTATTCTTCAATGATGATAAAAGGGGTTAAAAAAAGGGTTTTTAGAATGTAGGGATATAACTCCTTGACTAACTTCAATGAAGTGAAGTAATCTTTGGTGTCATGTCCCAAAATGTTTGGGTGATTGCACTTTTGATGAAATAAAAGAGAAGAAGAAAGATGAAGTAGGGAAGAGGGAAGAGAATGGTCTTTTACCTATGCTTCAAGGTGACTTCAAATATTTCTTGAGAAATTTCCTTCAAAATGCCTTGAATATCTTTGTGTATAGTTTTCATTCTTCAAAAGGAGTCCCCCTTCCAATGGTGGAGAAGAGGGGTTTATATAGTTATAAAACACAAGTTTTTGGTGCCAAAACTCAGTCACCAAGAAATCTTTCCCGGGCAAAATCATGTAAAATGAGCAACGGAGAGATTCTTAGACAGAAATCTGTAACTAACGCCCAGAGGCACGCGCTTCCCACCTTGGGTGTGGAAGGCGCGCGCTTATGGCTCCTATGGTCGGAGGCGCGCGACTCAGGGATGGCTTTTTTGATAGAATGGACTGGAAAGTTAGTCCTGCTATTCAGTTTAGTCCCTGGACCTAATGGGGTCAGTCAAGAACTTAACAGAAGTAATAGAAACTGATAAAAAACACTTAAAAGAGGGAGAAACACAAAATCAACCATGCAATCGGGGTGAGCGGTCCAAGGCGGGGTGTCTACAGTTCTTAACAAAAGGAACCTCAATAGGTTGCATCCTTCCTTGTTGATATTTCTTTAGGCCTAAACCAGGGAAGTAATTCATATTCCTCATCATTCGGAGGACTTTGCGATTGCTGAGGGTCCATGATCCATTTCCCCCTTCTTTGTCAATGGCGTTGATTGAGACACCAGAGAGAGTAGAGTCTTCTAAACCATACTGAACTTGGTGAACGGGTTCCCCCTTTCTATGGATAGTGACGTTCTCTGCCATAACAGTCACTATTTCATCCCCATTTCAAAACTTGACACACTGATGGAGAGTTGAAGGGACGGCGTTAGAACTGTGTATCCATGGTCGGCCTAAAAGCAAATTGAATGAAGAAGGTAAATCGAGCACTTGAAATGGGATGGTCATTACCATGCTCCCAAACTCAATGTCTATTTCCACCGCACCCATGACTGTGCGGGCAGTGCTGTCATAACCTCGGATTACTTGAGTAGAATGCTTTAAATCTGAATTCTTAAGCCCCAATATGCCCATGATTCGGCCGGGCATTAAGTTGAGTGCGGAACCACCGTCAACCAAGACTCTTGAAATAGGTCTCCCCCTTGCTCTCACTTTGAGATAAATGGCCTCATTGTGATTGGTCCCACATGGTGGAAGGTCCATGTCGGTAAAAGTGATGATATTGCCAAAATGAATGTGACCTATCATTGCAGTAAGGTCCTCGGGAGTAGTATCGGGAGAGACGAATGTGTCGTCAAGATTGGTGATGACAAGATCTCGGTGCTTCTTTGAGGATGCAATGAGGTCGCAAATAGTGATATTGGTTTGAGCTTTCTTGAGTTAAACTAGTAAAGGGTCTTCGGGAGTGTCGCGAGTTTGCGGTCTTTAAGAAGAGGTGCTTGGTACAGAAGTAGTGGGGTTGTTTGCTATGACTCGCCCGGATCGAATTAGCATGTTGACATTCCCATCTTGCCTCTTTTTCCTATTCTCTAGTACTTCCCTCATTACCTCATCGTAAGTCACAACATAACAAGAATTATGATTCTTATTCATAACCTGGGAGCCCTCATTCACAGTTGGAATTGAGTGAGTGGTCTCCTCAAATTCTCCTAACTCTATTACATTGACATCGTCACCACTGGGCACTATGAACTCTTTCTTGTCTATGAGATCTTAGATGACATTGCGGAGGACAAAGCATTCCTCGGTGGTGTGGCCACTATGTTGGTGGTAGCCACAATATTTGTGATGGGTATGATTGGCATTGATCGACTTAGGTTGGTACCTTTGTATAGGTGTGACTTGCCCCTTTGCTTTGAGAACCTCGAAGGCCTCGGTTTGAGTCATGCCTTGGAGAGGAGTGTAGACACGGTCATTTTGAGACCTCTTGCCGTGAGGTGGAGGAACCCTTTTATAATTCCCTTTATCAGTAGTGATGGCATTGACCGAAGCCTCCTTTGTAGAGTTAGAGGCGGCCTTGTAATGGAAGCTAGGAGCACTTTTCTTGACCTCTTTGAGCAACTCATCCATTCGGATTCCCGCCCCATACATTTGGGAGAAATCTGCATAGCAAGCCCCACTTAGGTGGGTGCAGAGATCAATCTTTAAACACTTGAGGAAGATGTCCATTTTCTCTTTGGTGTTAGGCCTCTCGACAATTTTGGCAAGCTTTTCATTCCATCTTCTTGTGAAGTCAATAAAGGAATCATTGTCCCTTTGAGTAGTGTTCTCGAGCTCTTTCTTGGTTGGGCGGTGAGTGGTGTTGCCTTGGTATTGACTTTTGAAGGCAAGCATGGTGGCATCCCAATCAAGACGGAATGTGAGCGGGAGAGTTGCATACCAATCCTTTGCCACCCCCTCGAGAGTAAGAGGGAAGCATTGTACCATAACTTTAGGAGAGACCTTCTTTGGAACCATAGCCCATATATAAGTCTCGATGTGTGCCATGGGGCAAGAGTTGCCCTTGAATTTGCTGATGTTGGGCATTTTGAACTTGTAAGGGAGAGAGGCCATCGTGTTCATGAGAATGGATGACTGATTAAGGGTTGTGTCAGAGCTTTTCCCCAAGTTGAGACCATTGAAATGTTGGTCGATGTAGGCCATAATTGAATCAACCATCTTGTGCTCATTGTTTTTGGTGCTTGTTTCCCCCATTTTCTTGGTACGGACACTAACATGAGGGCTCTCGAACAAACCCTCGGTCCTCTCGGACTCATCACCGTCACTCTTGTTTTTACCCTTGGCAAGCTTGGTGAGATTTTCTTTCTGTTGGGTTTCGGAGTAACATGCGCAGCGGAAAATAGCATTTAAAATTTTATGAAACTCAAAGCCTATAGATCCATTCTTATGATTAAATCAAATACTTCCAATATGAATACTAGAAAAACTAACCCTTGATGACTTTGAATTTGGTCTTTGATCTTGGTGGAGAAATTGAAGCTTTAATCACGAACAAGTAAGAACACGAACTTTAAAGATGATGAGCATCACCCTCTAGCGGTATCCACACCTTGAACGAATATCAAGAACACTTGATCTTGGTTGCTAGACCAAAATTATGAAACACGTTTTCACAATTAATATGAACTATATGGAATATTATTTTGTGTATTATTTTGTTCTTCAATCTAGGATGTCTTGGAAAAAAATTAAACTCTCTCAAACTCTTTGGAGAATTGCACAAAAGCTATAGTATGTTCTGGCCCGAATTTGGCTGTTTATATACAAGTTAGACCTATTCCAAATAGGAAACTTGTGTCAAAACCCGTCCAAAATCCTTTTCCTAATTAAATCAGGAAACCTGTCCCAACACACTGTGCGGCCGCCCAAAATAAGGTGTGCGGTCGCCCAAAACATGTGCGGCCGCCCAACCTGGTTTGTGCGGTCGCACACCAGGATCAGAGAACCTTAATTTTCCAAAATAGTCCTTTTAAGGATTCGTTCTATCGTGTGTGACCCTCTAGGATTATACTAAGTTGGCAATGGGTTCAAACATGAATCCATAAGATATGATTAGGTTCTAGCAAACCGTCATACCTACCCAAATAGTATAACTAGATACAAGTTCGCATTCCTTTAGAATATGTCACAATCCCTTTGTCCACGATCTCATTGAACACAAGTCATGGTCAAATGGTCAACTTGTTTTTGTTCAATACTTTCTCGATTCCGAATATATTGATAATCCCAATGACTTTGATCTAATCAATTCATTTGAGTCCGGCCGAACATTTTCATCAACATCATTCCTACGAGAGGCCTAAGCTTGAGATCTCTCTGAAGAGGGACAAATCCATTTAGCTTATTATTCTTCCCTACGTGAATCCGATTATGCCAATCATACACTTTATAACTACCCGGTTAAAGGTAGCATTTGAATATGTCAAACATAATGTTCATCAAGTGGAAGACTATAATAAATTCATGTCTAAGGATTCGAATGACATAACTAATATGAGATATATGTACGACATAGACCATGACATAAATCTCATACATCGGGTAATGTTCAGTACCTTGTTCCAAATAAGTACCCACAAATCTAACATGATCATCTCATGATCATTTAGCCTTTATACTAGTGCTTAACAAGTACTAGGGAGGGAGATTATTATAAGTAAACATGAACAACAATAATAATCAAAACATCTCTTTATTGATATGAAATAAATGATAACAATTACAACGTTTATTAAACGTGCCTAGGGCACCACTACCAACAATCTCCCACTTGCCCTAGGCCCAATCTCCCATGTATCTAATACCCATGGACCTAACACGACCTTCATGTTTATCTTGTGGAAGTCCCTTTGTTAGCGGGTCCGCGACATTGTCATCAGTAGGTACTTTGCATATATTCACGTCACCTCTGTCAATGATTTCTCGAATGACATGGTAACGCCTAAGTATGTGTTTGGATTTTTGATGTGCACTTGGTTCCTTTGCTTGAGGAATAGCACCATTATTATCACAATAAAGGTCTATTGGATTAGAAATACTAGGAACCACTTCAAGTTCAGTGATGAACTTCTTAATCCAAACAGCTTCCTTTGCAGCATCCGATGCAGCAATATACTCAGCTTCCATTGTAGAATCAGCGGTTGTACTCTGCTTGGAACTCTTTCAGCTTACAGCTCCACCATTTAACATAAACACAAAACCCGATTGCGATCGACTGTCATCTCTGTCGGTTTGGAAGCTTGCATCCGTGTAAGCATTTACAACGAGATCATCTTCCATTCCTCCATAGACCAAAAACGAGTCTTTATGTCACGCCCCGGAAATTCTAAAAATCCATAAATATAAAATTTACATAATTAACATCTCCAAAAATGCTAAATACCAAACCGGGCGCGTGAATTCTACTATAAACCAATACCAACAAACAATACCTCAACAGGATTACAACTCGGAGACTAGAAACAAACGCGGAAGCAAGAACAACTGTTAATAATATAAATTCCCAAAGGACCACAGTAAATACACAACCCTGGACGACCACGGCCTTTCAACCATATACAAAGAGGCTCTGAAGAGTAACTACCCCAAAGGCGATCAACCTGCTCAGAAGACTCCCGATACAACGGACCTCAAACGATACCACTTGCTTTCCTGGGGGGGGGGGGGTTAAGGAAAAACAATTTGAAACAAGAAATGGGGTGAGATAAAATCTCAGTAAGTTACTAAATGCATCTACATGGCATAATATCATGCAAATCAATTATATAACTGAGCAAGTAAATCATATAACAACAAATGAGAAAGCTCCCTATCGCCAACCGTCCCATACCAGTTGGAAATAACGACTAACTCATCATGCATCACATAAGACTGAAATAAACACGTTACAAAGGATACTGAGCCAAGGTTTCACCAAACCAATAGAACAATCGCTGCGCAGCTTCAACCGATAAACCAGTCAACAATAGCAGCATAACAGCAGAAGAGAGCCCCGGTCAGAACCGACCCATCAATCAATCAACCCATCGAACCATCTTCGTTGTAGCATAATAGCTGAAGAGAAAACCCCCGGTACCGGATCCAATAACAAAGTCACATGCCACAAAGGGTGGGAGCCATGCCACAAAGTCATGCCCCAAAACGTGTAGCTAGAATACTCACAAAAGGAGCTAGCTCATCCCATCCAAGGCCAATCTGGATGGGGAAAGAAGGACCAATGGGCGATGCTATACTGGACTTGGCTCGTGCCATTATAACATTATCCATTGCCTGACTCGAACACAAATAACCAGCTGGACTTTCAATTAAATGCTAGGTAATAAATACTAGCTCGATAAACAACCAAAGATTCCAAAGTAGGGAACCATACCAATTAATCACCATAAAAGATGCAACGATTACTCAAGGAGAGTTCAACAACGATAAACACAAGGAGTTTCTCATAAAAGAGTCCAACAACATTGACCATTAAAACATAATGATTCCAAGATAAGGCACGTACCAAATACATCCTAAATATGATACCCACAAGTTAATCAAAAAGAGCACAACCCAAACGGTCGCTCACAAATGGCATAATGACTATTACCAAAATGACCCTAAACATTTACTCATAAAGATATACTAGGACTATGAACTCAACCATCTCATCACACCTGGAATTCCAAAGTGGGAAATCAGAATGAATACACCTTAAGGTTAATCAAACCGTAAGTACCCAATTGCCAATTCACGCTTTACCTCCGTTCATAACGAACCAATTCTAAACACCCCAAACGAATCCAAAAGGTTACAATTATTATAACATAATCACGACCGGACTAAACTCTACACTTTGGTGTTCCATAACAACCCTTTAGGTACTATAGGACATCGCCTAAAACCTAGACCAAGTCTTACTCGAAAATCAATTCGATTGGAACAATCACGAACACATCATAAGATGCCCAAACATTCCCAAACAATACTTGATCAAATTACATAACACCATTGTTCACAAAGGAACCAATTTTAATTACTAAAGTGTTCCACGGTGCCCAACTAAGTCAACTAGAATAGTACTACGGAACCTAGACCGAGACTACACCTTGATCTTAAACCTCAACGAAAAGACAACCATTCTAATCTGGAACCGTGCGGCCAATAGAACCATTTCATAGTACTCGAAAATATCTTTCCAACG
Source organism: Campanula takesimana (assembly GCA_026119855.1). Classification (NCBI taxonomy): domain Eukaryota; kingdom Viridiplantae; phylum Streptophyta; class Magnoliopsida; order Asterales; family Campanulaceae; genus Campanula; species Campanula takesimana. The sequence continues at coordinate 234,413 of JAOWBW010001799.1, forward strand.
ATAGTTTACACGTCCAAAACGGAGTCCGGACGAAGAAGTTATGGCCTCCGGAAGATCGACCTAAATTCTGGAAAAAGTGGGCGGGCGCCCGGAATTGAGTGGGCGGTCGCCCGGAACCCTGATACCAAGCTAAATGAGGCTGATTTAGTGGGAGGTCGCCCAAAACTAAGTGGGCGACCGCCCAGACCCCAAAATACACCCGAATTTCACTCCTTTTATCCTAAATCCTGATATAACAACCCATATACCTCCCCACCATTGTGGAGCTCGACCCAAACCAATTCTAACTCCATTAAGACCCCATTTAACTCCAATTATATCAAACAACACATAACTCATCACATTCTATGGGCGGTCGCCCGAACCGATCATGGGCGGTCGCCCAAGACCATTATTTAACACCACCCGGACTGACCTTATGGGCGGTCGCCCAACCCGAACATGGGCGGTCGCCCACCAACCCTGCTCTGCCGGAATTCGGCAACCAAGACCTGGGTTCTTCCCCAAAACTTACCCATTTCAACACAACTCAAAATCAATGCTTCTAACAAGTACCCCAAGGTGCTAAAATAACTTATAAGCCTAAAAGGACCCATATAACATCATCTAGACAACCCAAATCAAAAGATGATTCAAACATAAATTTCTCACAAAATATGAATAAAATGTAAATCAATTCCAAATCAACCAAAGAATCAATATATATCAACTAGAGCATCAAATGAGTTAAAGATGAACATTTTTAGCATAAATGGGGGAAAAGTAACTTGGAATTTATCAAAGATAATGGAAATTCGAATTTTCTTTGATATAAACGATCCTAGCGACGATCTAAATATTTTTCATAAAATGAACAATAAGAAATAATGAATAGAAGATGATCAAAATGAGGAGAGAAAGAGGAGTTCTTATCTTTTCTTTAACCCAACAATGGAGGAGAGAGAGAGAAATGAGAATGTGAGGTGAGGGAGGAGGGAGGAGGAAGGAGTAGGATGATTATCAAATAAAAGAAAAGTTACACCTAGGCCCCCTCTTCCACTATCAAGCAATTAAATTCATTTCTCCCACTAACAACTAAGACCCAATAGTTCTATACTAGCACAAATGATCGATTAAAATGTTAGGCATAAAGTATTATGAAACACAAAATGCACACATAATTAAATAAATAAATATTTATTACTAAGAAAATAGATACGGGTTTTTGGGTCGTTACAATCTACCCTCCTTAAAAAGAATTCGCCCACGAATTCACTCATCAAAATTCACAACACGCGGTCATAATGAGGTGACAAAATATCGATTCTCATATAGCACTCATAACCTCAATCGAGTACCTATCAAAATTTTCAAACATAGTCTCCATGACTCAAATAAACCAACATATATTAATCACATACATATCTCAATTATACTCGTATCAAACATTCTCAAGTCAACTTCCTCTTTCATCCGGAATTTCAAATTCTCAAGACTATCACTAGATCACCAATTCGGAGACATAGCTGATTTGATCCTAATTAGCATTACGCTCACCATCAACCCTTAAATCATCAACATCCATAAATTTTACTTTTCCGGTTCATCCGTACGCATTGACGATCTAGACATCATCCCAAGTAATCATACTACTACCCGAACAAATAAGAGAAGGAATAGGGTTAACGATTATTGTCACCCAATGACTCAATGATATACTCAAAAATTTACCGCCATCAACTATCCGATCAAATGAGATTCCACTACCACACTCACTCCTCATGAGATAAACCACAATACAGTCATAACCTTGGTATTTGTCCACCCACTTGCATTAACTCACGCTTATCTTTTCAAAGAACATATAACTATCCAACATTGATAGCCTATTATCATCATTTCTAAACTTGGTCCCATAAAAACAACTATAGTTTGCTAAGGCGATATCAATAAAACCACAATCAATCCCTAGTCATAGATAGCTCTATTTATTAACCCTAATTTTAGAATACTTACCCGAATGATCCAATAGCCACGGTTACTTTAGTTCTGTCCCTTCCCGAATTTCCCATTATCCAAACGCTCACCGAGGTGACTATATCTCTAAGGATTACCATTATCGTAGAATTGTAACGATCCGAAATTTTCACAATCTTTATTTTCATAAATATCAATATATTACAACTCACAACTCTAAAAGATATTACAAATGATCACTAATAATCCGAAAATATTCAATAAACTGCTCCGTCCCAATACAGAATCATAATATCCTTTAATATGCCAAAGTATCTATACTCAATTTCCTTTACAAATCCTTAATCCAAACGAGGACGCCACCAAGAAAAAATTCAGAACCATGTGACAACTGTTCACTAAAACCCAAAAATGCCTTTAATATTGTTCGAGGAATTCTCACCTTCTCAAAATATGTCTAGTCCTCTAAACTTAACGCGCTTACCATCATTAGTGATTATAACTTCCACAATATACTCATAACTCGTATTGCTTTAACTCAACTCCAGTCATATACTAAAATGATCCCAAAAGTATCATAACTCAACTTCTTAATATGACCCATAATAAATTAAGTATTTCCTCACACTAAACAATTCCGATGCACTCGCGCGGATGTACTAAAAGTAAAGAAAGATCTCCTATCAAGAAATTCTCAAATTGAATCTTTAACTCTTTTAACCCAACCGATACTATATGTTCACTGGTTCACCTATCAGTATCGTAGCTTAAATCAACTCATCATATAACCCAAGTTCCCTATCGATCGAACGACATATCGCACCCAGTATAAATTATACCCAAGATTTCAAAGTTAATATTGCCAACAGAGTAAGCTAAATTCCCAGCACAACCTTATAATAAATATTTTTTGATTTTCAATATAGAACCTGAACATTATATTTATACCTAGTACGCTCCTAAACAAAGTCAAACATACTGATACAGAAATATTCACCACCTATCGATGGCACCCAAGAAATTCGAGACACATTGAAAGCTAGGCCATACTACTTAACTCGTCAATATCCTGTATAGGTGACATAACCAAATCACCATACCTCTATCAGTAGCAATTACGAAATTTTATACTCGAGAATACACCTCAACATAAATCACTTAATGAGAACAAATATACGAATATAGCACAAGAAATTTCCACTTTACGAAATAGGTACGTCCAAGCCTTCAAAACTCGCACTCTCGATTCCCAAGTCAACTAACCCCAATGGAACCAACACTATTGACACCAATCCTATACTTGATATACCACAAGAGAAGAAACACTTGACGTCAATATCACGACTCATAACTCAACCAACTTCTACCTTAACCTCATCTTTCGAGAAAACTTAGTTTCTAAACCACTCAAAATCATAACACCCAAGTATTGAAACCTATTCAATATCAGAGTTCTTATTCTCCTTCAAGATCTAAAACCATTGCTCTGATACCAACTGTCACGCCCCGGAAATTCTAAAAATCCATAAATATAAAATTTACATAATTAACATCTCCAAAAATGCTAAATACCAAACCGGGCGCGTGAATTCTACTATAAACCAATACCAACAAACAATACCTCAACAGGATTACAACTCGGAGACTAGAAACAAACGCGGAAGTAAGAACAACTGTTAATAATATAAATTCCCAAAGGATCACAGTAAATACACAACCCTGGACGACCACGACCTTTCAACCATATACAAAGAGGCTCTGAAGAGTAACTACCCTAAAGGCGATCAACCTGCTCAGAAGACTCCCGATACAACGGACCTCAAACGATACCACTTGCTTTCCTGGGGGGGGGGTTAAGGAAAAACAATTTGAAACAAGAAACGGGGTGAGATAAAATCTCAGTAAGTTACTAAATGCATCTACATGGCATAATATCATGCAAATCAATTATATAACTGAGCAAGTAAATCATATAACAACAAATGAGAAAGCTCCCTATCGCCCAGTTCGAAATAACGACTAACTCATCATGCATCACATAAGACTGAAATAAACACGTTACAAAGGATACTGAGCCAAGGTTTCACCAAACCAATAGAACAATCGCTGCGCAGCTTCAACCGATAAACCAGTCAACAATAGCAGCATAACAGCTGAAGAGAGCCCCGGTCAGAACCGACCCATCAATCAATCAACCCATCGAACCATCTTCGTAGTAGCATAATAGCTGAAGAGAAAACCCCGGTACCGGATCCAATAACAAAGTAACGTGCCACAAAGGGCGGGAGCCATGCCACAAAGTCATGCCCTAAAACGTGTAGCTAGAATACTCACAAAAAGAGCTAGCTCATCCCATCCAAGGCCAATCTGGATGGGGAAAGAAGGACCAATGGGCGATGCTATACTGGACTTGGCTCGTGCCATTATAACATTATCCATTGCCTGACTCGAACACAAATAACCAGCTGGACTTTCAATTAAATTCTATGTAATAAATACTAGCTCGATAAACAACCAAAGATTCCAAAGTAGGGAACCATACCAATTAATCACCATAAAAGATGCAACGATTACTCAAGGAGAGTTCAACATCGATAAACACAAGGAGTTTCTCATAAAAGAGTCCAACAACATTGACCATTAAAACATAATGATTTCAAGATAAGGCACGTACCAAATACATCCTAAATATGATACCCACAAGTTAATCAAAAAGAGCACAACCCAAACGGTCGCTCACAAATGGCACAATGACTATTACCAAAATGACCCTAAACATTTACTCATAAAGATATACTAGGACTATGAACTCAACCATCTCATCACACCTAGAATTCCAAAGTGGGAAATCAGAATGAATACACCTTAAGGTTAATCAAACCGTAAGTACCCAATTGCCAATTCACGCTTTACCTCCGTTTATAACGAACCAATTCTAAACACCCCAAACGAATCCAAAAGGTTACACTTATTAGAACATGATCACGACCGGACTAAACTCTACACTTTGGTATTCAATAACAACCCTCTAGGTACTATAGGACATCGCCTAAAACCTAGACCAAGTCTTACTCGAAAATCAATTCGATTGGAACAATCACGAACACATCATAAGATGCCCAAACATTCCCAAACAATACTTGATCAAATTACATAACACCATTGTTCACAAAGGAACCAATTTTAATTACTAAAGTGTTCCACGGTGCCCAAGTAAGTCAACTAGAATAGTACTACGGAACCTAGACCGAGACTACACCTTGATCTTAAACCTCAACGAAAAGACAACCATTCTAATCTGGAACCGTGCGACCAATAGAACCATTTCATAGTACTCGAAAAGATCTTTCCAACGATATTTTACACGTCCAAAACGGAGTCCGGACGAAGAAGTTATGGCCTCCGGAAGATCGACCTAAATTCTGGAAAAAGTGGGCGGGCGCCCGGAATTGAGTGGGCGGTCGCCCGAAACCCTGATACCAAGCTAAATGAGGCTGATTCAGTGGGAGGTCGCCCAAAACTAAGTGGGCGACCGCCCAGACCCCAAAATACACCCAAATTTTACTCCTTTTGTCCTAAATCCTGATATAACAACCCTTATACCTCCCCACCATTGTGGAGCTCGACCCAAACCAATTCTAACTCCATTAAGACCCCATTTAACTCCAATTATATCAAACAGCACATAACTCATCACCTTCTATGGGCGTTCGCCCGAACCGATCATGGGGGTTCGCCCAAGACCATTATTTAACACCACCCGGACTGACCTTATGGGCGGTCGCCCAACCCGAACATGGGCGGTCGCCCACCAACCCTGCTCTGCCGGAATTCGGCAACCAAGACCTGGGTTCTTCCCCAAAACTTACCCATTTCAACACAACTCAAAATCAATGCTTCTAACAAGTACCCCAAGGTGCTAAAATAACTTATAAGCCTAAAAGGACCCATATAACATCATCTAGACAACCCAAATCAAAAGATGATTCAAACATAAATTTCTCACAAAATATGAATAAAATGTAAATCAATTCCAAATCAACCAAAGAAGCAATATATATCAACTAGAGCATCAAATGAGTTAAAGATGAATATTTTTAGCATAAATGGGGGAAAAGTAACTTACTTGGAATTTATCAAAGATAATGGAAATTCGAATTTTCTTGGATATAAACGATCCTAGCGACGATCTAAACATTTTTCATAAAATGAGCAATAAGAAATAATGAATAGAAGATGATCAAAATGAGGAGAGAAGGAGGAGTTCTTACCTTTTCTTTAACCCAACAATGGAGGAGAGAGAGAGAAATGAGAATGTGAGGTGAGGGAGGAAGGAGGAGGAAGGAGTAGGATGATTATCAAATAAAAGAAAAGTTACACCTTGGCCCACTCTTCCAATATCAAGCAATTAAATTCATTTCTCCCCACTAACAACTAAGACCCAATAGTTCTATACTAGCACAAATGATCGATTAAAATGTTAGGCATAAAGTATTATGAAACACAAAATGCACACATAATTAAATAAATAAATAAATAAATATTTATTACTAAGAAAATAGATACGGGTTTTCGGGTCGTTACACTTTAGTCCTTCTCAAGTACTTAAGAATCGCTTTTACAGTCACCCAGTGATTCTCTCCGGGGTCGGATTGGTATCTACTTGTCATGTTCAAAGCATAAGATACATCCGGCATAATACAAATCATGGCATACATGATGGACCCAATTGCCGAAGCATATGGAACATCATTCATTTTCTTACGCTCATCTTTTGTCTTAGGATATTGAGTCTTGCTTAGAGAAACTCCATGTAACACCGGCAAGGTACCGCTTTTAGAATTTTCCATGCGGAATCTTCTAATGACCTGGTCAATGTATGTACTTTGGCTTAAACCAAGTAGCTTCCTTGATCTATCTCTATAGATCTTAATGCCAAGTATATATGCGGCTTCACCCATATCTTTCATTGCAAAACACTTTCCCAACCAAGTGTTTACGGACTGAAGTGTAGGAATGTCGTTTCAAATGAGTAATATGTCATCCACATATAAAATCAGGAATAGCACTATGCTCCCACTAATCTTCTTATATACACAAGGCTCATCTTCGTTCTTGATGAAACCAAACTCTTTGACCGATTCATCAAAACGGAGATTCCAACTCCTAGAAGCTTGCTTCAATCCATAAATGGATTTCTGCAATTTGCATACCTTAGAATTTTGTTCAAAACCTTCTGGTTGTGTCATATACACATCCTCTTGTAGTTTTGCATTTAGGAAAGCGGTTTTGACATCCATTTGTCATATTTCATAGTCATGATATACGGTAATGGCAAGCAAAATTCTTATAGACTTGATCATTGCTACGGGTGAAAAGGTTTCATCATAGTCAATACCATGAACTTGCCTATAACCCTTCGCTACAAGTCTAGCTTTGTAAGTATGCACCTTCCCATCCATGTCAGTCTTCTTCTTGAAGACCCATTTGCATCCTATGGTTTTTACACCTTCGGGTTCATCAATCAAGTTCCAAACTTGATTGTCTTGCATGGATTGCAATTCGGATTCTATGGCTCCAAGCCACTTGTCCGAATCAGGAGAAGACATCGCCTCTTGATAGGTTGTCGGTTCATCATTCTCAATGATTTCCACCTCATTACTATCCGTTACGAGAAATCCTTATCTCTCGGGCTCGGATCGTAACCTACTAGATCTGCGAGTTGCTTGTGTATTTTGAACAGGTTCCACAACTCCTTGTGGTTCTTGTTGTTGTTCCACTATTGGTTCGATGTTATTTTCTGGGTCTCGAATTTCTTCAAGATTTATTTTACTCCCACTTATTTCTTTGGAGAGAAACTCTTTCTCTAGAAAGATACCAGTTCGGGCAACAAACACTTTGTTGTCCTCTCGGTTGTAAAAGTAATATCCTTTAGTTTCCTTAGGATATCCCACGAAAATACATTTATCAGATTTGTGTGCTAGTTTGTCGGAGACAAGTCTTTTGACAAAAGTTTCGCTACCCCAAATCCTCATGAAAGACAAACTAGGTTTCTTTCCGCTCCACATCTCATATGGAGTCTTTGGAACCGATTTAGTTGGAACTTGATTTAGTGTGAAAGCAGCGGTTTCTAGAGCGTAACCCCAAAAGGATATTGGAAGATCAACTTGACTCATCATTGATTGAACCATGTCTAACAAGGTCCGATTCCTCCTTTCGGACAGACCATTCCATTGTGGTGTTCCGGGTGGAGTCAATTGTGAAACTATTCCACAATTCTTTAGATGATCATCAAATTCATGACTCAAGTATTCTCCACCTCGATCTGATCGAAGTGCCTTAATACTTTTGCCAAGTTGTTTTTCTACTTCATTTTGAAATATTCTAAATATCTCAAATGCTTCACTTTTATGTTTCATTAGGTAAACATACCCAAATCTACTATAATCATCAGTGAAGGTTATGAAGTATTGAAATCCTCCCCTAGCATTGCTACTTAATGATCCGCATACATCGGAATGTATCAACCCCAATAAGTCGCTTGCCCTTTCACCTAGCTTGGTAAAAGGTGTCTTAGTCATTTTTCCAAGAAGACACGACTCACAAGTGTCATATGACCCAAGGTCACATGAACCTAAGAGACCGTCCCCATGGAGTTTTGAGATACGCTTCTCATTAATATGACCAAGACGGCAATGCCACAAATAAGAATGATTTACATCATTAGGTTTAGATTTCTTATTTATATGATAATTTTCATTATTTTCATTCTTGACATCCAAGACATAAAGTGTCACGACCCGAAATATAGGCTCTATTTTATTAGTAATAAATAATTATTTATTTATTTATTTGCTTATTTATTTATTTAAATTATTATTTATTTAAATAATTATGTGTGCAATTTATGTGTTATAATAATTATGCCTAGCATTTTATTTGGGTCATTTGGGCTAGTGTGGAAGTGTTGAATCTTAATTGTTAGTCGGGAGTGTAAGTAATTGTGTTAGTTTGGGGAGGGGGTCTAGTTGTAACATTTCAAAATAATTTCCCCCTACTCCCTTACCTCCCTCACCTCTTTCTCCCTCCTACACTCCACCCCATTCTCCATTCCCAGCAAACTCACCCTCTCTCTCTCCTCAAATTGGTAAGTTTTCCTTCCTTTACTTCTCTCTTCTTTTTCTTCATCTTCTTCTAGTCATTTCTCATTTCTTAAAACGTAAACATTGTTTAGATCGTCGATAGGATCGCGTAGAATCAAAAATATTCAAATTCCGTCAACTTTGAGAAAAATCAAGTAAGTTACTTTTCCCCCATTTTGATGCTAAAATGTTCATATCATGTTCATATAATGCTTTTGTTGTTATATTTGAAGTTTGGTTGAGTTTTGAATTTATTTGGAATTTTATTTGAATTTGGGTAAAAATGGTGAAACTTGAATGTTGGTTTTGATTCTTGAATTTGATTGATAAAAAGTGTTGTTAAGATCCCCTTTCTAGTTAAATGATGTTTGGGTACCTTAGAAATCTTATTGGGAGGATTGATTTTGAGTGTTATGGAATTTGTGAGGAAATGGTTATGCATTTTGATGAACCCAGCTGAGATTTCTTGCCAGTCCGTAGACCAGGCGCCCGCCCGACCCTTGCCAGGCGCCCGCCTACATGTCATTTTCTGATGACCAAACTTACTGGACAAACAAGCGCCCGCCTGCCCCATACCAGGCGCCCGCCCGCCCCCTGTTCCAGGAATTTGACCTTTTTACTTGGTTTAAGACTTAAGGCTTAACTAGTTTAGGTTTAATCCTTCTAATTAACTTAAGATAACACCGTGGAACACTTTATTGTGTGGATTTGATTCTTTTGTGAATAAAAATGATGTGAAATGTATTTAAGTACCGTTTTGGTAATGTAGTTCATCTTTGATGTGCTGTTTGCATTGGTTGACCTTTGTGGTAACTTAATTTGATTGGTTCCCTACTTTGGAACCTTAAGTTGTTCATTCATGCTAAACTATTATTACTTAGCATTTATTTGAAAGTCCAGCTGGTATTTTGTGTGTGTTTGGGCGATGGGAAGGATTATAATGGCAAAGCCAAGTCTATTATAATGTTGACCATTGTTTTGCCCCCTTCTTTACCCCTTCTCCAGATTGGCCTTGGAAAGGATAAGTCAGCGTTCCTTTGTGAATGTATCTGGCTAGCGGGCATGACTTTGTGTCATGGTCCTTGTCCCTTGTGACACTTTTATGTTATTGGTTCCGGTACCGGGGTTTTCTCTTCAGCTTTCATGCTATTATGAAGATGATGATTTGTTGATTGTTGAAGCTGCGCAGCGATCCTTTATTTGGATGTTCCGGTTTGGAAAACCTTGGCTATATCCTTTGTTATGTGTTTATTTCCGCTGCTATCTGTTATGTGATAAATGCTATGTGCAATGTGATATTTATTATTGTTTATTGCTTATTTCATCATAGCATGTCATGTAGTTGCATTAGTAACTTATTGAGATTTATCTCACCCCCTTTCTTTTATCCTTGTTTTTCCTTAACCCCCCCAGGTGCTAAGGATTAGTCTCATTGATCACGAGAAAGAGGACGTCGAGTGTGGATCCGTTCTTTTGGGGAAGGTTGATATAGGTTGGTTCCCATTATGTAAATGTGTAACCATTTTGGGGTAGTTGTACCAAACAATGACGTCTTTAAGAATTGTATATTTGTATTTTGTTGGGCATAAACTTGTGGAAGTTTATGATAGTTGTATTTGGTTTTTATCAAACTATGATTTGTAAAACTTTGGATCATTACCTTTTGGTATCAAATGGAATTTTTAACTTCGGTATTTGTCAGTCTTGGTTTTAGAGTCGACGTCCAGATCGCGGTCCCGGGGCCCGCGGGGTCCGGGGTCGCGACAGTTGGTATCAGAGCTATGGCATTAGCTCTAAGTATAAGTCTAGCTGGATTAGTATGACCTAGGTGGGTAGTAGTGTGCGGAGTGATTAACGGTTGATGTTTTATGCAGGTACTTGTTGACAATGGTTCGTAGAAGGAGTGGTGAAGGTAGTTCCGGTAATGCGAATCAGAATGATACAAGGGAAGAGGCCCGTGCCATGTTTCAAGGCATGTTTGAGGCGGCCATGAAGGCCATACATGATCAAGGTCCGAGGGTAGAACAAGCACCACCCCGTTATGGATTAGAGCAATTTCTGAAGTTGAAACCGGTTGAATTTAATGGGGAGCCCGATGTTCGGAAGGCTGAGTTGTGGATTGAGTCCATGGAGAAGATTTATGATGTATTTGGGTGTTCGGATGAGGACAAGGTCCGGTTTGCGGCTTACAAGCTTGTGGGAGCCGCCGAGCATTGGTGGAAGGGTGTTAAAGCTACTTGGGATGATACTCACACGGTGTATGCGTGGGAGTTGTTTGTGCGCAAATTCAAGGACCATTTCATTCCGGTTGTTGATCAAAACCGAAAGGAGATCGAGCTACTCAACTTGGAGCAAGGATTGTTGTCTATAGCACAATACTCGGCTAAGTTCATAGAATTAGCCCGGTATTGCGACTATTTGGTGAGGACCGAGGAACAAAAGACTATGAGATTCATTCGAGGATTGAAGACCTCCATCCGTACTCAACTTATTGCTCAACGGATTGTGACATTTCAAGATGCGGTGGACCGAGCCTATCTTATAGAGCAAGATATTGGGGAGCATAAGAGAAAGACCGAGGTGGCCAACCCGAGTAAGCAAGGAGCGCAGAGCAAGTCACAACCAAGGATTGATAAACGAGGTAACTTTGGGGGACAATCTCAGTTCCGAGGGCAACCGATCCCAAGGAACCCGGGTACCACTGCCGGGAACCAAGGGAGCCAAGTTAGGAAGCCTTGTACCTTTTGTCAGAAGGTAGGCCATGCGGAGGATAGGTGTTGGAAAAAGCAAGGCAAGTGCACCAATTGCGGTGAAATGGGGCACTTTGCGAGAGAGTGCACGAGGTACCGAGGACAAGCATCCGGGTCAGGAGTTAGTAATAATCAAGGTCAGAAAAGGGATGCCGCCGGGAAGCCCAAAGTTCAAGGGAAGGTTTTTGCCATGAATCAACAACAAGCTACCGATGATCCATCCGTTATTGGAGGTATTGTTTCTGTGTCTAATGTGAGTGCACGAGCGTTAGTAGATCCAGGATCATCTCATTCATACATTTCTGTGCAATTTGCTTCCATGTTAAATGCTGCATTCGAGTCTTTACCATACGTGCTAGAGGTGTCGACCCCTATAGGAGAATGCTTGATTTCTGATCGAGTCTTTCGTGCTTGTGATGTGGTTATTTGCGGTCGAGTCCTTTGTGCGGATTTGGTAGTTCTTCCTATCCAAGACTTTGATGTCATTTTGGGTATGGATTGGTTGAGCAAGTTTCATGCTTCTGTTGATTGCCGTAAGAAAACTGTTACTTTTTCTATTCCCGATGTGCCTAAATTCGTGTTTGAGGCTTGTCCTCTGAGTAGGAAGGTTCGCTTAATTTCTTTTATGAAAGCGCGAAAATTATTGCATAGTGGTTGTGAGGGATATTTGGCTAGTGTTCTCGATACTAGGAAAGAATCCCTTAGTTTGGATAGTGTTCGGGTAGTTCGGGAATTTCCCGATGTTTTCTCTACCGAGTATGATATGCCTCCCGATCGTGAGATTGAGTTTTGTATAGATCTTTTGCCGGGTACGGCTCCAATTTCGAAAGCGCCTTATAGGTTAGCTCCCGCAGAGCTAAAGGAATTAAAGGTTCAGTTGCAAGAGTTGCTTGATAGAGGGTTTATCCGCCCTAGTGTTTCCCCGTGGGGAGCACCGGTTTTGTTCGTGCGGAAGAAAGATGGTTCGTTGAGATTGTGTATAGATTACCGGAAGTTGAATCAGGTTACGGTGAAGAATAAGTATCCCCTACCGCATATCGATGATTTGTTTGATCAGCTTCAAGGGTCCGTGGTTTTCTCTAAACTCGATTTGAGGAGTGGGTACCATCAGTTGAAGGTTAGATCGGAGGATATTCCGAAGACTGTTTTTCGCACTCGTTACGGTCATTATGAGTTCTTGGTTATGCCGTTTGGGTTGACTAACGCGCCGGCCGTGTTTATGGATTTGATGAACCGAATTTTCCATCCCTATCTTGATTCGTTCGTGGTGGTTTTCATCGACGACATTCTTGTTTATTCGAAATCTCGAGAGGAGCACGAGCAGCATTTGAGGACAGTTTTATCCGTTCTTGCGAGGGAGAAATTATTTGCGAAGTTCAGTAAATGCGAATTTTGGCTCGAGAAGGTGTCATTTCTGGGTCATGTTATTTCGAAAGATGGGATTTCGGTGGATCCTTCAAAGATTGAGGCTATAGTGGATTGGAAGAGACCCGAGTCAGTGACCGAGATTCGTAGTTTTCTGGGTTTAGCCGGGTATTACAGAAGATTTATTGAAGGGTTTTCGAGGATTGCTACTCCGATGACTCAGTTGACCCGGAAGAATGTTCCGTTTGTGTGGACCGAGAAATGTGACAAGAGTTTCGAGGAATTGAAGAAGAGGTTGACTACCGCACCGATCTTGACTTTGCCTAATGGGAGCGATGGTCTAGTGATTTACAGTGACGCTTCGAAAGAGGGTTTGGGTTGTGTGTTGATGCAGAATGGGAAAGTAATTGCGTATGCTTCGAGGAAGTTGACCCCTAGTGAGCAGAATTACCCGACTCATGATATGGAGTTAGCGGCTATTGTCTTTGCGTTGCACAAATGGAAGCACTATCTTTATGGAGCGAAGTTTGAGATTTTTACGGATCACAAGAGTTTGAAGTACCTTTTCTCCCAGAAGGAATTGAACAACCGACAGCGTCGATGGATGGAATTGTTGAAGGATTATGATTGTACGATTTCTTATCACCCGGGAAAGGCGAATGTGGTGGCCGATGCGATTAGTAGAAAGTCTTATGTGGCTTCGATGATGGTTCGTGAATGGAAAATGCTTGAGGATGTTCGAGATTGGTCTCCTCGTGAATCGAGACATGGGGCTATTTTTGCGAATATTAGGGTGTCTCCGACCCTAATTCAGAGGATAAAGGAAGCGCAGAAAGAAGATCCCGAGTTGGTGAAGATAATGGGTAAATTGAAGGAAAAGAACTTCGAGGATTTTTCATTGAGTTCGAGTGGAGTTTTGTCTTTCCGTGGTCGTTTGTGTGTACCCGATATTGGTTGATTAAAGAGGCAAGTTTTAGATGAGGGTCATAAATCGAGGTATACTATTCATCCGGGTAGTACGAAGATGTATCAGGATTTGAAGCAACAATTTTGGTGGATTAATATGAAGAGGGAAATAGCGGAGTATGTATCGAGGTGTTTAACGTGTCAGCAGCTCAAAGCCGAGCATCAGAGACCCAAGGGATTACTTCAGCCGTTAGAGATTCCCGAGTGGAAATGGGAACATGTGACTATGGATTTCGTTACGGGACTGCCTCGTACCCGTAGGAAGTATGACAGTGTTTGGGTAATAGTGGATAGATTGACCAAGAGTGCCCATTTCTTGCCTATTGACATCAGATATTCGATGGAAAAGCTTGCGACCCTTTATATTGATGAGATTGTGAGATTGCATGGTGTTCCGGTTAGTATTGTGTCAGATCGAGACCCGAGGTTTACTTCTAGATTCTGGAAGGCGTTTCAGGAAGCTTTGGGTACAGATTTGCGATTCAGTACAACTTTTCATCCTCAGACCGACGGTCAATCTGAGAGGACTATTCAGATTTTGGAGGATATGTTGCGAGCGTGTTCGATAGATTTTTCCGATTCTTGGGACTCGCACCTACCGTTAGTGGAGTTCTCTTACAACAACAGTTATCAGGCTAGTATCGAGATGGCACCGTTTGAGGCTTTGTATGGAAGAAAGTGTAGATCGCCTATTGTTTGGGATGAGGTCGGTGAAGCGAAAGTTTTGGGTATTGATTTGCTTCGGGATTCGGTTGAGAAAGTTAAAGTTATCCGGGATAGATTGAAAACAGCCCAGAGTCGACATAAGAGCTACGCAGACAACCGAAGGCGAGATCTTAGTTTTCAGATTGGTGATTTGGTGTTCTTGAAAGTGTCTCCAAAGGTGGGTATTCGTAGATTTGGGAAGAAAGGCAAATTGGCTCCGAGGTTTATTGGTCCGTTTGAGGTTTTGGGAAAGGTTGGACTTCTAGCGTATCATCTTGCGTTACCGTCATCCTTAGACCGGTTGCACAACGTGTTCCACGTTTCTATGCTTCGGAAGTACATTCATCATCCTTATGAGGAACGACCGGTTCGGATCTTAGATTCTAAAGCCCAAGAGTTGAGGAGCAAGAGCATTGCGTTGGTTCGAGTTCTTTGGAGGAACCATAACATCGAGGAGTCGACGTGGGAACTTCGTGATGTGATCGAGAGGAAGTTTCCGTGGCTTTTTGTTTAAGGTGAGTCTCGTTAAAATTCGGGTCGAATTTTCTTTAAGGGGGAGTGAATGTCACGACCCGAAATATAGGCTCTATTTTATTAGTAATAAATAATTATTTATTTATTTATTTGCTTATTTATTTATTTAAATTATTATTTATTTAAATAATTATGTGTGCAATTTATGTGTTATAATAATTATGCCTAGCATTTTATTTGGGTCATTTGGGCTAGTGTGGAAGTGTTGAATCTTAATTGTTAGTCGGGAGTGTAAGTAATTGTGTTAGTTTGGGGAGGGGGTCTAGTTGTAACATTTCAAAATAATTTCCCCCTACTCCCTTACCTCCCTCACCTCTTTCTCCCTCCTACACTCCACCCCATTCTCCATTCCCAGCAAACTCACCCTCTCTCTCTCCTCAAATTGGTAAGTTTTCCTTCCTTTACTTCTCTCTTCTTTTTCTTCATCTTCTTCTAGTCATTTCTCATTTCTTAAAACGTAAACATTGTTTAGATCGTCGATAGGATCGCGTAGAATCAAAAATATTCAAATTCCGTCAACTTTGAGAAAAATCAAGTAAGTTACTTTTCCCCCATTTTGATGCTAAAATGTTCATATCATGTTCATATAATGCTTTTGTTGTTATATTTGAAGTTTGGTTGAGTTTTGAATTTATTTGGAATTTTATTTGAATTTTGGGTAAAAATGGTGAAACTTGAATGTTGGTTTTGATTCTTGAATTTGATTGATAAAAAGTGTTGTTAAGATCCCCTTTCTAGTTAAATGATGTTTGGGTACCTTAGAAATCTTGTTGGGAGGATTGATTTTGAGTGTTATGGAATTTGTGAGGAAATGGTTATGCATTTTGATGAACCCAGCTGAGATTTCTTGCCAGTCGAAGACCAGGCGCCCGCCCGACCCTTGCCAGGCGCCCGCCTACATGTCATTTTCTGATGACCAAACTTACTGGACAAACAAGCGCCCGCCTGCCACATACCAGGCGCCCGCCCGCCCCCTGTTCTAAGAATTTGACCTTTTTACTTGGTTTAAGACTTAAGGCTTAACTAGTTTAGGTTTAATCCTTCTAATTAACTTAAGATAACACCGTGGAACACTTTATTGTGTGGATTTGATTCTTTTGTGAATAAAAATGATGTGAAATGTATTTAAGTACCGTTTTGGTAATGTAGTTCATCTTTGATGTGCTGTTTGCATTGGTTGACCTTTGTGGTAACTTAATTTGATTGGTTCCCTACTTTGGAACCTTATGTTGTTCATTCATGCTAAACTATTATTACTTAGCATTTATTTGAAAGTCCAGCTGGTATTTTGTGTGTGTTTGGGCGATGGGAAGGATTATAATGGCAAAGCCAAGTCCATTATAATGTTGACCATTGTTTTGCCCCCTTTTTTACCCCTTCTCCAGATTGGCCTTGGAAAGGATAAGTCAGCGTTCCTTTGTGAATGTATCTGGCTAGCGGGCATGACTTTGTGTCATGGTCCTTGTCCCTTGTGACACTTTTATGTTATTGGTTCCGGTACCGGGGTTTTCTCTTCAGCTTTCATGCTATTATGAAGATGATGATTTGTTGATTGTTGAAGCTGCGCAGCGATCCTTTATTTGGATGTTCCGGTTTGGAAAACCTTGGCTATATCCTTTGTTATGTGTTTATTTCCGCTGCTATCTGTTATGTGATAAATGCTATGTGCTATGTGATATTTATTATTGTTTATTGCTTATTTCATCATAGCATGTCATGTAGTTGCATTAGTAACTTATTGAGATTTATCTCACCCCCTTTCTTTTATCCTTGTTTTTCCTTAACCCCCCCAGGTGCTAAGGATTAGTCTCGTTGATCACGAGAAAGAGGACGTCGAGTGTGGATCCGTTCTTTTGGGGAAGGTTGATATAGGTTAGTTCCCATTATGTAAATGTGTAACCATTTTGGGGTAGTTGTACCAAACAATGACGTCTTTAAGAATTGTATATTTGTATTTTGTTGGGCATAAACTTGTGGAAGTTTATGATAGTTGTATTTGGTTTTTATCAAACTATGATTTGTAAAACTTTGGATCATTACCTTTTGGTATCAAATAGAATTTTTAACTTCGGTATTTGTCAGTCTTGGTTTTAGAGTCAACGTCCAGATCGCGGTCCCGGGGCCCGCGGGGTCCGGGGTCGCGACATAAAGGCCATTAAATGAATAGCAATACCATAAAGCACATCATTTAAAATAAATAGAAACTTTCTTATTCTCAATAAGAAACTTAAAACCTTCATTATTTAAACAAGAAATTGAAATAATATTTCTACTTAAATCCGGAACATAATAACAATTGTTCAAAACAAGAATTAATCCGGAAGGTAAAGTGACTTCATAAGTCCCTACGGCTAATGCAGCAACTCTTGCTCAATTCCCCACGCGTAGGTCTACTTCACCCTCTTAAGTAGTCTCCTATTCTTTAGTCCCTGCACATTTAAACAAATGTGAGAACCACATCCGGTATCCAATACCCAAGAATCAGTGGTAGAAAGGAGAATATCTATCATATAGATACCTGAAGTCGACGCAGCCTTGCTGCCCTTCTTCTTCTTTTGCTCTTCCAAGAAAGCCTTGCAATTACGTTTCCAATGACCAATTTCTTGACAATGGAAACAGATTGCATCCTTTTGTGAATCGGGTTTGCCTCAGAAGCCTTGGCAACCTTTGCCTTGCTTATCTTGGGTTTGATAACTTTTGCCTTACCCTTTCCTTTGGCACCAGCCTTCTTCCCATCATTAACCAAGAGCACATGAGAACCTTTCTCCACAATCTTCATCTCTGCATTTTTAAGCATCCCATGCAAGTCGGAGAGATTCTTATCCATTCCATGCATGTTATAATTCATCACAAACTGATTATAACTTTTAGGCAATGAATTAAGAATGAGATCCGTGGCTAGCTCCAATGGGATTGGATAGCCAAGTTTCTCAAGATGCTCCACATAACCTTTCATTTTAAGCATGTGAGGACTTACTTGTTGCCCTTCACTCATTTTGCAAGAAGTGAATGCAACAATGGTCTTGTACCTCTCTTGCCTAGCTTGCTCTTGAAACATGGCTCTTAACTCCACGCCTATCTCATAGGCTTCCAAATGTTCCAAACTTTGTTGGAGTTTTGAGCACATAGTAGCAAGCATGAGACAACTTACATCTCTAGAATCATTACGATGTTTCTTGTAACTGTCTCTTTCTGCCCTAGGGGCAGTAGGTTCTGGTTCAGCAGGAAGAGGCCCATCGAGAATGTACAACTTATCTTCTTGCCTTAGAACAATTCTTAGGCTACGGATCCAATCCATAAAGTTAGTACCATTCTCTTGGAGCTTATCCTTCTCAAGGATCGATCGCAACGAAATTGATTGAGTGTTGTTAGTCATTATCTACAATTATGCAAAATTTCCAAAATTTAATAAGTACCAATTTTCATTAAAGAAATAAACAATGTATTTTTTTCAAAAAAAATACTCCACTAAATTATACAACCTTCTTTATACATCCAATGTATAATATAATTCAAATGGGTTAAGATCCCGCTTTAATTCAATTTTAAGTTCGCTAAGGCGGATTACACAAAATCAATTAATTAGGTAGACAACTCTTGTCAATCATATCTCATATGACTCTTAGCTCCTTTTATGAGATTCTTTAAGAAATCCAATTTCAAAAAGCATGTTAAATCTCATCTTTGCCTAGGCTCAAAACTGTTTTGACGCCTAATTAAGTCCAACCATTTTAAACGTATAGTTATGTGCCTCGCTAGGGCGTGCCCACATTATCTATCTTGCTCATACATAAATAAAGTCAATGCATCTCGCTAGGGCGAGTCTACATTAAATTCACCCATGTATTAACAAGTGTTTTAATCACGGAATGGCAATAAAGGACTTAAAACTTTCTTTGAAGGTTCATCACATATAGCATACAACACATTTATGAGCACATATATAAACATGTTACGCATCAAGTTTAGCCACTAAATTAATCTCCATTAATTTAAGCATAATATTTATGTGTCATTAATTTCTCTATAATTATGAGGATGAGACTATTTCAACTTTGGTTATTATCTCCAAATCAAGACAACAAGAAGTGCGGCCGAAACTAAGCCATAAGGCATCCATAATTCCGCACTAATTCAAGAAACCAAGAAAGTAGTCCATGTGGCCGAAACTAAGCAATAGAAGGTCTCGATGAACGTAGGGCAATTGCATCCACAATTCCACATGGATCTCCAATCTTGAATCAAGAACTTGTTTCTCAATTTTAACAATTATGAACTCTTCATAATTCTAACTTCGTTTTATCTTTGAAACTTTGATTGCGATCAAGTTTGGGAAACACAATCTCGATGAACGTAGATTAGCCATCCAAATCTTGAACCAATCTTAGAATCACAAGACTAAAACAAATAGGAAAATCAAACCCAGGATCCACAACCCAAACCAACGCCCAAAACTCACTCCAGATCAGCAGTCTTGCTGGTCTTGTCACTGGTCTGGTCGGACCCCATCAAAATTCCAGATTCTGACTCTGACCGAAAATCAAAACCAGAATCCTGACAACTGTGCGGCCCGCCCAAGAAAAACTGTGCGGTCGCCCAAACTTGTGCGCCGCCCAAGGTTTTCTGTGCGGTCGCACAGTAGCATCAGAATGAATTTTTAAAGTTCGAAAATTTGTCTCAAAATTTTTTTCCCCGATTATTAAAACTTTGATCCAATCAAAAATTAATAATCAAACAAATTCAGAATCCAACATAATTTTTAGTGCGATTCAATAGTGAGATTAAAGTTGTAAAAACAATAAACCACATAAAATCATATAACACATAAACATCATATAATCCAATATTCATATCATGCTAGGCATACAAACATTTATATACACACAACATGATCTAAGTATTGAAATAATCAACATGAACGGGGCTCTGATACCACTGTTGGGTTTCGGAGTAACATGCGCAGCGGAAAATAGCATTTAAAATTTATGAAACCCAAAGCCCATAGATCCATTCTTATGATTAAATCAAATACTTGCAATATGAATACTAGAAAAACTAACCCTTGATGACTTTGAATTTGGTCTTTGATCTTGGTGGAGAAATTGAAGCTTTATCACGAACAATAAGAACACAAACTTTGAAGATGATGAGCTTCACCCTCTAGCGGTATTCACACCTTGAACGAATATCAAGAACACTTGATCTTGGTTGCTAGACCAAAATTATGAAACACACGTTTTCACAATAATATGAATTGTATGGAATATTATTTGTTATTATTTTGTCTTCAATCTAGGATATCTTGGAACAAAATAAAACACTCCTCAAACTCTTTGGAGACTTGCACAAAAGCTATAGTATGTTCTGGCCCGAATTTGGCTGTTTATATACAAGTTAGATCTATTCTAATAGGAAACTTGTGTCAAAACCCGTTCAAAATCCTTTTCCTAATTAAATCAGGAAACCTATCCCGACACACTGTGGCGGCCACCCAAAATCAGGTGTGCGGTCACCCAAAACATGTGCGGCCGCCCAACCTGGTTTGTGCGGTCGCACACCAGGATCAGAGAGCCTTAATTTTCCAAAATAGTCCTTTTAAGGATTCGTTCTATCGTGTGTGACCCTCTAGGATTATACT
>JAOWBW010000018.1:0-155496 GCA_026119855.1 Campanula takesimana
CTTTTACTAGACCATCCCTGTGCATTTTTGCTAGATACTTGAAGTTCAAGTGGCTGAGGCGCTTATGCCATAACCAGCTGCTTTCACTTATATTTTTGGCTACAAAACAGAGGTCAGCAATAGAAACAATATTGCTTAAATCAATTATATAACATCACCTATTCTGTTGCCAGTCAGTAAGAGTGACTCCAGAGGAAGCATATTTGATATAACAGCTAGTTGAAGTGAAGATGCAGTTCATTCCTTTGTCACAAAACTGAGATATGAGAGAAGGTTGTGCTTGAGTCCTTCTACTAGTGACACATTTTCAATAGTCACCTTTCCTTGTTTGATTAGTCCATATCCTACTGTTTCTCCTTTCTTGTTGTTACCAAACACTACTGGGGGACCTTTCATTTGGATGAAACTGCAGAGTATTTCTGAATCTCCAGTCATGTGTCGTGAGCATCCACTATCCAAATACCAGAGATCTTTCTTCTTCTTAGTAGTTCCAGCCATAAACATGAATCTGAAAATAAACATGAAAGGTTTTGGTCCCCCTTATTCCTTGGGTCCTAGGGTTAGCAGCTTTTTGGGACCCACACCTGTTTGACCTTAGGATTTTACGTCCCTTGGGCATTGGGGTGAATCTTAAAAGACAATGACTAGCACTATGACCAAAGTCGGTACAAATAGAACAATGAATTAAGCCAGGTTGTTTGGCGGTTTTACAAACCCATTACTGACCTTCGGTTTCTCATGTTTTACTGGGTCAGCGGTTTTGGCTTAACAAAGTTAACCTTCTTGAGTTCCACCTTTCTCTTAGGTGCAGCTTTAGGAAATATAACAGGATATTCCTTAAACCGACTAGGAGCGGTTTAATCACTCAATACTTCCTTGGTTGCCTCACGCCGCTGGGATTTCTCTCTTTCCACTTTGGATCTCTCCCAGTCTGGTTTTTAGGATACTCAGAGAAATAATTTTGCTTTTCAATTTCTTGTGTTGAGCCCTTTTTACCAGCATGATTCACCTTAGGAATTTCTTTGTTTTGTTCAGTTGGTTTCACACCACCTTCAGCATATAGACAAGGACACTTACACCCATCATCAGTTTTAAATCTAATCCACTTTTCTCCTTAAGAGAATTTGTGAATTAACGATTTGTTCCATGGTGACACCAGACTTATTCCACACATCGGTCACTTTTTGAAGTTCATCCCTTTGTGTAGTAAGATCATGGATTCGGGTGTTAAGGACCTCGGTTCTGTCCTTAAGGTAGCGGTTTTCTTTCCACAATAGAAGTTATCCCAACAATTTGGAGCTTGAGTTTTTCAATCTCCTCCTTATGGGACTTGCACTCTTTTTGGGAATATTCAAGTTCTGCAGCCATTAATTATATGCCTTTTAAGCACAGTATGTTTTTGACAAATAACATTAGCACGTTCAAGTACCTGGTCATCATGGCTTTGTTCGGTTTGATCCTCAGGAGAGTAGTTTGGTGAAGTAGGAGTTTTGCCTTGTTTAGCTTCAGGAGTTTTTGGTGAAACTGACGTCATTTGATGGAGTGGCAGTGGAAGGCTTTCGTCAATTTCAACTTTTTCTGCAAATCCCATTAGGCAAAGATTTGCAACTCCTTCATCTTCATCACTGTCATCTGTATCAGAACCCATCCATGTTAATGGTTGTTCTCCTTGTTCAGCAACCATTCCTCTTCTCTTGAAAAACTTTTTGTTGAACGGTTTCTTGGCAGGAGCGGCTTCATAGCGCGGTTTGAGACAACTGGTGGCAAAATGACCTGGTTGTCTGCAGTTGTAACAAACAAGATCATCCCTTTTCTTAGCATCAGCTGATTTGTTGAATCTGGTTGGAGGGACAAACTTTGCAGGGCCGCCTGACTGAGATTGAACTCTGTTCTTTCTGAACTTGGTGTAGTTTTTCACATAGAGAGCAAACTCGTCATCATCCATGTCATCAAAGTCAACTTGAGTAGAACTGGATGCTACACTTTGAGAATTTTGAGATGGAGTGTAGGATTGATGAGATTGCTGAGGTTGAGAATAGGGTTGATGATGTTGAGGGTAAGGTTGATGAGGCTGTTGGTAATACTCTGGAGGTGCGGTTTGAGGAATATATCTTGGAATATTTGGATCAAAAGAGGCGGTTTGTAAATGGATATTAGATGCGGTTTGATGGTGATCTGGATTGTAAACTGGAGATGTGGCATTGTTGAAAGCGGCAAGAGAAAGAGACTTGAATCTGTTTTCGGTTTCATGAGCTTCCTCAAGCTTGAATTCAAATACCCTTAGCATGGCATAAAGATGACGAAGATCAAGAGCTTCCAGATCTTTGTTGTCTTCAATGTTGGTAGTTTTGATCAGCCATTTGCTACCAAGAGATTGCATGAATCTCATGTTCAGGTCAGTATTAGAATACTTGTGCCCTAGAGAGAAACATACATTGACAATTTCCACGAACCGCTCATAGCATTGGCGAAGAGATTCCTTTGGGTCTTTGACAAAGTAATCAAAGAGCCTTCTTTGTTGGTAGAGGCGGTTCTTCTTGGTGTCGGCATCTCCTTCCAGAAAGTCAATGATGCCATCCCATGTTTCCTTTGCGGTATTGCAATCTAGAACCTTTGAGTGTGTTCTTAGATCAATAGCTGATACAAGCATGGACATAGCTCTACCATCAAAGTCAACATTGCGTTGATCAGTTTCGGTCCATTCAGCTTCCGGCTTCTTGATTTCCGCGGTTTGTCCAGCAGTACCTGCATCAGGATTAGCCTTCATCGGGACATAGGGTCCATTAACAATTGCAGTCCATAATCTGCGATCCTCAGATATCATGTGCTTCTTCATCCTATCTTTCCAGAAGATGAAACTATCTTCATTAAGAATAGGTAAGTGATTAGAGTTGGATGTCTGCATCATATAGGAGTTTATGTTTGCCATTGGATCAGTACCCAAGCGGTTAAGCTTGTAAAATAATTTTTGGTGGATAAGCTCTGATACCACTTGTTGGTCCCAAAGGGCAACAAGGGTATAGAACCGCTAGAGGGGGGGGGGTGAATAGCGGTTTAAAATCTTTTTCGAAATACCCTTGAAAATCAACCAAGTACTTATCAGTTTGGTCTATTGCGGTTTAAAGCACTAGAACTGCTCAGATAAAATGCACAGCAGAGGTTTTGCGGTTTTGGTCAAACTGAATTATGAAGAGTAAGGCTGTTTAAGTGGTTGAAAAAGGAATGATGCAACTGACAAGGCACAACTGAAGTATCACAAAAGTATGCAAATCATTTATCAAGTCATTTCACATGAAAGTAAATAAAGCTCATAAACATAAATGTAAATGACAAGACAGAAAATAAAGATCAAGGACACACAATTTGAAGAGGTTCGTTCTTGAAAGAACTACGTCCTCTACCTAGGTGGTTAGCCTAGGATTTTCTAATAGCTACTAGACTTGTATTGATTTAGAGGAGTTTTTACAAGATTACAAAAGAATCCAAACTCTAAATAAACAATCTAACCTAACAATGCTATTATAACAACCTGTGTTTTCGAGGTATATAATCTATAAGAAAATATACTCCGGGTGTGTAGTGTGGAAATAAATCAAGAGCTCAAAATATCTAAGTGATGGTGAGCAAGTGATTACTTTCTGTGCAAGGCTGAGTTGTGATGATTTGAAGGCTTGAAGCTTTGATGAAGAACTCTGGGTTTGCTAAGGAGATGATGAAGATATGAATATCTGGTTTTTCAATCTTCAAAGCAAACTTGAATACTTGGGATATTCTCTTTGAAGCTCAGCAACCTTTATTGTTGAGAAATGAAGGCTATTTATAGTGAAGGCATTAGTGACCGTTGGACAATGAGGTGAGTCATTGTATGGCGGTTTTATGCGTTGTCACAATCCCATTGGTTGACCTATCACTGTCGTCCTTTGATTTTGCTTTGTGGCAGGAAGTTGTTGGACCACTACCTGACATTGTCCTTTTAGATGTTAGAAAAGTACAACGGTAACTTTTCAAAAAACGAGACAAACCGACATTCCAAGAACAACTGAAACATGACTTGAAGTTTAAGGACAAGTTACCAGTCATTCATTTACGGTTGAAAAGTGAATGTTTGTCTTCAAGGAGTAAATGACAGCAATAACTTCTTCAATATCTTGGTCGGCGGTTCCACCAAATGCATGTGCGGTTTCATGAATTAACTTGAAGTGCGGTTTCATCAAAGACACAAACTGCGGTTTGATGAAGGGCTTAAGGCACCATGCTGGCGGTTAAAGATGGCAGCTTGAGGGATACTAAACCGCTATGGATAAACCGATCATAACTCAGCCTAACTACTAAACATCTAGAAATGGACTTGTCTAAAAATTGAAGTAAAACTTCATTACATGTAAACCTAAAGTCCATAAAAAGACACGTGGAATGGGTCAATCAAATCAGGTGGGTGTACTAACAGTGAATCCTAACAGTGACCATGACACCTACCGCATTTACTGCCTTGAATGGCTTATTTTTTCATGGAGTACCCGTCCCTTATGGTGTGAGGGGGACTGCTCGGACACCTGCTGAGCTGTTGGATTTGGTTAATTGTGAGTTTGTGGTAAATAACTCCCGAGTGACTTGGGGGAAATTCTGAACTTATTTTAATGTCTTTGCAGCTGAGTCTCGAGGTGTTACCGTTGACAGGGTCGAGGCGGTGGCCCGGTGCTTTATTTGGTATGCTTTGCCCCACACCCTGTTCGCAAATGGGGGAAGTTCTGCTGCTTTGTTCCTACTGGACCTTCTGATTAACTTGGACCAGGCTGCTCAGTACAACTGGGGTGCAGCGGGTCTGGCTGCTTGTTATCACGGCATGGACCTGACTAGTCGTTCGACTAGGAGCTCGGTCACGGGATTTTCTCTTGCTTGGGAGGTACATTTACCGTTTTGCCCTTTTAGATTTCTGCCTTTATTTGCACTTTTTGACTGTCATTAATCATGTCTTTGTTTCTGTTTGCAGCTGTGGGCTTTTGCCATTCTGGGCATGAGGGACTTCAGGATTGAGAGAGAGGGTCAGCCCCTGTATCCTGACTGTGCTAGGTGGTCTTACAAGGCTAGAAATGTGAAGACCGGTACTGCCCCCATTAGCTTGGTTTCAGCCAGGTAATATCTTGACAACCTGAGGCTGGAGTCTGTGGCTCAGTCACTGTTTCCCTGGAGACCGATATATGGTGGCATAGAGCATACCCTGATACCCACTCGCTCGAGGTTCCTGATGAGCTAGATGGAGTGCATGACCATGTACTTGGGGGAGAGAGTATATTGGCAGCATGGGAGCCATATGGTGGATTACATAACCCGCCTAGGCCGGCGGTTCTAGAGTTCCCTCATTTCTGCCCTCGTAACCGGGGGCGCTGTCTGAGGATGATAGGGACATGTATATGGCGGGGATCGAGGCTTTCCCCTTCATCTTTCTCCAGCAGGACTACGGCCTTTTCTGAGCGAACCATCTGATGCCGGGCTTCATGTATGCTGACCCTCGGGGAACACAGCCTGCGCCCTCGACTTCTGCTCAGTTTTATCCTACCGGTGCCGTTTATTGCTTCGATCCTCCCTTGCCTCCTTCATGTTATACCTACTCCATCTTTGGGGTTGTTGAGGAGCAGAGGGAGATTGTCCCAAAGGAGATGTCACCGGAGAGAGAGCCTCCCGCCCAGACTGCTGTGGTATGACTTTTGCTTTTCTTGCACATTTCTGATTATGGCCCATTTTCTATCCCATACTGTTTTATCCCAGTATACTGATGTAGTTTCTTGTTTCTGTTGCAACAGGTACCCGTGGCTGCTTATAGGCATACAGGCCGCCAGAACAAGGGGATGAGGAGCAGGCTGTGCCATCTGTAGGAGAGAGTCCTGGAGTTATGTAGAGACATGGCTAATTTGACCAGAGAGGCTGTAGGGACCGTGTTTGGAGCTGTTAGAGGTATGGCTCGGGGTGCCCATGGTATGGGGCGAGGATGCAGAGATGCTGCTCTTGATGTGCATGAGTCTATGCAGTCGGCTAGGCAGTCACTGAGTAGGAGCTTGAGCAATGGAGGTGCCAGTTCATCGGCAAGGGCGCCAAAGAGAACCCGTCATGAGATCACCGTTGAAGAGTCTGAGGAAGAGTCCGATGATGATGAGGAGACTGAGAGTGGTGATGAGGGTGAGCACAGTGCCACCGGGGATGATTCAGAGTAGACTGGGGAGGATGAGTGCCCGAACAATTTATTTTTTAACATGTAATAACATTTAGCACGTATTTACAGTCCTAGCTATTTTATCTACATTTTTTATATTTATCTAGACTCGATCTTATGTGTTGACCTTTTTACAAACAAATGTGTGCCCAAAGTGTTTTGGTGTTGTTGTGGAATGTTGTTTTGCTGCTATAGATTCTGAACTTGTTGTAGACTGAAGGCGTTGAAATGCCTGGGCTGTTGCTGAACTGACAAGGCCTATTTTGTTATGTCCATCTGTCAAAAGTGCGCCTGCCTGGACTTCGGCATGGGATGCGCGCGCGTTTCAACACCAAAGGTGGGGGCACCCGCGTCTGGGCTGCTGATTTACAGCCCCTTTCTTTTCTGAACTGGATTCTCCAATAGCTATAAATTTAAACCCATTTCGACCAGTTTGGTCACAACAATATTCCGCACTACTTCTCATCACTTTAAGACCTAAATTCTTGTCAAAAATGGCTCCCATGACCTTCTCTTTTGAGGTAAAAGTGTCCATCCCGAAGGGTGAAAAGTCAATACATGTCCCCATTGTGAAGGCATGCCCGAGTGTCTTTGATCGTTTGGGAAGACCCAATGAGGTTGTTGTTGAACCTTCAAAGCCAATGGTTCATGTTGAAGCCCCTAGGCCACATTATTTTCCAAAGAAGAAGAAGAGTAAAGGTAAAGAGAATTCTCTTTATGTGTGGAAGCGCCCATACAAGGCTCCGGTCAAGGCTTCTTTTGACAAAGGCAAGGGGAAGGTTGTTGATGAAGCTACGTCCCGTCCTAGCGTCTTCTCTCGTCTTGGCAGTTTTGAGAATTCTCCGCCGCCACCTAAAAAGGTCAAGGGCCGTAGCAAGAAGCAATGGGTTCCCAAACCGAAGAAAGATTAGAAATTTCTTTATACCTCAAGATTGCAATAAAGATAGACCACTTGTTAGGATTTAATATTTTAATGTCTTTTATTGCTCAACATTATCCGTTGTAATGGCAAGAATGATTTGAGAATTGAATAAAAATTGCATTTTGTTATGACATGATTGGGTAAAAATTATTGTTTTAGACCGCACCCGAAGGTTGCCTACGTTCCTCTCGTAGAGAGGCTCAGGTCTTCGTAGTTCAAACAAATGAATACCATTTTTTTATTTTTTTTTTGTGTGCACCTTGTTTTTTGCCTAGACCGCCCTTTCGGGTTTTCAATCTAGCGGGCTTCTTTTTTTTGCACTTGCTCTAATTTTTTCCTAGGCCGCCCTTGCGGGTTTTCAACCTAGAGAGCGTTTTTTTTTTTTTTTTTAAGCGTAGAACTTCTTGAGCTTGTCGAGGTTGAACTCCTTTAGAAATTGATCACCATCCAAGTCTACAAGTCGGACTGCACCGCCGCTTAGTATCTTTTTGACCACATAAGGACCGATCCATCGAGGTCCTTACTTCCCAAGGGGATTCATGGCATTGGGAGGATGTTGTCTTAGGACCAAATCTCCCACTTTGATATTTCGAGGCTTCACCTTTTTGTTGAAAGCCCTTGCCATTCTTTGTTGATAAGCCCTTGTGCCTTGACTTGGTTCTCGAGTAAGACCCGTAAAGAAGGAACCTCGAGTTCGACTGGGAGTACCGCTTCAGAACCATAAACTAATGAGTACGGAGTTTCTCCCGTTGCTGACCGTATTGACGTGCGATAACCCCACAATGCTAGTGGTAATTTCTCGGGCCAATCCCTTCCTATTGAAGCCATTTTTCGTATGATGACCTCGATTGTCTTATTTGCTGCTTCGACCGCTCCATTGGCTTGGGGGAGGTACGGCGATGACTTGTGTTTGGTAATTTTGTAGTCAACCAAAGGTGCATCTATTTCTTTCTCGAAGTGAGAGCCATTGTCGAAGATGATCTCATGAGGAATAACGTATCGGCACATGATGTTGTTTTTCACGAATTCGTCCACTTTCTTGGAGTTGAGAACTCGGTAAGCTTATACTTCGACCCACTTTGTGAAATAATCCACGGCCACAAGAATGAATGATTGTTCGTTGCTTCCCGTAGGATGGACTTTGCCGATGATATCTATGCCCCAACAAGAGAACGGCCATGGTGTGGTCATGTTGTACAGTTGTGAAGGCGGAGCATGCTGGAGATTAGCGTGGAATTGGCACTTGGCACATTTCTTGACTTTCTCGATACAGTCTCTTTCCATTGTAGTGTAATAGTAACCAATACGGAGTATCTTCTTGGCTAACATAATCCCATTCATGTAGGGCCCACACTCGCCCTCGTGGACCTCGTGCATGATTTATTGGGCTTCAGTTTCATTTGCACATAAGAGATTGATCCCTTGATGATGTCTTTTGTCGACTCGGTTTCCAATCAACACATATCTGGCGGCTAGCTTTTGTAATGCTATTCGAGATTTCCCATTGCTGTTCTCAGGGAAAGTGCTGCTGTTGAGAAAGTTCATGATGTCTGTGTACCACGGGGGGTTGTCTTGGACTTCATTGATCTCAATGTTCATGCAGTATGCCGCACTGGTCCTTCTTGAAATTTTAAAGGGTTTCACCTTTTTTCCTTTAGGCATTTCAACCAATGAGGCTATGGTGGCTAACGAATCGGCAAAGCGGTTCTTGTCCCTCGGCAAATAATTGAACGTGATATCTTGGAACTGTTTAGCTAACTCCTCGAGGTGTTGACCATACTGTTGGAGGGTCGGGTCTTGGATTCGCCATTTACCCGATGTCTGATTGATAAGGAGCAGGGAGTCACCGAATACTTCTACTTCTGTGACATTTCTTTCTAGTGCTGCTTCTAGCCCCGCGATACATGCTTCATATTCGGCAATGTTGTTGGTAGCTTCGAATTCAAGACGAATTGCGATTGGAGTGTAGATGTCCTTTGGATCGACAAGCAACATTCATATCCCATAACCGTACTTATTGGCTACGCCATCGAAAAAAAGTTACCATTTATTTTCCTCGGTTGTAGCGTACACTAAGTGCTCGTCGGGTAACTGTAAGTCCTCCCCCTTCACTTCGTTACACGAAAATTCAGCAAGCTGATCACTGAACACTTTCCCTCTGATGGATTTGAGTGTGAGGTAAGTGATATCATAGCCGATGAGCATGAAGTACCACTTGGCTATCCTTGTTGACATGAAAGGCTTCTCGAAGATGTAGCGGAGCGGGTCCACTTTTGCTACTAGCTTGATTTGAAAGGCTTCCATGAAATGTTTGAGCTTTTGGGTAACCCAAACCACTGCTGCACATGACTTCTCCAAGACGGAGTAGTTCTTTTCGCCTCCTTGAAATAGGCGACTGACAAAATAAATGGCATTCTCCTTTGTGGAGTCTCGTTGCTCTTGTTCTAGCATAGCCCCAAAGGATTCATCATTCACTGTGAGGTAGAGCAAGAGAGGATTCTCCTTGTGAGGTGGAACCAAAACTGGAGGGCATGTCAAGTAATGCTTCACTTGGTCGAAAGCTTCTTGTCAAGCGTCGGTCCATTCTAGAGCCACATTC
This sequence comes from Campanula takesimana, assembly GCA_026119855.1. Taxonomy (NCBI): domain Eukaryota; kingdom Viridiplantae; phylum Streptophyta; class Magnoliopsida; order Asterales; family Campanulaceae; genus Campanula; species Campanula takesimana. The sequence goes on from JAOWBW010000018.1 coordinate 9,730, forward strand.
TTCTTGAGTAGCTTGAAGATTGGCTCACACATGGAAGTAAGCTGGTGCACAAACCGACTGATGTACTGAAGTCTGCCCATGAAACCATTAATTTCTTTATGTGTCTTTGGAAGAGGCATGTCAATGATTGTCTTGATTTTTGAGGGATTTGCTTCAATTCCCTCTCGGTAACCATGTAGCCAAGAACTTTGCCTCGGATGACCCCAAAAGTGCATTTTGTGGGATTGAGCCTCATCTTGTGTTGCCGAAGCCTTTCAATGAACTTGCGGAGGTCAATCAAGTGTTGACCATCGGTTCCTTTTGAATGGATGATCATGTCGTCCATATAGACTTCAATTTCTTTATGGATCATGTCATGGAACAAGTCTGTAACAGCCCTTTGATAAGTAGCCCCAGTGTTCCTTAACCCAAATGGCATGACTGTGTAGCAAAAGGTTCCCCCACGGTGTTGTGAAAGCAGTCTTGTGTTGATCTTCTTCTGCCATGAGAATCTGATTATACCCAGCAAAGCTATCCACAAATGAGCGGACCTCGTAGGCGGCAGTAGAATCGATGAGCATATCGATGTTGGGAAGTGGAAAGTCATCCTTTGGAGAAGCTTTGTTCAAATCTCAGAAATCCACACATACACGGACCTTGCCGTTAGCCTTTCTAACTGTTACGACATTTGCAATCCATGTTTGATACTCAATAACCTTGATGAAGCCTACAATGAGAAGCTTCTCTATCTATTCTTTGACTTGTAAAGACCATTCTGGCTTGATATTTTTGAGTTTCTGCTTTGTCGGCTTAGCATCGTCTCTGATCGGAATCCTGTGCTCGGTGACCTTTCTGTCTAAACCCGGCATGTCTTTGTATGACCATGCAAATACATCCACGAACTCTTTGAGCAGTGCAGTCAATCTGTCTTTCTCTTCCCCCTTGAAGAAGCTTCCGATCTTGGTTTCTTTCGGTTCTTCATTGGTACCCAGATTAACAACATGCAATTCTTCGTCAGTCCCTGGACCATTTTCACCACGACTACGGACCTGTTGAGCAAGTTCATTTAAGTATGTTGTGTTTTCGTGGTCTATTTCATCATTAATTGAATCGTTATTAACTAGTTCATTAAATTCGTTATTAGATAATTCATCATTCATGATGTTTGCAATCTCGGGGTACTCAGAAAGATCAAATTTTTCATTAACAAAGAAAGGGAACACACGCTCGGCTATGGCCTCTATATCCTCTTGGGTGAGGGTATCGGAAACATACTCGGACTCGAAAGTGAATGTGAACACGTCTTCCTTTGTAACCTTGCACGGTATGAAACCCATCTTCTTGACCAAGAATTCCTCGGATACCACGAGCCCCTTTATAGAATACCAGTTGTTGATTGGCTCTTAGCTTGGCTAGATCTCGCTGATAGTTTCCCTTCTCGTGTCGGTGTCATAGATGGCATTTACTTGGCACTCATCCATGATGGCAAATTATTTGAACATAGAGGCTAGATCAGTCAATTCCTCCCCCCACGTAATCTCTGTCTCGGACTCTATGGCCACTTTCTTCCCCCACCATTCTCGAAGCGACATGGGAGTTGGTTCCCCTTCGGATTTCTGAATCTCACAGTCGGCAAAGACTTCAAGACCGGGCTTTCTGATGCCCTTGCTGTTAACCCATGGCTCGGGAAAGATCACGTACGGGACGTCTTCCCCCTGACGGACAAAGTAGCCATTCAGTGTCTTGCGGTAAGGCCTCAAATTGGGAATTTCATAGTGACGGCCTTCTCTGCGAGCTCGGGCCTTTTCATTCTTGACGGCTTGCTCGTATCTCATGTCGTCCTCAGAAGGTTCGTACCCCAATCCGAACTTGTTTTTGATAAATGGGAACTCTACGGGTTGCATTCTCCTTTGTTGATATTTCCCTAGGCCTAAACCAGGGAAGTAATTCATATTCCTCATCACGCGGAGGACTTTGCGATTGCCGAGGGTCCATGATCCGTTTCCACCTTCTTTATCAATGGCGTTGATTGAGACGCTGGAGAGGGTAGAGTCTGCTAAACCATGCTGAACTTGGTGAACGGATTCTCATTTTCTGTGGATAGTGACGTTTTCTGCCATGACGGTTTTCGTCTCTATTTCAGAACTTGACACATTGATGAAGAGTTGAAGGGACGGCGTTGGAACTGTGTATCCATGGTCGACCCAACAACAAGTTGAATGAGGAGAGGACGTCGAGCACTTGGAACGGGACGGCCATAACCATGCTCCCATACTCAATGTCTATTTCCACCATACCCATGACTGTTCGGGCAGTGCTGTCATAACCTCGAATTACTTGAGTAGAAGGCCTTAGATCTGAACTCTTAAGACCAGTATGCCCATGATTCAGCCGGGCATTAGGTTGAGTGTGGAACCACCATCAACCAAGACTCATGAAATAGGTCTCCCCCTTACTCTCACTTTGAGATAGATGGCCTCATTGTGATCGGGCTCAAATGGTGGAAGGTCCATGACGGCAAAAGTGATGACATTGCCAAAATGAATGTGGCCTATCATTGCAGTAAGGTCCTCGGAAGTTGTATCAGGGGAGACTGATGTGTCATTGAGATTGCTGATGACAAGATCTCGGTGCTTCTTTGAGGATGCAATGAGGTCCCAAATAGAGATGTTGGCTTGAGTTTTCTTGAGTTGTGTCAACAAAGGATCTTCGGGAGTGTCTTGAGCTTGAGATCTTTGAGAAGAGGCGCTTGGTGCAGAAGTAGTTGGGTTGTTTGCTATGACTCGTCCGGATCGAGTTAGCATGTTGACATTCCCATTTTGCTTCTTTTACCTATTCTCTAAGACCTCCCTCATTACCTTATCGTAAGTCACAATGTAGCAAGAATTATCAATTGCATTTATAACATCAGAGCCCTTATTCATAATTGGGATTGAATAAGTGGTCTCCTCAAATTCTCCTAGCTCTATTACATTGACATCGTTACCACTAGGCACTATGAACTCTTTCTTGTCTATGACATCTTGGATGACATTGCGGAGGACAAAGCATTCCTCGGTGGTGTGGCCATTATGTTGGTGGTAGTCACAATGCTTGTGGTGGGCATGGTTGGGATGCATCGTCTTGGGTTTGTACCCTTGGAGAGGAGTAACTTGCCCTTTGGCCTTGAGAGCTTCGAAGGCCTCGGTGATAGTCATGCCTTGGAGAGGAGTGTAGACACGATCATCTTGGAATTTCTTGCCTTGTGGAGGAGGAACCCTTTTGTAATTCCCCTTGTCGGTAGTGACGGTATTAACCAAAGCCTATTTGTTTGAGTTAGAGGCGGCCTTGTATCGGAAGCTTGGAGCATTTTTCTTGATTTCTTTGAGCAAGTCATCCATTCGGACCCCCGCTTCATACATTTGAGAGAAATATGCATAGCAAGCCCCGCTTAAATGGGTACGGAGATCAGTCTTTAGACACTTGAGGAAGATGTCCATTTGCTCCTTAGTGTTAGGCCTCTCGACAATTTCCGCAAGTTTGTTATTCCACCTCCTTGTAAAATCAATAAAGGACTCATTGTCCCTTTGGGTGGTGTTCTCGAGCTCTTTCTTGGTCTGGCGATGAGTGGTGTTTCCTTGGTATTGACTCTTGAAGGCAATCATAGCGGCGTCCCAGTCAAGACGGACTGTGAGCGGGAGAGTTGCAGACCAATCCTTTTCCGCCCCTTCGAGAGTAAGAGGAAAGCATTGTGCCATAACTTTAGGAAAGACCTTCTTCGGAACCATAGCCCATATGTAAGTCTTGATGTGTGCCATGGGGCAAGAGTTTCCCTTGAACTTGATGATGTCGGGCATCTTGAACTTGTCGGGGAGAGCGGCCATGGAGCTCATGAGAATGGAGGACTGATAAAGGCTCGTGTCGGGACTTTTCCCCAAGTTGAGGCCGTAAAAACGTTGATCTATGTAGGCTATAATTGAATCAACCATCTTATGCTCATTGTTCTCGGTGCTTGGTTCCCCCATTTTCTTGGTGCGGGCACTGACATAGGGGCTTTCAAACAAGCCTTTGGTCCACTCGGACTCGTCATTGTCTTTCTTGTCCTTACCCTTGGAAAGCTTGGTGAGCTTCTCTTTCATTTGCTCCATTTCGGCCTCGTGGGCCTCCCTTTGATTGTCAAGATGGGATTGCCAAAGATCATTCTTGTTTTGGGACTCTTTGTTAAGAGTGGAGACTTGCTCTTGGATCACTTGGACCATAGCTGAGAGTTGTTCGATAGACATGGTGTTGCTGCTGCCGGTCATGGTTGCTGCTGGAGCTGTTGGAGTAATCACTTCACGAACTAACCGATTCGCTGAATCCCGATAGACACGGTAAGTACCAATTGAACCTATATTGCAGACAAGGCCCTTGTCAGTCTTGAGTAACAATTTCGGTCCATGAAGAGGTTTGGAACACACAGTGGGCACACGACTCAAAACCACATAAAGAAAAGATTTTTTTTTATAAGTCAGAGGGACGGGATCCCTTTTGAGTTTCTAAGAAAATAATGGAATCGTCACACTAGTATATAGACCTCTCGCGGTCCTATATTCTCATCGGATTCCATCACGCTTGTGAATCCTACACATGTCGGGATTAAACTAAGCTAATGTACTAAAGCATACATGCGGGGACGGAGCTTTTATTTTCGTCCATAATAACCACTTGGGGATGGAGTTTTATTTCGTCCATGATAACCACTTGGCATGTATGTTTTGAAGACATTAGTTTAGGTAAATCTCAGCACATGAAAACCGACTTAGTCACAGAGTGTTAGACCCTAACTAGAATTGTGTTGGCTTGTGCTCGGCTAATGAGAGGCTTAAAGGTCACCCCCGGCATGTAGTCATGAACTACGCTACGGGCTGAGGCTTCGAGAGAGTCAAGGTCGGGTGGAGCTTGAAACTCTCTAGGACGGGCCTCGACGGGTTTGGGGTTATGAACTTGTGCGACTCGATAGTGAGCAATTTATAAGAATTTGTGCATGTAGTGTGAGGTCCAACATGTGACAAAACATTTTTTACTTTTTTTTATGTAAGAAAAGCGACTAAGAACATAAATTACAACTCTCGAATCACCTGTGTGACCGATAAAACAAAATACACAAATAAAACAGTTAAGAGGTCCAAATCAGTCCATGATGCAGGCAATTGTGCCCACACCCCAATATTCTATTCTGCTCTGAAACTGTCCCTGTTCTGGAAAACAACCCAGAAGCACACGCCTCTGGACTATATTGTAGGATGCGCGCGCCTGGCGCAGAGTGTATTGGAGGCGCCCGCTTCTGGGCAAACCTGTCAGATTGTCAGACTTTGGACTCAGGGGATTGCCCTGGTCTTGAATGTCTATTGGAACCTGTGCAAATGTGACTAGCGTAGAAAAAAGAAGAAGAATAGGAAGAACATTAAGAAGCGGGCGACCCTGGTCCTTAATGTGGGCCGCACGCGCCTTAGGCCAAGAAGGCCAGAGGCGCACGCTTCCCCCATCAGGAACTAGAATGCCCAGAAAAATGTACACTTTGATCAGAAACGCAAGTTTAACCCTCAAACGTCCCCAGTAGAGTCGCCACTGTAGATACCCTGGGAGGCCACGGCTTGGCTAGAGTGCGTGAGTTATCCTATGATGTCTATCCGTGTTTTAATTTGTTATAGTCGCCACCTATGTTTTAGAGGAACATAAGAAAAACCTAATATTTAGCCTAAGTTTGATGCGAAAACAGAGATTCTTGTTATGAGGTTCGGGGGTTAGGTTACGAGATGGGAAGTACTTAAACACCCATCTCGCCCAACTAATGTTCGTCTTGCTTGATCAAAGTCTACATAAATAATAAAATGTTCTTCCTATTCTTGACTATAATAAAGGGGGGTTTTAAAAAGGGTGTTTTGAATGTAGGGAGATAACTCCTTGACTAGCTTCAATGAAATGAAGTAATCTTTGGTGTCATGTCCCAAAATGTTAGGGTGATTGCACTTTTGATGAAATAAAAGAGAAGAAAAGAGATGAAGAAGAGAAGAGAGAAAGAAAAGTCTTGTTTACCTATCCTTCAAAATGACTCCAAGTTCTTCTTAGGAAAATGCCTTGAGAATACTTTGAAAAAGATTTTTGTATAGTTTTCTTGTGTTCCAAAAAGTCCTCCTTTGAAAGGTGAAAAAAAGAGTTTTTTTTAGGTAAAAGAGATGTGTTCTTAGTGCCAAAACCAAGTCACAAAGATCAGTTTCCCGGGCAAATCCTGTTAAAAGGAGCAAGGGAGGGATTCTTGGACAGAAATCTGTAACTGACTCACAGGTGCGCGCGCTTCTAACCCCAAAGGGTGGAGGCGCGCGCCTTGGAGATGGCCTTTTTGACAGAAAGGACTTGAAAGTCAGCACTGTTATTCAGTTTGGTCCCTGAACTTAACGAGGTCAGTCAGGAACTTAACGGAAGTAACAGAAACTAACGAGAAATACTTAAAATATGGAGAATCACAAAATCAACTGTGTAATCGGGGTGAGCGGTCCAAGGCGGGGTGTCAACTTTTTTTCTTTTTTTTTTTTTCTTTTTCTTACTTGCGTAAAAGTATGTGTATTATTTTTACTTTGCTCCTAGGTTTTTCCCCAACATTCTCCATCATCCTTGAACTACGCTGGTCTGATTCCTTTCAAGGGATACGTAGGCAGCCATCGGGCACGACCAACCCATCATCCAGAATGTCATCTCACCAACACTCCATCAAAGCCAAAAGCGGCTTATCATCATCATCAAGACATCAACATTCTCCATCAAAGCATCCTCCACAACATCAGAAATCCATCCCAAATCAAACGGCCATGGTAAGTGAAAGTATGAGCATCATTCACGCTTTCTACAAATCACATCTCCATCCTTTTAAAATCTCTCTCATTGAAAATCTGCTTTTCAAATTACAAAGCACCACAAGCACAATTTTCTCTCATCTCACACAAGCACGTATATCTGCAAAGCATACGCATAACAGGTACAAGCACACAGCTCCGCGGTGAACCACTAAAATCACCACCTCATCAGCAAAGTCTACTCCAGTCAGCAGGCAGACTCTCGAGTCCCTCCAGTCCCTTATACGGACTTTAAATATTGGCCGCGGTGGGCCGATTGCATGCCACCGCACCCTTTTTTATCAGCAGGCAGACTCTCGAGTCCCTCCAGTCCCTTATACGAACTCTAAATATTGGCCACGGTGGGCTAATTTCTATCACCGCACTCTTTTGTATCAGCAGCCAGACTCTCGAGTCCCTCCAGTCCCTTATACGGACTTTAAATATTGGCCGTGGTGGGCCGATTTAATGCCACCGCACCCTTTTTTATCAGTAGGCAGACTCTCGAGTCCCTCTAGTCCCTTATACGGACTTTAAATATTGGCCACGGTGGGCCGATTTCTATCAGCGCACCCTTTTTTATCAGCAGGCAGACTCTTGAGTCCCTCTAGTCCCTTATACGGACTTTAAATATTGGCCATGGTGGGCCGATTTCTATAACCGCACTCTTTTGTATCAGTAGGCAGACTCTCGAGTCCCTCTAGTCCCTTAAAAGGACTTTAAATATTGGCCACGGTGGGCCGATTTCATGCCACCACACCCCTTTTATCAGCAAAAGCCACTCACACAGGGAGCGCATTCCTATCCCTTGCAATTTCAATAATTCCTGCTTTTTATCGAGTCTTTATTTTCTTTGTCGATGTCCTCCTCGGGGAATGTTTTTGTTCTTTCGTCGACGCGTTTTGCTTTACAATCCACGTCGCCGAGGGGCTTCGTAGACACCCCGCCTTGGACCTCTCACCCCGATTGCATACATAGTATTTTTTATTTAACTTATTTTTGTTGATTTCTGTTACTTCAGTTAAGTTCCTAACTGATTCCGTTAGTTTTGGACTAAACTGCATAACAGAGTTAACTTTTAGGGTCATTCTGTCATTTTGTCTATTTTACCCGCAGGCGCCTCCCGTAATGGTCATGGGGCGCGCGCGTGTTTGGTCCAATAGACCGGACTCGCGCGCTTCCCACTTTGACTGTTACGGATTGCAGCCTTTTCCCTCCATTTTTAGAGTAAAAAACAACACTTTCATCACATGTTTTATTCTAGCATTAAAACCATTTTATTTTGTAACTCCCAATCCTTTATTCTAGCCATTCTCCATAAAAAACAAAATATTTTATTTCATTCTTATTTGATTTTCTATTTATTATAAAAGCTTCTTTCCCTCCTTTCTCCACCTATTTAAACCTCTCATTTCTATCTTAAAAAAAGGACCCAAGAACTTTCTCTACACTTACACTATACACAATTCTCCCAAGAATTCTTCGTACAAGATTTCTAGCAACAAAACTCTACCAAAACTTTTCTCAAGTGAAAGTTTGAAGTTCTCCTCTTAAGGTACTTGTTTTATTCTCTTATTTCATTTGTGTCTTTTTAATGTATGCAATCCCCATCAATTGGGACATGACTAAATGACCACTTTACTACATTAAAGTTGGTTAATGTTATCTCCCTACATTTCAATCTCTAATTTAATTTACCATTCTTCTCTTAATGTAATCTTTAGCATGAATTAATAAATAAAACAATTCCCTTTTATTTCCCCTTTTTTTCATTGTAATTGTTAGCACTTTTATATTAATATTATTTGAAGGACTATTTAGCATTATAACACTAATAGTAGCAAGACCAGCGTAAGCGGGGCGGAGTGGGTGTTTAAGTACTTCCCACTCCGTCACCTAACCCCCGAACCCTTCTCTTTCCGAATCTCTTGTTTTGTACATAAATTAGGCTATCTTTAGGTTTTTCTTATGTTCCTTTAAAAACATAGGTGGCGACTCTAAACAATTAAAACACAAATAGACATCCTAGGATAATTCACCGCTCTAGCCAAGTTGTGGTTTTCCCAGGGTATCTACACCTTGACTTGTGCAATAACGATTATTGTCACAATGAAGGTCCATTAAATTAGTGACACTAGAAACAATTTCTGGTTTACTAATTAGTCTCTTGATCCAAACAATTTTCTTGTTGTATCCCATGCCACTAGATACTCAACCTTTTGTAGAATAGTAATGGTGTACTTAGAACTCTTCTAACACCAATATTAAATATAAACATGTATTCATATTGCGACAATTATCTTTCTTGGTTTATAAGACTGCATCTTTGTAACCATTACAAGATCATCTTATATTCCATCAAAGATTAAGAATGCATCCTTTAGTTCCATTACAAGTACTTGAGGATGTTTCTTATCTAGTGACTTTCACTAGGATCTGATTGGTATCATCTCATCATACTTTAAGTATATGAGATATCCGGTCTTAGTACATTAATATGGTTTATATGATAGATCCAATTGCCGAAGCACATGGAATCCTAATCATGTACTCTTGCTCATTAGTCTTCCAATAAGACTAAATATTGCCAAGATTAATGCCATTAGACTTTTGCAAGTAACCTCCCAAAGAGTCTTCCATAGTGAACTTTTCACTATCTTGTCTATGTTCAGTACTTTGACTTCAACCAATCAACCTTTTAGATTTATCTCCATAAATCAGTCCAAAGATATAGGCGGCTTAGTCCAAGTCTTTCATTAAGAAACTCTTTCAAAATGAATTATATGTCAACCACATATATTTGACTAGGAATGTTATTATACTCCCACTAAATTTATTGTAATAACAAGTTTCATCTTTGATGCATTCAAACTCTTTGAATACTACATCAAAATGAAAATTACACTCCAAGTTGTTTGGTTCAATCCATCTCATGGATTTCTGCAATTCGCACATTTATTAGAATTTTATGGATTAACAAAACTTTTAAGTTGTATCAAACACATCCTAAAGTATGTTCGTGTTAAGGAATGTTATTTTGACATCCATTTTTCAAATTTCATATTCGAAATACGAGGTCATGACAATTAGAATTCTAATATCCTTAAGCATGACTATAGACGACAAAGTTTCATCATAATCGATATTAACTTTACTCAAGTATTCATGCTTTAATAATATGCACTTTACAATCCATGTCCGTTTTCTCCAAGAAAACTTAATTTCTACCTTATGGTTTTTAAGCCTTCGAGTAGAAAAATCAAGTTCCAAACTTGATTATCATACATGGATTGCATTTTAGATTCCATGACTCCAAGTCATTGATCTAAAATCCGGAGTGGTCATTGCATCTTGATAGGTAATAGGTCAATCATTCTCAATGATATCTTCCTTATTACTTTCTATTACGAGAAATCAATATTTCTTGTTATAGATAGTATCCTATCATATATGCAAATAACTTGTGTATACTTGAACGAATTTCAACAACTCCTTGTGAAACTTTGTTCAACTTCCATTTTAGGTTCTTTGTTATTTTATGGGTCTCGAACTCTTCGAGATACATTTTACTCCCACTAGTTTTTTAGAGATAAATGATTTATCTAGAAAGTGTTATTTAGAGTAACAAACTATTTGTACTATGAAGGGATGTAAAATCAATATCTTTAAGATATTCCATGAAAATACATTAACTAGATTTAGGTGTGATTTTGTCCAAGACAATACTTTTTGCAAAAGTGTCGCGTCTCAAATCTCTATGAAAGACAAACCAAGTTATTCTTTCATCCCATATCTCATATGGTATATATAGAACCTCCTTAGATGAAACTCAAATTAGTGTAAGCGTAGCTGTTTCCAGCACATAATCCAGAAGGTTAATTAAAGATCAACTTGACTTATTATGAGGCAAAAAACAACAGTTTGCAGACAATCTGCATATTTCTGTAACAGGAGCCGTACGGCTCATCCCTAGGCGTACACCTAGTTAGTAGCCGTACGGTTATTGTTTTCAGATTCTATTTTTCGTATTCTGCAGATTTTTTGCAGAATTCTCATTAAGTCTATGGCTCGAATATTTATCACTTTGATCAGATCAGAGTACATAAATACTTTTTCCATGAGTTATCGAAATCCTTTCTAACATTGTTACTTTAATGAACTTCATACAACAATATGTATTAGTCCAAAAGAGTACTTCCTCTCACTACTATTAGTAAAAGGTGTCTTGATCAATTTCTAAGATTCACATATATCACATGATTCGAAATCATGTGAATTTAAAAGTCCGTCTCATAGAATTTTAAATATGTGTTTCTTATCATTTGACATAGACCTCAATTCTTTTAAGAATGTAACGATTACATCCTTATATTTGGATTTCTATTATTTATGTTATACTTATTATTTTGTTCTTCCAAGATAAGGATATAAGGTCCCATTATATGATTAGCAATACAATAAAACAAATCATATTTAATAGAGCACTTTCTTATTCAAAATAAGAAATATCCATTATCTTCTAATGAAGAGACCAACATAATCTCTCTACTTAATGTAAGAACATAACACCATTTGTTCAAAACAAATATGAACCTACTTAGGTAAAGATACTTCGCAAGTTCCTATCCTTAATGTTGCAACATTTGCATCATTATTATCAAATATGTTAATCTTTACCTTCTTTAAGTAGTCTTTCTATTTCTCAAGTCATACACATTTATTAAAATGTGGGAACCATATCCGGTATCTAATACCCAAGAGATTAGAAGTAGAAAGATAAACATAAATACTTGGTAGTCCTACTACCCTTCCTTTTGATATTTTAATTCCAATTGTAATTTCTCCTATGGTCAATCACATTGCCATGGTAGCAATTACATCCTCAGGATTTTAGGTTTTAGCCACAAATATTTCCTTTACGCTTGACAACTCTTGCCTTGCCTTTATCTTAAATCCTTATCCTTATTAACCTTTAGAGTTTGAGAAGGTTTCCATTTGATATTAAGACTTAGCATTTTGAACATCAAATGTCGCTTATGAATTAATATCAAATACGTTGTCAGTTTCAAACTAACTTGATAACCAAGCCTATTAAGGTGATCAATATGTCTCTTCATATTCAAAACATAAGAACTTATTAATATACCTTTCAGTCATCACATGAATGTTAGGCTCTAATCAATCTCAAACTTTTCTCGCCTTTCTTTCTTGTAGAAACGCTTCCTACGTGATTGCTTATCACATAAGCATCTATATGTTTTAGATAATTCTCAAGTTCCAAACATATGGTAGCAAGTTGTAAGACAATTGACATCTATAGAATCATCCACATGTTTCTAATTAATGTCTTTGTCTGGTCTTTAAGGCATTAGGTTTCTTAGGAATAGGATTTATTAAGAACGCATAACTTCCGCTCTTGCTTAAGAACACGTCTTAAGCTCATGACTAGGTCAATGAAGTTAGTCTTATTCTTCTTTAAGTGGGGTCTATCGCAGTAATTATACATGATTAAAGTTTAAAACATTCTACACAAATATACAAATAAATATACACTTATATTTCATACCATTATCATTTAGAGATATTTAATGTATTTCATAAATACTTCCACTAAATTATACACCTTCAAATAAAATAATTGTATAATATAATTTAACTGGGCTAAGATCCATATTTCACCTAACTTTGAGTCGGCTAGGGCACGACTGCTAAAAATCAAGTTATTTAGGTAGATAACTCCTTATCAATCACATCATATGTGACTCTTAGATCCTTTATGAGATTTTAGACATCTTATGTCTAACATGTTTTAATCTCATATGTGCCTTAGGCCCAAAACTCTTTTGATAGCCTAATTAAGTCAAACCACTTTAAACGTATAGGAACCACTATTTCACTCATCTTCCTCATACAAACATAGAATTAATGCGCCTCGCGAGGGTTAGAGCCCGCACAAAACAACAAGTGTACTTACAAGTGTTTCAATCATGGGTTAGTGTTAGGCCTAAATGAAGGCTTAGTTATAAAATACCGCAAGTACATGGTGTAGATATAGTATAGAAAATGGCAAATGCGGGTCGATCCCACAAGGACAGGGTTTGCTTTATAAAACATTTGCTTTAATAGAAAAATAGTAAAAAGAAGAAATAATTGGGGGGTATAAATGTTTTGTCACTGAACTAGAAATATATTTCAAAATACTCTAACTTTGGATTAGAACTCTTATGAAGAAATACTTCCTGGGATTGGGACTCAAACAATCATGTGTTCATAAATTAGACATGCTCTTTAGATTTGAAGATTCATTTAAAAGCAAGGATGGTACGCTATATTGTGTCAACTTCTTAACCAAGGCTTAAAACACATGTATTTTAATACTAACACGGCCTTTCTCTCGATGGTTCCGTTCATTAGTAAAAACCCATTAAGTTCATTAAAATCCACGTACTTCCACTCAAGGACATCCCTAGGCCTATAATCTACTCTCGTGATTAATAGAAACCCAGTCACTTCATATGGTTCCGTTAATCAAGATTCACCGCTAGGTCCTTCTCTCGATTAACTGGGATTCATACTAATCATGGACGTCATCATGGTCGTAGGCGTTGTAAGTATAATACAAAGAGATTTTTTTTAAGATGAAGAGAAGGAAATAAGAGCATGAATTAAAGTATTAAGCACATTGAGTTGAGTTTCCAACCCCAAGAATAAGGGAGGATTACTCACAAGCCATTTGATTAACAAAATATACAAGATATAAGTATAGCAATATAAAGATTTAGAGAAGAAGGAAACTTAGTCTTGCAATGATGAAGGAAACAAGGGCTGAAAATAACTCTGTAAGAATTTTTATTGCTTTTCCTCAAGAACACCTCAAAAAGATGTAAAATAATAATATTTGTGATCCTAAAATTTACTAGAGTAATGTTACAACTATTTTTGGATCCCTAAAATACTCAATTCCAGTCATTTATATAGTCCTTGGAGGAAGAGATGTGCTTATTCCCGAAAGGTTTCTTGAAAAGGTGCCTTTTGGAAAAACCTGAAATATTTTTGAACAGGGGGTGCTCGGCTGAGTCAAGGAAGGTGCTCGGCCGAGCAGGCCTTTGAAAATTTATTTTGCCTTTCTGATGCCCATGCTCGGCCGAGTCTTGTATGGTGCTCGGCCGAGCACCTAGGTGTGGTCCGACCGGGTGTGAAGCAAGGTCCAACCGGATCAAGTCTTTTTGCACGGACGAGCTTGAGAAATGGCGCGGCTGTGCATAAATGAATTTCTGGCTGTTCTTGTCGATAAGATTGGCACGGTCGTGCCAATTTGACCCGAAAAGACCTTAGAAAACCTGTTTCAACCACAAAGTGATACAAAGAATAAAATCTACAAAATATATATAAAAATAAATCAAAAGTACCAAATAGAGCTATGATTGAAAGTAAAATAGTGGGTAATATATATTATAAAAGACTATAAAATAGTCGTTTATCAACTCCCCCACACTTAAACATTGCTTGTCCTCGAGCAAGTTAGAATTTGAAAAAGGAAAGAGAAAAATAAATGACTACAAAAGAAGAATAAGTAAAAGAAGAAAGAAATAAAATGCTCTCTTTAAAATAAAGTATTGCCTTGATAAAAAATTCTTCATACTTATTTTTCCGTCCCATCTATAATTCAAGAACTTTGTGAAATAGAAACTAGGATTATTTTGGAAAGTAGATAGAAAATTATAAGTTTAATATAGCAAGAATAAAATTCATTAAGTAAAAGCATATTGAAAAAGCCAAATGAACTTTTGGATCAAAAGTATGGTTTTGAAATAAATTCACTCTTTAGAGTGCTTTGTGAAGAATTGCTTCATGCTTGAAATTCATCATTTGAACAATGACTTTTATTCCTTTAAAAAATACTTCATAAATCGTTATGCACCTTGAATCACAAAAATGGAGGCGGAGGATGGTAGTGGAAAAGGCTAGAGATTATATTAGTTATACGTGGCAATTGAATATCTTGACTTGAATTGTTCCACTCTATAATGATTTATTCATTTAGATATTCGAGTGGGTAATTCGCAAGAAGATTTAAGTTGATTAATAGCCTTGAAAGTGGAAATGGAAAGATTGTTTTAGGTGAAGGTTTTTGTGATTCCGAAAATCCATAACAATCATTCATATCTTTAAAAAGAAGTAAAAATAAAGGTTTTTGTGATGTATAAACAAGAATGTTTTCAAATTTTTCACAAGTAAATGTAACCTAACTTAAATTACCCAAAAATTCATTAATAAAAGTAATGCTTGTACTTAATAAAGTTTATAAATTTTATACTTATACTTAGAATTTTTCATTTATTCCCAATATATTCCTAACTTCTTTTTATCAAAGATCTCAAAGGATAAAAGTTTATAAAGAAATAGGTAGAAAAAAGTTTTATAAAGACAATTTTTATAATGATAATAAGAGAGTTTTTTTTTAAATAAAAAGGAAGAGATTCTACCCCCCCCCCCACTTAAATCAAACATTGTTCTCAATGTTTTAAAATAGGACAACTAAAAAGATTTTTAGGTAAAAAGAAGAAGAAAAATAAGATATATATAAAAAAATAAAAATAAAAACAAAAACAAAAATAAATAGGATTTGAAATAATCCATCGGTTACCATCCCGATGATGCTTGTTTAAGGTCATTAGCTCGACCCCTTTCTTATAAGTGGAATAGGCAAGGAATGGTACTGTAATGGCCTATTGTCTTTGACAATGCGCCATTCCATGCCCATTGGAATGATTGAGCTTCTGCGGTCGATGCACGTACGCCACCCTGGTTTGCTTGCCCTTTTTGGTACCTTACTCTTTGGCACTGAATTTTTAACCTTGTTATCTTTAGTAAGGTACTCATTTTTAACTTCACCCTCCTTGCTCAAAGATTCTAGCATGTTAATACCGGAGCAAGGGTTCTTAAGATTAGGATTCTTCAATAATTTAAATTGTACTTTCTCATTACCTACGTTTAATGAAAGGCTACCATTTTTAACATCAATCATTGCCCCTGTGGTGGCAAGAAATGGTCTACCTAGGATAACGGGAATGTTATTGTCTTCTTCCATCTCAAGAACTAAAAAGTCGACCGGGATGATTAATTTCCCGACTCGACAAGGGATGTCTTCCATTATACCTACCGGTTTCTTAATGGAATGGTTCGCTAATTGCAAAGATATGGTGGTGGGTTTGAGTTCCCCCACACCTATTTTCTTACTAACTGATAGCAGAATGAGGCTTACGCTCGCCCCAAGATCTAACTTGGCATTATCGACGCTAAAATTACCTATGTTGCACGGGATAGAGAAAGTGCCGGGATCTTTCAATTTTTGAGGTATTTTTCTTTGTAAAACGGCACTTACCTCTTCCGTTAGTGCAACAGTCTCAAACTCCTCTAATCTCATCTTATTTGAAAGAATTTCTTTTAAAAATTTTGTGTAAGAGGGCATTTGTTTTAATACATCAATAAAAAGAACATTGATGCAAATTGATTGTAAAACTTCTAAAAATTTTGAAAATTGTTTATCAAGACTTGCCCTCGCCAACTTTTGAGGATAAGGTATTGGCAGATCAAAATTTCTAGAAGGAGTTGGGGAGTCCGTCCCCTTTTCAACTTCCTTATTAGTTTTAAAAATTTGAGGAGTTGGAGTATGGTTCTTTCCTCTAAGGTATTCTACTTTTCCACTCCCGCTAGTTATCGCATTAGCTTGCTCATTAGGCCTTTACGTTTGATCGGGAAGGCTCCCTTGTGGTCTAGACGAAGCATTGGCTTGTTGAGCAATTTGGTTCTCTAGCATTTTACTATGGGCGGCTAGATTATCGAATCTACTATTTAATGCTTTTAAACTTTCCATAACTTCATTGTTGATCTTATCTTGAGCATTTTTATTTTCGACCATAAAGTCCATGATAAGATCTAACTTATATTTAGGGGAGGGAAAGAATTATTTTTGTTGAAATTTGGTGTGAATCCCGGTGGCTGTGTAGAAGGTTGAGGGTTTAAAATATTATTGCTCTTATAGGAAAAATTGGGGTGATTTTTCCATTCGGGATTATATGTGTTTGAATACATACCCCCGTTTTTCCTGTAAGAGTTTATAAAATTTACTTGATCATTAGAAGTATTATCAAGTAAGTCACAACCGTTGGCAATATGTGAGTTAGACCCACATAGTTCACAAAAAACGTTTACATTGGCCACGGGATTCACATTAAAATTTTCAAACTTTTTTAGAATCATGTCAACCTTGGAAGAGAGAAGAGTAATAGCATCAATATTGTACTTACCTGGAGTCCCTTGTGGTTGCTCCCTCTCATTTGACCACTGGTAGTGGTTCAATGCGATGCTCTCGATCAAGTCGTGCGCCTCGTCTACCCCTTTGTTCATTAGCGCTCCTCCTGCTGCGGCACCAATGGTCTCCCTTGTTTTGAACATGAGACCGTTGTAAAATGTGTGCACGATCAACCACTTCTCTAGTCCGTGGTGTGGGCACATCCTCAATAGCTCCTTGTACCGCTCCCATGCATCGTAGAGCGACTCGTCTCTTCTTTGACTAAAATTTGTGATCTTAGTATGAATTTGAGCGGTCTTGCTTGGAGGGAAGAAACGCCCAAGGAACACCTCTTTAACTTGGTCCCATGTTGTTAATGAGTTGTGAGGGACCGAGTTTAACCATTGCCTCGCCTTATCCCTAAGTATGAAAGGGAAAAGGCGCATTTT
Source organism: Campanula takesimana (assembly GCA_026119855.1). Lineage (NCBI taxonomy): Eukaryota > Viridiplantae > Streptophyta > Magnoliopsida > Asterales > Campanulaceae > Campanula > Campanula takesimana. The sequence goes on from JAOWBW010000018.1 coordinate 27,303, forward strand.
AATAGCCTCCGGTGTGACACCAAGAATTCGGGTGGTGTCACAGTACTCGAAAAAGGATTGGACGTGAAGGTGGGGATCTTCGAGTTCCGAGCCTCCAAATTGGTTGCTCATAACCATGTGTAGAAGTTGAGGTTTGATCTCAAAATTGGCTGCGTCGGTATTTGGTACGACTATAGGTGACCTTGTTCCCATGGCACTTGGATTTACGAAGTCCCAAAGGGTTCTAGGTGGTGGTGTAACAAGATCTCCTTCTCCGTTCTGTGCCATTTCTTCTTCTAGCACTTCTCTCAGTCTTCATAACCTTTCGTGAAAGGTTCTTTCGGGTTCCGGATCAAATTCTTCAAGAACTGTCCGGGCTCTTTTCATATACTTTCGAGAGTACCTAAGAAATTTTCAAAGACAAGAATTCTTCGAAGGAGATGTTAAATAAACAAGAAATAAAAAAAAAATACAAAGCAAAAATTTAGAAAAATAAATCGTTATCCCCGGCAACGGCGCCAAAAACTTGTTAGGCCTAAACGAAGGCTTAGTTATACAATACCGCAAGTGCACGGTGTATATATAGTATAGAAAACGGCAAATGCGGGTCGATCCCACAAGGACAGGGTTTACTTTATAAAAGGTTTGCTTTAATAGAAAAATAGTAAAAAGAAGAAGTAATTGGGGGGTATAAATATTTTGTCACTGAACTAGAAATATATTGCAAAATACTCTAACTTTGGATTAGAACTCTTATGAAGAAATACTTCCTGGGATTGGGACTCAAACAATCATGTGTTCATAAATTAGTCATGCTCTTTAGATTTGAAGATTCATTTAAAAGCAAGGATGGTACGCTATGTTGTGTCAACTTCTTAACCAAAGCTTAAAACACACGTATTTTAATACTAACACGGCCTTTCTCTCGATGGTTCCGTTCATTAGTAAAAACCCATTAAGTTCATTAAAATACACGTACTTCCACTCAAGGCTTCCCTAGGCCATTAATCTACTCTTATGATTAATAGAAACCCAGTCACTTTATATGGTTCCGTTAATCGAGATTCACCGCTAGGTCCTTCTCTCGATTAACTGGGATTCATACGAATCATGGACGTCATCATGGTCGTAGGCGTTGTAAGTATAATACAAAGAGATTGTTTTAAGATGAAGAGAAGAAAATAAGACCATGAATTAAAGTAATGAGCACATTGAGTTGAGTTTCCAACCCCAAGAATAAGGGAGGATTACTCACAAGCCATTTGATTAACAAAATATACAAGATATAAGTATAGCAATATAAAGATTTAGAGAAGAAGGAAACTTAGTCTTGCAATGATGAAGGAAACAAGGGCTGAAAATAACTCTATAAGAATTTTTATTGCTTTTCCTCAAGAACACCTCAAAAAGATGTAAAATAATAATATTTGTGAGACTAAAATTTACTAGAGTAATGTTACAACTATTTCTAGATCCCTAAAATACTGAATTCCAGTCATTTATATAGGCCTTGGAGGAAGAGATGTGTTTATTCCCGAAAAGTTTCTTGAAAAGGTGCCTTTTGGAAAAACCTGAAAAGTTGCTGAACAGGGGGTGCTCGGCCGAGCAGGCCTTTGAAAATTTATTTTGCCTTTCTGATGCCCATGCTCGGCCAAGTCTTGTATGGTGCTCGGCCGAGCACCTAGGTGTGGTCTGACCGGGTGTGAAGCAAGGTCCGACCGGATCAAGTCTTTTTGCACGGGCGAGCTTGAGAAACGGCGTGGCCGTGCATAAATGAATTTCTGGCTGTTCTTGTCGACAAGATTGGCACGGTCGTGCCAATTTGCAAGCGCGGTCGTGCCAACCGAAAAATATGATTTTCCACTCATTTTTCTTCCCAATTTGTCCCGTCTTCAACCCCTTTGCTCTGGTCCATTATAAAATCCATATTTTGACCCGAAAAGACCCTAGAAAACCTGTTTCAACCACAAAGTGATACCAAGAATAAAATCTACAAAATATATATAAAAATAAATCAAAAGTACCAAATAGAGCTATGGTTGAAAGTAAAATAGTGGGTAATATATATTATAAAAGACTATAAAATAGTCGTTTGTCAGTTAGCACAAGGCTTAAAATTTTGTGAAGGTTTATTTACATAGAAACATGCATCTGTGAAAACCCATTTCCGAATGCGGGCGACGCATGGGAAGTTTCTTATTATTTATCTTTTTTTTATCTTTTCTATGGGATTAGGATATTCAAGTTGGCATTCAATTTATTATGAGTCGCCACGCTGTTTTATTGAGCTAAAACTTTGAAAAAAGCTAACAGAGAGGTTCCGGGGTTCAAGTTACGATAAGAGAAGAATATAACAGTGATCACTCCTATCGCCCGATAGATCGGACTTTCTATCATGATAAATGTATTAGTAGTGTGTTAGTGATTTTGACCGGATCCAAAGATTTCCTACGTTCCTCTTGTATGAGAAGCTCAGGTCGACGTAGTTCGCATATAATCGGAATAGAGAGAAGAAGTGGGATCATGCATATAGAGGGGGAGGAGAAGAATCATACAAGATGATCACATCCTAGAATAATGATTATACCATTGATAGGATCAATGTGTAGTCATCATACTCATCATAGGAGAGTTAATGATCATGGGAATATTTACCTAAAGTTTAGGGTTTAGAAGTAGTTCTTAGATCTTGTCGATCATCATCGGCTATGCATATATTTTGGGATTCAATCCTAGATCTAGTATGTTACGCATGTATAAGTCGTAGATCTATCATAATAATAAAAACATCATGAACATATATGAACAAACACATAAGCATGAAGATCGTTACCCTAGATATAGAGCATAATATGAATTCTAGCTAAGAACATGAAGAACACATTATGAATCATATGAATATGGATGCATAAACATAATGAAAACATGTATAAATCAGATCTATACTAGTAAAACATAGCAAAAACCTCACCAATCTTGACAAGAACGAAGCCGAATCTTGGACGTGGATTCGCCGGACCTTCGGGATTGCTAGAAAGGCTTGGGGAGAGAGTTATGTCATCAGTTTTGACTTTAGAACTCGGAGGAGGGAATTGTGTGTTGAAATTATAAACTGAGGTCCTCTATTTATAGGGATTTTGGGCCGGAAACATTGGCCGCCCGACCAGAGAATAAGTGGCCGCCCGGCCAATCCTGTAGATTGGCGTGGTTCCCAAGGTTGTGATCAGGCTTGGACTCTGGAGAAACCCTAGATAACGTCTATCTTCGATAATAATCTGATCAGGCGTAAATATCTTCTTATCTGGGCTTTTCGGGAAATTTCGGATAAGTCCTGCGTAGCTCGTAAATACTTATGAGGTCCCTGTGAGTTCTGGAATGTCTAACAACTCATTTTTCAGACCGGGTACTAAAAGCATCATATATTTAATTATGTCAAACATAATATAATATAGTCTTTTCATAATGTATGTTAACTAATCAAATTAATTAACAGAAGCAAAATCTTGTGATTTAATTATGAAGCAACATTATGGAGGACGGAATCTAAATTCTCTGTAAACAATTTACAGATTGGATATTTCATTCGAAATTCCCAGAAACAAGGCGTAAGCCTGCCATTGGTCCATACAATGAATTAATCCAAATTTAGTTTCCTTCTCTGCAAACAATTTGTACTTTGTTCATATGGATAAATTCTGAAACTTTTTGATTCCGTAGAACATCTATAAATTGAGAGCACAAAACGCACGGTTGAAACTAAGCCATAAGGAAACCACAATCCCGTACTAAAATCAAGAACCATGTAATTATTCCACACGGCTGATACTAAGCCAAAAGGCAACCACAATTCCATGTAGAAAAGTAACTTGTTTCAAGTCCTTTATTGTCTCATTAATTTCATAGAATACAGCAATCCTGAACTCTTCAGAATTCTGATTCCTGAGATTTTCTGGATTAACTCATATTTCAGGAAACACGGTTTCAAAAACCTGTCATCTGAAACTAGATTCAGTTCCTGATTCGAATTCTGTAAACGATTTACAGAACAATCAGAAAACCAGAAAACAAAACAAATCTGCCCAGAAATCTAGGGCATCGTACGGCTGCCTAGGAGGTGTACGCCTCTTAGGGTGCCATACGGTGCCTCATTCTAGATTCCCAGATTTCCAGAATTTTTAAATTTGATCAATTTCATTATCGTGTTCATGCATTAATCATATTAAACAACACGAATTTACAGATTACGAATTTAAATAGATCTAATCAATATTAGGAATAAACAATTTATTACATATAAAAATTAGATCTAAATTATCAATACACATAATCAAATTATATATTGATAACCCTATCATGAAATTATTCATATAGATCACATCAATATAATAATCACATAATCCCCATATACATGCTCATAAACCCTAATCACATATTCATCTTATTATCATGCAAATCATATAATCAAATTAAACAATTTTAAACATGATATTTTAAAATAATCAATGATGAACGGGGCTCTGATACCACTGTTGGGTTTTGGTGCATCATGTGCAGTGGAATAAACATATGAAATCCAACACCCATGAGCCATGGTGTTAGGCCCAATTGGTAGGAAAATAGGCTAGAGGGGGGTGAATAGCCGAATTAAAACTTTTTCAAAGAAACACTTTATAAATGCAAAGTCACTTATCAGATTGCAAACTATTATCAGTAAGCGCAGCGGAGAAGATATGACTTAGTTTAACTCACACAAAACAGTTTATAAAAGGTTTTGAGAGAGTGGTTTAACACAAGGTGATTTCCAAAAGTTAAATGCAGTTTCAAGAGATTGATAAATAGAAATGACAATGAATCAGTAAGAACAATTATGATCTTCCGGTGATAGAGTTCCAACCGGCAAGGACAAAGTAAGTAACAGGGGACACAATTATTTAGAGAGGTTCACAGTGTAAATACTGCTACGTCCTCTACCAAGTTTGGTCAGAACTTGGATTTGGGTTAAGAGCACTATTAGATATCCCTAGTCTATTATAAGAGCGGCTTTGCCGGATACAAAGACTAAATTCTAGAGATCACTAATGGATCGTAATACAAATCTGACCAAGTGTATTTGAGCGGCAAATCCAAAAGAACTTATCTCACTCAGGTGGGTGTGTGAATAACTCAAGAAACGTATTCCTTAAATTAATCTAGTTCAGAAATACTGACAATGTTGATGAGTTTGTGCACAAGTGTATGTCCTAATAAATATCTAATGATTTCTGGGACAAGGAATGTTTGAGCTTCAATGAATACTCTAAACAATCAACTCTCTTCAATGTACTATTTTCACCAACCTTCTTCGATGCTCTAAGTCCTCTATTTATAAGAGGAGTTAATGACTTGAGTCTTGTGGAAGAAGGCTTGCAATTTGAATTTCCAGCTGGGTAGTTGAGGAGCATTAAATGCGGTATCTTTGGCATTAATGGCGAAGATATGTAGTATACGCATGCTTGGAAAAGTCTGATGGGTAAAGACCCTTTTGTCTCAACCGGTTACCTGCAAAAGCAAGTAGAGACAGAGAAGATCTAAAAATAGCTATGTGTCAGACGGCGCAGTAATCATTATTGAGCAGATAAACTACTTTCTGATAAGAGTACAGAAAGGACAAGGACAATCGGTAAAGTTGACTTTAAGATAGAACGATGAAACCTGACTACCAGTAAAGTCCAGACTGTCCTTGCTGTTTGTCATGAAGTCGGCAACTTGATTGTGAACTAAGTAGCAAGTTGATCGGCAACTTGAATGCTGATTTGCTGATTTGATTACTGTTGTCCTCTAGCTGGTTTGCCTTGTAATGAAGAGATGTAAAAACACCTGTGCTGGTCACAAAGAATCCTAAGGGTACCTAAGAAGGTTCAAATGAGAATTGGGGGATCCTAAGTGTTAACTATGATTGGGATTAAGCAATTCTATGTCCTAAACATATATTTGAACAACAATCTCCTCCTAATTACTTAAGTCCAATCACCCTATCCAAGAACACCTATCTTAGCTTAGTAAAAGAATGTATAGGGGATGTCTATTTATTTTCATTCCCCAAGTCATACATTAGATGTCTTAGAAAAGGAAAAGAAGAAAAAAAATACATAAGATAGAAAAAGTTAATGGATTACTGATTGTAATGATCAGCAGAGAACTAATAATCTGCAAAACAAAGTTAGCATGAAGAGCAGCAGATATATTATAAGAACATAACATAAAGTAAGCAAACACACAAACAGAAGCAATAATGGTTAGCAAAGAAGTTTTGGATGTATCTTTGAAGGTCTTCAGGATATCTATATCATTGGCTACATTGACTCAAAACATGGGAGGGTCCTCTTGCTGGTCAGCAGCCTTTGATGTAGATTCAGTACGCTTGGCCTTCTTCTTTGCTCTGGCTTCTTTTTTGTCAGATTTCCTCTTATGTCTTCTATTTGCACTTAGCAATCTTTAAGTCAGCATCAGGTTGTTAGCTTCAAGAGCTGTAATCTTTAGATGAGCATCTGTAAGAGCAATCTTGGTTACAGATAGCTCTTTTTCAGTTTTCTCCAAGTCTTTGATCTGTAATTTTTGGTCATCAACTAGTTGCTTCTGAATTGAATGCATAGTCCTCAAGGATTCAGAAAGCTTCAACACTCGTTCCTCTCTCTATCGGCAAGAAGCTCCTTCAAGTCTTTGATCCTTATGTTTTCCTCCTCCTGATTGAACTTAAGAATCTTTTAAGCAAGATCGCGATGAACGTCCCTTATCAGGTCAGCAAGAGAAAGAGCCATATCACCAAAATCAGCATGAGTGGCAGGCACTTGCTGATCAGACAAATCACCCTCACCGAAGCGAAGGTATTCATATAAGCTGTTCACCACAGCTGGCTGAAGGGGATTTAGGGATGATGGAATCACCAACGAAGGGGCAAAATCTTCATTCAACAAATCAGCATCTTCAACAAGAACATCATCAGTAGCAGTCATCTCATCATCAGAGGAAAGAACAATCAGCATAGGGGATGATGGAGGAGCAGGAGGCAGAAGCAAAAACCGTTGAATGCAGCATCATCAGCAGACTGAAAATAATGAGCAGAAATTGTTGTAGAGGCAATAAGAGAGTAATCAGCAGCAATAAGATCAGCACGGATAATCAGCAAAGGAAAATCAGGATGAATAATAACAGCACGATCCTCCGGCAAATGGAATACACCATTGTCTTCCATGGATAGAAATATGGCCAGAATGAAGTTTATACAGGCACGACCCTCAAGAATAATGTTGACCAGATTTACAAACATCAATCGTGAAGTGAAGACATAATGGTCAACACGCTGTCGCAGGTGAAACATCGGCAATGTCAATGAAAGGGCAGCTGATTTGACAAGGTAGAGCAGTCCACGAAAGTTAGTAGCCCGGACCTCAAGAACTTCAAAAAGTTTATCATTGATCATCATGCATCTTCTCAGCCAACCATTGGTTGTGATGCAGACTTCCTTGGGAGATGGACTAGGTAGATGAATTTTACCACCTACTTTCAACTTACCAGGCAGGCAGTGAAGTGGTTCATAAACTGGTGTTTTCGCTTTAAGCTTTGACACCTGGGGAGTCTTTCCTTTCTTCCTTTTAAACTGTACCTTGAACCAAGGCATGAAAACCATTTTCTCACTGGCTGAAGAACCAGCAAGGAATGGATGCTTGGTATAATGGGGATGTTCTTTGCCGAAAGGAGAGTGAATTCTTTGAAGTGTAGAGTGAAAAGACATGATCGGCTGATGAGGAGGGAAAAATGGTCTGCCAAACCTGTCAGTAGGAATGGAGACACTGGTTGTGTACCAGTTTGAGCTCATTATCTCCTTGCCGTGAAGTGAATAGTTGTACTCAGGAGGTGGAGCAGAGTCTTTCTCATCTTCACCCTCAACTGCTGGAAGCTCTACATAATCATCAGGATCGATTTCATCTGAGCTTTCCTCATTAGCAGCGGCATCAACAGCATCAGCGGCAGGATGTACCTCAGGAGTTTGTAAAAGAAGAGGTTCCTCAGGAGCAAATAAAGCAACCTGAAGTTCCTCAAATTATAGATCAGCAGCAATCATTGCATCAATGGCAGCAGCACGCTCAACAGAATCGGCAATTTCAGCATCGGTACCTCCTCCCAATTCAACAATCTCTCTAACACCAGTAGGTTCAACATAGATGACATCAGAAATGATAGAGACTGGAATGATCTGAGTGTTAGCAGTTGGCTCAGTCAGATGAGTGTCAGAAGTTTGCTCATCGGCAGGAAAGATTTCTTGAACATCGGCATGTACTCCTCCTGAAATTGGCAATTTTTCAACAGCAACTTCATCAGCAACTTGAGTGTCAGTAGTTTGCTCAATTGATGCAAGTTGGTCTTCTCTTGCAATCAGAGGTTGAGTTTCCATAGTTTCCTCAACCTGATTAACCAGGGGCTCATCAGCAGCACTAGATTCATCAGTAGGTTGAGTGTCTGAAGTTTTCTCAATAATTTGTTCAACAGATTTATCAGCAGATCCTTTGTTAGCAGAACTACCTCCTCCTTGACTTCGCTCAGAGCCATCACTAGCTAATACAGAATCAGCAAAGGCTTCAGCAGATGATACAATAGCTGGAATGATAGGAGAGTGAACCTAATCAGATGAAGGCTTCTTGAAGATTATGCTAATCGGCATCTTGTCTAACACACTGATTGAGTCAGAAGAAGTAAGAGTGTCACAGCAGCTTTGTGAGTACAAAAAAAATCGGCAGTATCAACAGAACTGCTTGGAGTAGGAATGGGTGAGATTACTGGTGGAGGCTCTGGTTCAAGAATAGAGGTAGATGCTGGAGCAGAAGCAGCTCTAGCCTTTATAAAGGCCTCTGAATCATTCAAAAGATTCAGGGTTATCCTCTGCACATTCTTTACGAATTGAGTGGCTTGACCACTCTTATCCAGCCTTTCAATGTCATTGTAATTCAGCAAATCATCCTCATCTTCTGGTCTTCCCAACTGGTAGGGATCTTGTTCATCAAATTTCATCAGCTGGTTGAAGACTGAGGCATAAGCAACCCAGACATCTTGTACCATTAGATCATGTCTGATCCTATCTTGAAACAGATAGACCTGATTCCATGGAAGAGGCAGCAGATCAAAATACCTTCCAAAATTTAATCTTAGCTCACTTTCAAACAACCTTTGAAATTTCTGAAGAGGCATAAAATTTTCCTTGTACATATCAGTAAGATTGTTCAGGCTCTTGTAGTCAACATAATCAGCACGGTTTCCAGGAGGAACTGACTCCTTTCTTTCCTCATGAAACTGGAGCAACCGGCGAACAAACGGATGGAGATGATCAATAGGGAACACCCAATTCTTAGATAATACCTTATTGGTGAATGACCAATGGTTTCTAATGAAAATATGAAATGTGGGGTTCCTGATTGGCTTGCACTTTCTGACAGTAGGTCCAGAGGCTACATCAGCAGCAGCATGGAGCTCAGGTAAATAAGGAAAATCTAGAATTCCTTTCTAAAGAGGGACTCTTACCCTTAAGTCAGATTCAATCAGTCTCCTTCTCTCAACCATTTTATCGGCAACATCTGATTCAGACTTGATAACCACAGAGGGAGCAATAAGTGTTGTACCGGCAAGAAGAGATGGTACAAACCTGATCTGCTTAGCTCTAGGATCAGTAGAAGGAATTTGAGAGGAAGGAACTTATGCAACAGAAGGCTTTGGATTTGGAGCAGCAGGAAGGTCATCGGTAGAAGTAACCTTTGATTTTTTAACCTGGGCTTTATCGGCAACCTTGACTAGCCTTTGTTTCTGGGGAGCTGGTGGAGTAGAATCGGCAAGTATCCTGTCGGTAGATGGAGCATGAGTAGAAACGTCGGTAGGAGCAACAGTAGCAACCTTAACAACTTTTTTTGCCTTTTTCTTCTTTAGAGTACCAGCAGCAGGAACAACTATTGTGCCGGTAGAATCTTTCTTGGTAATTCTATTCCAGTCAGTAAGCTTGAAGGATTTAAGCTTGTCAAAATTAAAACTTGGAGGAGCAGGAGAGGCTCTGACGATCTCTGAGTTGTGCCTCAAAATAGTGCTTATCAGCATGTAATGACATCCCTTTCCAGGGTGAGCCTTGTTCTTTATTCTATCCTCTTTCCATTTAACAGCAGCAATGGCAATGACCCTAAACAGGTAGGCTTACCAGTTGAATTCTTCTTGCAACACAATGGCAGCCATTGCTTCAAACTGTATATCAGTCACATGGCTGTGAGATCCAGATCTGCAGACCAGACATCTTTCCATGATTTCAGTAAGAGTATAAAATCTCCTTCTATAGTGAGCTTTCAGATGATTATCTCCACTAAGTCTAGGACCGGCTCCCCTCATACGGGTCCATACCTTTTCCAAGGACTTATCATCAGTAATGGCATCAACACCCTCATTCCCAAGTAAAGGGAATACTTCTGAAATAGATGATGGAGATATAGAGATAGGAACGCCTGCGATGATGGAGTTGATGGAGACGAAGGTAGACGGGTCATTTGCAGCAGTGATGACTGATGCGCTGGAGAAGAACTCTTGAACTTGACCCAAAAATAAGAACTCAACACCAATCGGGGTGATGAAAGAGTCCAGAAGATAACCAATCATCAATTTCTTCAAGAAATCCCCGTCGATCGAGTATTCGTAGAAAGCAGAGTCAACATAACCTCCATAGATATCCTTTTCGTTGCTCGACATTATCTGCAAAATTACTCAAGAAATCTCACAAGTTAAAATCAATTAATTTCAAAACAAGTTTGAAAGGAGAAAGTGCAATGTAAACAACTATTACCAGATCTTAGAAGAGAGGATGAAATCTGAGAGTAATAGATGATGAAGAGCAAAAGCTTGAAAATGAGAGTTCAAGAGTTCAAGAGAGAGAGCGAAGAGGGATGAAGAGTTTAAGTGAAGCTTTTATATGTTATGGAAGAGAATGAATAGGAAGGGTTTGCATGGGGAAAAGAGAAATAATGAGGAGTTTAACTGTAGCGAATAACTCGGAGAACGTGCGCACACAATGAATTAAATGCGCGAACCGGATGGTTAAGTACAGACGGTTAAACTTAGGAGAGAGAAAGGGTATAAACGGTAACAATAATATTTAAAAGTTACCTTTCTGATTTATCACAAATATTTGGGATAAATCTTGGACACGATTTGAGTAAGGCGGTGCACACATGTGTCAGAGAGGTGGTGTGACCGATTGTACCTTTGATTTGACATGCTTACGTCATGTGTCAGAGAATCCTTATCTTTTAAGAGAAGATCTACCGATTAAATTTGAATTTTGAAAATCAGCAAGACATATTGTCGGCAAGATATTGTTGGTCGGCATGTTGCTTTTGGTCTGCAATACTTTTTCATACCTTGCTGATTAGATCGGCAGACTAACACAAGTAACAAAGTTAGAACAGTTTCAACCAAAGAAATCAATCATACCTAGTTCACCTCTGAGGAATTCAAATCTTTTCTGATCTAAGGGTTTAGTCAGTATGTCTGCTCTTTGGAAATCGGTATGAACCTTGAGCAGCACAACATTTCCCTTTTCTACATGTTCCTTCAGAAAGTGGTATTTGATGTCTATGTGCTTGGTTTTGGAGTGCATGACCGGATTGTTTAATACTGAGATAGCAGATTGGTTGTCACAATAAATGGGACAAACTTGACATGGAATTTCATAGTCAACCAACTGCTTCTTCATCCAAAGGATTTGTGAACAGCAACTGCCGGCAGCTATGTACTCAGCTTCAGTAGTGGAAGTGGAAATTGATGCTTGCTTCTTACAGGACCAAGACACCAACCGATCACAAAGAAACTGGCATGTTCCACTTGTACTTTTCCTGGTCACCCTACAAGCTGCAAAGTCTGAATCTAAATAACCTATTAGATTAAAAGATGAATCTCTAGCATACCATAATCCAAGGTTAGCAGAACCACATAAATATTTAATAATGCGTTTTACAGCCTGCAGATGGGATTCCCTAGGGTCAGCTTGAAACCTGGCACATACACAAATGGAAAACATGATATCTGGCCTACTGGCAGTTAGATAGAGGAGTGAGCCAATCATACCTCGGTAGACAGCCATATCTACCTTCTTACCTGACTCATCCTTATCTAAATGAATGTTAGTGCCCATCGGTGTGCTTTGAGAATGAGCAGTGTCAAAGCCAAACATCTTGATTAATTCTTTTGCATACTTGGCTTGTCTGATGAATATTCTCTCATTGGTTTGCTTGACTTGAAGTCCAAGGAAATATGTTAGTTCACCCATCATGCTCATCTCGAACTTGCTCTGAATTAGCTTTTCAAATCTCTTGCAAAGTGATTCATTAGTAGAACAAAAAATAATATCATCGACATATATTTTAACAAACAATGAATGACCCTTATGCTTGGCAACAAATAAAGTAGTATCGATTTTACCTCGAGTGAAACCTAAGCCATCACTAAGTAAGAACTTAGAAAGGGTTTCATACCATGCCCTTAGAGCTTGCTTCAAGCCATAGAGAGCTTTCTTCAATCGGTAGACATGATTAGGCTTCTTGGAGTACTCAAAACCAGGTGGTTGTTCAACATAAACGAGTTCTTGGAGTTCTCCATTCAAGAAGGCACTTTTCACGTCCATTTGATATAGCTTGAATTATTTGAAGAAAGCATAGGCTAAGAAAAGTCTTATAGCTTCCGATCTTGCAACATAAGCAAATGTCTCGTCGTAGTCAATCCCTTCTTCTTGTCGGTAGCCTTTTGCAACTAACCTTTCTTTGTTTCTAGTGATATTCCTAGCTTCATCCAACTTGTTCCTGTAGACCAATTTTGTACCAATAACTTGCTGAGAAGTTGGTCTTGGCACAAGTTCCCATACTTTGTATCTTTCAAACTGATTCAGTTCCTCTTGCATGGCTTCAACCCAAACAGGATCGGCAAGAGCTTCATCAGTGTTCTTTGGTTCTATGTTGGAAACCATAGCAGATGAAAAGATACATTCATCAAATTCTTTGCTAAGATTCCTAGTAAATCTGGGACCAAAGACATCATCAATCATATTTTCTAATGAATGATCACGAACTGCTCTAACTTCTCTCGGCACATCATGTCTTACTGACTCTTGTTGTAACGATTCTAGAGGAGGATCATGGTCAGTAGATGGTGGAAGAGAAGAAGAGTTTTGAGTGAGAGATGGATGAGAACTTGAGGGATTAGGTCTTATAACAGAAATTGGTTGAGGGCTAGATCTGTCTTCAGGATGATCAGCAGAGTTTGTATCGGCAAATGGATTATGAAAGTTATCGGTATGATCATGTTCTGCCGAAGATGGGAAATACTGAGTATCTACTGGTTCTTCTACTGAAATGACTGGATCAGCAGCTGGTACTTGACCTGGAGGGTTAGAATTACTGGATTCACCTGTCTCATGAACACTAGAACCATTAGTACTATTTGGAGTCTTGTCAGACTCTAGCAAATCAAATTCATCAAAGGTTATTGTAGATACCCCGGGGAACCACGGCTTGGCTAGAGCGGTGAATTACCTAGGATGTCTACTTGATTTTAAGAGTCGCCACCCACGTTTTAGAGGAACGCGAGAAAACCTAAGAAAATAGCCTTTTTTATTGATTATGAAACCAAAGATTCTTTAGATGAGGGGTGCGGGGGTTAGGTGACGGAGTGGGAAGTACTTAAACACCCACTCCGCCCCGCTTACGCGGGTCTTGATACTTTTGGTGTTCTAATGCTAAATGTCCTTCAATTAAATAATAAGAGAAATGTGCTAAAAATTATAATGAAAAGAAAGGGGAAATTTATAGAGGAAAAATAAAGGAGAATTGTTTATTTATTGATTTATGCTAAAGATTACATGTCGAATTATTGCTAGATAATTACATTAAGAAATGAGAATGTAAATTAAAGTGGAATTAAAATATTGGGATGTAACCTTGACCAAACTTCAATAGTGAAGTGGCATTTTGGTTGTATCCCTTATTATGGAGATTGCATACACATTAGGGATGAAGAAAGTAATTTAAAAGGTTTTTTGTTTAAGAAGATAAAGAGAGAATATAAGATAAAACAAGAATTTAGAAGAAGAAGATGGACATTGTACCTTGTGCTTGCAAGAGGAAGGAGCAAACTTTGTGTATAATGACTACCTTTGAAAATGGACTTTCGTGTGTTTAGAGTGTTTTTGACTCAAGAATTCTTCCTCTTTTTGTTAAGAGAGTGAAAAGAAAAGTCCTAAAATAGGTCCCCTCCAATGATGGATTAGAGGGGTTTTTATAGGTGTTAGGTAAGGTCTTTGTGCTCACAAAGATGGTCCTTCCCCGGATCAACCAAGCCATAATGGCTTTGGAGTTACAAATCAGAAAAGGAGGGAAATTTGGCAAAATCTGGGATTCTGGAGGTGGGAAGCGCGCACCTCCCTCCCCCCCTATGGGAGGCGTGAGCGTCCCATAAAGGATGGCGGAGGCGTGCTCCTCCCATCTTCAGGAAACTAACGAGATCAATCAGAATCCAAGACTAACGGAGTAAGTCGAGAACTTAACGGAAAGTAACGAAAGTTAACGAAAAGTAACAAAACTTAACAGAAAAGAGGAAGACAAAGAATGTGTATGCAATCGGGACATGAGAGGTCCAAGGCGGGGTGTCTACAGAGCCCCTCGACGACGTGGATTACGAAGCAAAACGCGTCGACGAAAGAAAGACAACCGCCAAGGACATAGACAAGAGAAAACAAAGACTCGATAAAACATGAATTTGAAATTTACGAAGGATAGGGGTGCGCTCCCTGTGTGAGCGGCTTTATTGATATATAAAGGATATGGTGGGATCCGTTTTGTTGAAGCGGGATCCGTTTGCTGATGCGGTATCCGTTTGCTGATGCGGGATCCGTTTGCTGAAGGCGGGATCCGTTTGCTGGTGCGGGATTCGTTTGCTGGTGTGGGATCCGTTTGCTGATGTGGGATCCGTTTGCTGATGAGGGATCCGTTTGCTGATGCGGGATCCGTTTGTTGAGGCGGGATCCGTTTGCTGGAGATGGGATCCGTTTGCTAAGGCGGGATCCGTTTGCTAAGGCGGGATCCGTTTGCTGATGCAGGATCCGTTTGCTGGTGTGGGATCCGTTTGCTAAGGCGGGATCCGTTTGCTGATGCGGGACCCGTTTGCTGATGCGGGATCCGTTTGCTAAGGCGGGACCCGTTTCCTGAAGCGGGATCCGTTTGCTGATGCGGGATCCATTTGCTGATGGCGGGATCCGAGGCTCCGTCTGCCTATATGTGATATTGTTGTGTTGCTTGATGAAGAGGTGGTGATTTTGCGGCTCACCATGGACCGAGTTGTTGTCCTTGAACTGTAATTGTTTGACTCTGTGGGATGCAGGCGTAGTTGACGGCGGATCACTTTCTGCTGGGGATGAAGTGCCTTGAGTTGCAGATGCTGTTGACCTTGTGGCGGTACCTGTTAAGTGTGTGCTTTACAGGTATATGTGCTTGTGACATGTATGAGATGTGAAATGGGAGTTATGAGAGAAATTGTGATGTGATTTGAAGGCAGTTTTGCATGAGAGGGAATTTTTGTAAGAATGGAAAAAGTGATTTTGTGTGCGGTGTAATTTGAGGAAAGCCTCGGATGTATTCATACCTTCACTTACCATTGCCGTTGGATGGCTTAGTGTTGTGGTGGTGGATGCCTTGATGTCCATGCTTTGGAGAATGATGACGTTGGTGATGATGAATTGGTCTTGCCTTTGATAGAGTGTTGGCGAGATGGTATTCTGGATGATGGGTTGGTCGTACCAAAAGGCTGCCTACGTATCCCTTTAAGAGAATCAGACCAGCGTAATTCAAGGATGATGGAGAATGCTGGGGGAGAATGCTAGGAGCAGAGCAAAAAAGGAAACACATAATTTTGCGCAAGAAAGGGGACAAGGAAAAAAGAAAAAGAAAATTCTTTTTGTCTTTTTGTAGGAATAGAATATGTACACATGTGGGAAAAAGACTTTTTTTTTAGTTCGTGGGTGAACCATTTTGACCATTGTGTGTTTGTAAAGCCAACCCAAGATCAAGTCATGTTCGATCAAAGTCCGGATTGCCTCGCTTGAATGTTGTCGCCGCGGTGTCTAACGAAAATTGATGTCTAGCCCCAAGAGATTTGTAGTTTATGGGGCTTCAAAAGGACTATTGATGCCGAGATGCCAAGGGGTTGCTGACTATAAAGCCCCTTGAATGCTGAACTTTGAGTGGCTTATGAAGCCCTAAGATGAATCAACTCTTACCCCATTCAAATAAACTGTCTTTTGTTGTCGACGTGGGCAAGCCCCAAGAGAAGATCATTGATACCAAGCTTTGAGAGATTGCTAAGCCCCAAATGTCATGGGCTTATCAAGTTTATAGATGGCGGGATGTGTAGAACTTTCGGTGTGAAGCCTCAAATTTTCTTGGAATTGGCTTAGCATTATGTTGGGAGCGGATGGCGCTATTGGGAAGAACTCTTGAAAGCGATCTCCTTCTTTCTCTTGTTTAGAGATGGATGGCCCTTTTTTGTGGTTAATACCCAAATGGCGGAAGGTCCATGTTAAAAATGTAGTACGGTCTTCGGGAGACGTCTCGTGGGAGATGGTGATGCTGTTGCAGATGATAAGGTCTTGGTGTGATAAAGTCTCGAACGGTATGTTTGCTCGAGTCTTCTTGGGTTGAACCGACGGCGGATCTTCGGATGCAGCCTGTGCTTTTGATCTTGGAGAAGGGGGTGTTGTATTGCAGAAACATTGGGATTGGCCGTAACTCTGCTTATGGAGTTAACATATTGGCATTTCCCGCTATAACTCAGCCGGGTGAGTCTAGCATATTGAATCCTTTTCCTTTTCTCTATGACTTCCTTCATAATCTCGCTGTGAGTTCTAACAAGAATCATCAAATTCATTCATATCATCGGAGCCTTCATTTAAAACCAAGAGGCCTTTTGACTGGAAGTGTTGAGGGACCATTGAAGTTTGATCCCTTTCATGGAGCCATAAGACTACTCCCAAATTGCATTGCTCGGGTACCACTGCCCAAAAGCTTGTTAATTGCGAAGCCCCAATATTGCCCTTTTCTTGTATCACTGTAATGCCGTAGCCCAAAAGATTGTAGATTGCGAAACCCCTTGAGACCTTTCGGTATAAAGCTTCAAATGTTGCTGGGGACATTGAAGTGAATTGCTTATTGCCGAGGGAGCCTTTAGACTTGACCGTAGCCCTTAGAGTGCCATCATTGATTACGAGAAAGGTCTATCCTTGATTGGGGGAACGAGTACGGGCACACATGACAAGAGGGCTTTTTGACATCCCTTTTGAGAGACTTTGAGGATAGTCTCACACATCTTTCTCGAGCATAGCCCCTAGGGCTTATTGATTGTCAAATAAAGCAAAAGAAGCCCTTGTTCTTTAGTCACATAGCCCCTAGGGCGTCACCATTTGTTGAGAAAAGCAAGAGTGACTCATCCTCGTGCGAGGGAACAAACATGAGAGGACATGGCAAGAGCTACTCCATTTCTCGGGAGCCTTTTGGCGTACTTTAGAAGCACATACTTGCAGAAGCTTTGAAAACTGAGACACATGTTGTTGTTGTTTGCTGCCCAAGCCAATTGACTAGCTAGGGATTATTTGTGCAACCTCGTGCCCTTTTATGATGGGCTCGTTCTCAGATGGGTCTTGGTTACCACGGGCCTTCTTTTCATGAAACCAAAAATGCACACTGCTGGAGAATGATGCCGATAACCCAAGACAACCTTTGATGGTGCCATATCTTGTCGAGCCTTTTGAAATCCCAAAGTTGACTCGGTGGGGAATTGATTTGTTGAGGAGATCCAATGTAGAGCTTGTCCAGTTGTCTTCCTTAGAGGCCAGAGATCTCCATTTGTCTTTCCCTTCTCTCTCTCACTCTCTCATTTTTTTTATGACGCAGCCTGTTTTTTGCCTAGACCGCTCTTTCGGGTTTTCAATCTAGTGGGCATCTCTTTTGCGTCTTCTTTTTTTTTTACTCGATTAATGAGGAAGTGTGCATTGACTCTGGCTGAGGAGATAAGACATGTGATTTTGCGGTGAAGACCTCTTGTCACTAAAGATGAGTGACATTGACTCGACTAGGGAAGTGTCCCTAGTATTGACTTCATGTATGTATATTTTTTGAATGACTCACGAAGGCAAGTAAGTCATTAAGAGAGAAGAGAAAGAAAGCCCCAGTTTGATTGCAAGAAACTGGGAGTATCGCAAAAAGAAGAGAAACCCCTAGACTCGACAAGGAACGAAAAGCGATTCCAAATCTAAGAAAGTTGTTCAATCTTTTGGTGATTAATTCATTGGCAAATGAATCGTACAAAGATGTCATGACAAGTTCGAGAGGAAGGCCGATCACCATAATGCGCTAGGGCTAAAAATATCTTCTTTCTTGCATGAGACCGGACCCGAAGGTTGCCTACGTTCCTCCAGTGTAGAGGCTCAGGTCACCGTAGTTCTTGTGGATGCTCCATTCGTCGAGATGGTTGTTGCTTCGTCCTTCATCGGTGGAATGATGTTTATCTTGTACTTCTTTGATTGAGGGGATTTATTTTTTTTTGTGCTCTAACTTTTGCCTAGGTTGATTTGAGGATTTCAACCTAGCGAGCCTTTTTTTTTTTATCCCCTTTTGAAAACTTTGCTTCATGATTGTTGCTCCACCTTTCTTTGTCTAGATTTCTTCATTGTTGATGTCTTCATTGTTGATGTCGTCGTCGATGTTTAGCCCCTAGGCGTTCAAGCGATGGCCTTCGTTCTAAAACGTGTTTAGACATTTTTTTCATCATTTTGCCAAGAATTAAATTGAACAACTTGGAGGAGTGTATGAGGACAAGAACGACTTTTATTTGATAATAAGACTCGACATTGAACATGGGACAAGAGAAAACTTTAATGCACACTAAAGAGGACTTTGACTTTTTTAAAAAAAAAATCATATTACTAGGTAGAGAAAGAGAAACGGAGATTGTTGCTGTAGTCCCCATTGTCGTTGTAGCCTTCCTCGCGGCATGATCTCTTGTTGAGACCCTATTTCAAATCTGAGCCCCTTCCTTGATGAGTTCTTGCATGTTCTCACTCTCTAACTGTTGTTCTTCAACCACAGTAAGCTCACCATTGTCAATCAAGTCTTGGATGATGTTGCGGATGGAGAAGCAATCCTCGGTGAGGTGACCGCTGCATAGGTGATAGTCACACCACTTGTGGTGGGCATGGTTGTGATGCAATGGTTGTGGTTGCTTGTACCCTTGGAGAGGAGAAATTTGTCCCTTTTCTTTGAGATCTTCATAGGCCTTGGTGACGGTCATACCTTGGAGGGGAGTGTAGACACGGTCGTTGGTATAACCTTTGTGAATTTTGAGAGGCGAGCCACTTGAACATGCCTTACCGTTGACCTTTGCCTTGTTGTCGGTGAACTCCCGTAAACGGGCCTTAAGTTCGGAAACTTCTTCCTTATGAATTCTCCTCTCGAGATCAAGACGGGCTTGCCATAAATCATCCTTGCAGCGGGCATGTCACGACCCGAAAACTAGGCTCTATTTTATTAGTAATAAACAATTATTATTTATCTACTTGCTTATTTATTTATTTAATTTATTATTTATTTAAATATTTATGTGTGCATTTTATGTTTCATAATAATTATGCCTAGCATTTTATTTGAGTTATTTGGGTTAGTGTAGTATTGCTGGGTTTTAATGGTTAGTAGGGAGTGTAAGTATTTGTGTTAGTAGTTTGGGAAGGGGCCTAAGTGTAAGTTTTTGAAAAAGGTTTTAACTACTCCCTCCCTACTCCTTCTCTTCTCCCTCACCTCTTCCATCACCCTACTCCCTCATCTCTCTCTCCCAGCTCAATATCTCTCTCTCCTTGGTGGTAAGTTTTTCTTCTCTCCCTTCTCTCTTCATTTTCTCCCTCTTCCTCTCATTATTTCTCATTTCTCATAACATGAAACTTGTTTAGATCGTCGATAGGTTCGTGTGGAGTCAAAAATATTTGAATTCCGTCGTCTTTGAGAAATTCCGGGTAAGTTGCTTTTCCCCCCATTTTTATACTAAAATGTTCATATCATGCATAATGCTTGAGTTGTTATATTTGGAGTTTGGTTGAGTTTAGAATTTATTTGGAATTTATTTGAGTTTTGGTCAAAAATGGTGATTTTAGGAATGTTGGGTTTGAATCTTGATCTTGGTTGATAAATGGTATTATTTGAGTCCCCATTCTAGTTATAAGTTGTTTTGGATTCATCTTTATGCTTGGTGGAAGGTTGATTGTGTTTGATTTTGATTGTTGTGTGAAATGGGTAAGAAAAATGGTAGAACCCAGCTGAGAATTCCTCCCAGCCCGTAGACCAGGCGCCCACCCGGGTTGTACCAGGCGCCCGCCTACATGCCCTTTCCTGATGGCCAGACCTTCTAGCCATTCAAGCGCGCGCCCGACCCCCTCCAGGCGCCCGCCCGCCCCCTATTCCAGAAATCTTCCTTTTTGCTTGTTTAAAACTAAGTGACTCCCCTAGTTTAAGTATAATTACACTAATTAACTTAAGTAACATCGTGGAACACTTTATTAATTGGATTTGGTTCTTTTGTGAATAAAAATGTTATAGAATTTGATTGAGTATCGTTTGGGAGCATGTGCCATCTTTGATGTGTGGTTTGGATTGGTTTACCTTTGTGGTAATTTATTTGGAATGGTTCCCTACTTTGGAATCAGTGGTTGTTTATTTAAGCTAGAGTTTATTACTTAGCTTTTATTTGAAAGTCCAGCTGGTTATTTGTGTATCGAGTCAGGCAATGGATAATGCTATAATGGCACAAGCCAAGTCCAGTATAGCATCGCCCATTGGTCCTTCTTTCCTCATCCAGATTGGCCTTGGATGGGATGAGCTAGCTCCTTTTGTGAGTATTCTACCTAGGCGTTTTGGAGCATGACTTTGTGGCATGGCTCCTGCCCTTTGTGGCACGTTACTTGGTTATTGGTTCCGGTACTGGGGGTTTTCTCTTCAGGCTTTCATGCTATTAAGAAGATGTTGATTATTGAAGCTGCGCAGCGACCTTTATTTGGTTATATCAGTTGGGAAACCTTGGCTAATATCCTTTGTTAAATATTTATTTCCGCTGCTATCTGTTAATTGATAAATGCTATGTGCTAAGTGATATGTGTTATTGTTTATTGCTTATTGCATCATAGCATGTCATGTAGTTGCATTAGTAACTTATTGAGATTTATCTCACCCCCTTTCTTTTTATCTTTGTTTTTCCTTAACCCCCCCCCCAGGACCAAGGAATTAGACTCGCTGATCACGAGGACGTCGTGAGGGTTGAGCTTTTGGGGCAAGTGTATATTGGTGGGTTTACATTATATAAATGTGTAACTCTTTTGGGAATAGTTGTACCACACTTTGACGTCACTAAGATTTGTATATTTTATTATTTTGTAGTGTGAGCTTATGGGGCTTACACTAGTACATTGTTGTTGTTAAATTGTTTTCCAAAACCTTGTGTTATCACCTTTTGATATGAAATGAAATTTTTATCTCCGATATTTTGGTATTTTGATTAGTAAGTCGACGTCCAGCTCGCGATCTCGGGCCCGCGGGGTTCGTGGTCGCGACAGTTGGTATCAGAGCTATGGTTTAGCTCTAAGTATAAGTCTAGGTGGACTAGTATGACCTAGGAGGGTAGTCGTGTTCGGAGTGAGTAACGGTTGATGTTTTATGCAGGTACTTGTTTCCAATGGCTAGAAGAAGAACAGGTGAAGGTTCTAGTGGGACACAGAATCAGAATGATCTTCGGGAAGAGAACCATGCCATGTTCCAAGGCATGTTTGAGGTGGCCATGAAGGCTATTCATGACAAAGGACCTAGAGAGGAGCATATGCCACCTCCACGTTACGGGTTGGAGCAGTTTCTGAAATTAAAACCAAGAGAGTTTGATGGTGAGCCCGATGTGAAGAAGGCTGAGCTATGGATTGAGTCTATGGAGAAAATTTATGATGTGTTTGGGTGCACGGACAAGGATAGGGTCCGGTTTGCGGCTTATAAGCTTTTGGGTGCCGCCGAGCATTGGTGGAAAGGAGTCAAAGCGAGTTGGGATGATACCCATACAGTGTATGCATGGGAATTGTTTGTTCGGAAGTTCAAAGAGCATTTTATTCCGGTAGTGGACCAGAACTGAAAGGAGATCGAGCTACTCAACTTGGAGCAAGGTTTGTTGTCTATAGCTCAGTACTCGGCTAAGTTCACAGAATTAGCCCGGTATTGTGACTATCTTGTGAGGACCGAGGAGCAGAAAGCCATGAGATTCATTCGGGGTTTGAAGACTTCTATCTGTACTCAGCTTATAGCCCAGAGGATTGTGACATTCCAGGATGCGGTGGACCGTGCCTACCTTATCGAGCAAGATATTGGGGAACATAAGAGGAAGACCGAGGTAGCCAACCCGAGTAAGCAAGGAGCGCAGAGCAAGTCACAACCAAGGGTTGATAACCGAGGTAACTTTGGGGGACAATCTCAGTCCCGAGGGCAACCAGTCCCAAGGAACCCGGGTACTACTTCCGGGAACCAAGGGAACCAAATTAGGAGGCTTTGTTCGTATTGTCAAAGGGAAGGTCATTCTGAGGACCGGTCTTGGAAGAAACAGGGGAAATGTATTAGCTGTGGGCAGTTGGGGCATTTTGCGAAGGATTGCCCGAGATTCAGAGGTCAACCATCTGGGTCAGGAGTTGGTACTCCTCAGGGTCAGAAAAGGGACGCTACGGGAAAGCCCAAGGTCCAAGGGAAAGTGTTTGCAATGAATCAACAACAAGCCACAGATGATCCCACAGTTATTGGAGGTATTATTTCTATATCTAGTGTGAGCGCACGAGCGTTAGTAGTTCCAGGATCATCCCATTCTTACATTTCTGTGCAATTTGCTTCTCTGCTAAATGCTGCATCTGAGTCATTGCCTTATGTGTTAGAAGTGTCTACTCCGATGGGAGAGTGTCTGGTGACTGATAAAGTCTTTCGTGCTTGTGATGTTATTATTTGTGGTCGTGTCTTATGTGCGGACTTGGTAGTCCTTCCCATTCAAGACTTTGATGTTATTTTGGGTATGGATTGGTTGAGCAAGTTTCATGCCTCTGTTGATTGTCGTAGGAAAGTTGTTACTTTTTCTATCCCCAATGTGCCTAAATTTGTTTTTGAGGCTATGCCTTTGGGTAGGAATGTTCGTATCATTTCTTATGTGAAAGCGAGAAAATTGTTGCATCGTGGTTGTGAGGGGTACTTGGCTAGTGTGCTTGATACTAGGAAAGAATCCCCTAGTTTGGAGAGTGTTAGGGAATTTCCCGATGTTTTCTCTTCTGAATATGATATGCCTCCAGACCGTGAAATAGAATTTTGTATAGATCTTTTGCCGGGTACGGCTCCGATTTCAAAGGCACCGTATAGGTTGGCTCCCGCAGAGTTGAAGGAACTGAAGGTTCAGTTGCAAGAGTTGCTTGATCGAGGGTTTATCCGTCCTAGTGTTTCCCCGTAGGGAGCACCGGTTTTATTTGTGCGGAAGAAAGATGGTTCTTTGAGATTGTGTATCGATTACCGGAAGTTGAATCAGGTTACGGTGAAGAACAAGTATCCTCTACCTCACATTGATGATTTGTTTGATCAGCTTCAAGGCTCAGTTGTGTTTTCTAAACTGGATTTGAGGAGTAGGTACCATCAGTTGAAGATTCGATCGGAGGATGTCCCGAAGACTGCCTTTCGCACCCGTTATGGTCATTACGAGTTCTTGGTTATGCCGTTTGGGTTGACGAACGCGCCTGCCGTGTTTATGGATTTGATGAACCGGGTTTTCCATCCTTATCTTGATTCGTTCGTGGTGGTTTTCATCGACGACATTCTTGTCTACTCTAAATCCCGAGAGGAGCACGAGCAGCACTTGAGGACAGTTTTATCCGTTCTTGCGAGGGAACAATTGTTTGCGAAGTTTAGTAAATGCGAATTTTGGCTCGAGAAAGTGTCATTTCTGGGCCATGTGATTTCTAAAGACGGGATTTCTGTGGATCCTTCAAAGATTGAAGCTATAGTGGATTGGAAGAGACCCGAGTCAGTGACCGAGATCAGAAGTTTTCTGGGTTTGGTCGGGTATTACCGAAGATTTATTGAGGGGTTTTCGAGGATCGCTACTCCGATGACTCAGTTGACCCGGAAGAATGTCCCGTTTGAGTGGACCGAGAAATGCGACAAGAGTTTCGAGGAATTGAAGAAGAGGTTGACTAC
Organism: Campanula takesimana; assembly: GCA_026119855.1. Taxonomy (NCBI): domain Eukaryota; kingdom Viridiplantae; phylum Streptophyta; class Magnoliopsida; order Asterales; family Campanulaceae; genus Campanula; species Campanula takesimana. The sequence continues at coordinate 51,620 of JAOWBW010000018.1, forward strand.
CGCACCGATCTTGACCTTGCCTGATGGGAATGATGATTTAGTAATTTATAGTGATGCTTCGAAAGAGGGTTTAGGTTGTGTTTTGATGCAGAACAGGAAGGTGATTGCCTATGCTTCGAGGAAGTTGACCCCTAGTGAACAGAATTACCCGACTCATGATATGGAGTTGGCGGCGATAGTCTTTGCGTTGCACAAATGGAAGCACTACCTTTATGGGGCGAAGTTTGAAATTTTTACCGATCACAAGAGTTTGAAATACCTTTTCTCCCAGAAAGAGTTGAATAATAGGCAACGCCGATGGATGGAATTGTTGAAGGATTATGATTGTACGATTTCCTATCACCCGGGAAAGGCGAATGTGGTCGCCGATGCGATTAGTAGGAAGTCTTATGTGGCTTCGATGATGGTCCGTGAGTGGAAAATGCTTGAGGATGTTCGAGATTGGTCTCCTCGTGAATCGAGACATGGGGCTATTTTTGCGAATATTAGGGTATCTCCGACCCTAATTCAGAGGATAAAGGAAGCTCAGAAAGAAGATCCCGAGTTGGTGAAGATAATGGGTAAATTGAAGGAAAAGAACTTCGAGGATTTTTCTTTGAGTTCGAGTGGAGTTTTGACTTTCTGAGATCGTTTGTGCGTACCCGATGTTGGTGGAATAAAGAGACAAGTTTTATATGAGGGTCACAAATCGAGATATACTATTCATCCGGGTAGTACGAAGATGTACCAGAATCTGAAGCAACATTTTTGGTGGAATAATATGAAAAGAGAAATAGCGGAGTATGTTTCGAAGTGTCTAACTTGTCAGCAGGTCAAAGCCGAGCATCAAAGACCCGCGGGACTACTTCAGCCGTTAGAGATTCCGGAGTGGAAATGGGAGCATGTGACTATGGATTTCGTTACGGGACTACCTCGTACCCGTAGGAAGTATGACAGTGTTTGGGTAATAGTGGATAGATTGACCAAGAGTGCCCATTTTTTGCCTTTTGACATCAGATATTCGATGGAAAAGCTTGCGACCCTTTACATTGATGAGATTGCATGGGGTTCCGGTTAGCATTGTGTCAGATCGAGACCCGAGATTTACTTCTAGATTCTGGAAGGCGTTTCAGGAAGCTTTGGGTACAGATTTGCGATTCAGCACAGCTTTTCACCCTCAGACTGATGGTCAATCCGAGAGGACCATTCAGATTTTGGAGGATATGTTACGAGCTTGTTCGATAGACTTTTCCGATTCTTGGGATAGACATTTACCATTAGTGGAGTTCTCTTACAACAATAGTTATCAGGCTAGTATCGAGATGGCACCGTATGAGGCCTTGTATGGAAGAAAGTGTAGATCGCCTATTTGTTGGAACGAGGTCGGTGAAGCGAAAGTTTTGGGTATTGATTTGCTTCGGGATTCGGTTGAGAAAGTCAAAGTTATCCGGGATAGATTGAAAACAGCCCAGAGTCGACATAAGAGCTATGCAGATAACCGAAGGCGAGATCTTAGTTTTCAGACCGGTGATTTTGTGTTCTTGAAGGTGTCTCCGAAGGTGGGTATTCGTAGGTTTGGGAAGAAAGGCAAATTGGCTCCGAGGTTTATTGGCCCGTTTGAGATTTTGGGAAAGGTTGGACTTCTAGCGTACCGTCTTGCGTTACCATCTTCTTTGGACCGGTTACATAATGTTTTTCACGTTTCTATGCTTCGGAAGTATGTTCATGATCCATATCACGTTTTACCGAGGGTACCGGAGGATATAGAGCCGGATATGACTTACGAGGAATGACCGGTTCGGATTTTAGATGCCAAAGTCCAAGAGTTGAGGAACAAGAGCATTGCGTTGGTTAGAGTTCTTTGGAGGAATCATAATATCGAGGAGTCGACGTGGGAGCTCCGAGATGAGATCGAGAGGAAATATCCGTGGCTTTTTAATTCGGGTAAGTCTCGTTAAAATTCGGGTCGAATTTTCTTTAAGGGGGAGTGAATGTCACGACCCGAAAACTAGGCTCTATTTTATTAGTAATAAATAATTATTATTTATCTACTTTCTTATTTATTTATTTAATTTATTATTTATTTAAATGTTTATGTGTGCATTTTATGTTTCATAATAATCATGCCTAGCATTTTATTTGAGTTATTTGGGTTAGTGTAGTATTGTTGGGTCTTAATGGTTAGTAGGGAGTGTAAGTATTTGTGTTAGTAGTTTGGGAAGGGGCCTAAGTGTAAGTTTCTGAAAAAGGTTTTAACTACTCCCTCCCTACTCCTTCTCTTCTCCCTCACCTCTTCCATCACCCTACTCCCTCATCTCTCTCTCCCAGCTCAATCTCTCTCTCTCCTTGGTGGTAAGTTTTTCTTCTCTCCCTTCTCTCTTCATTTTCTCCCTCTTCCTCTCATTATTTCTCATTTCTCATAACATGAAACTTGTTTAGATCGTCTATAGGTTTGTGTGGAGTCAAAAATATTTGAATTCCGTCGTCTTTGAGAAATTCCGGGTAAGTTGCTTTTCCCCCCATTTTTATACTAAAATGTTCATATCATGCTTATATAATGCTTGAGTTGTTATATTTGGAGTTTGGTTGAGTTTAGAATTTATTTGGAATTTATTTGAGTTTTGGCCAAAAATGGTGATTTTAGAAATGTTGGGTTTGAATCTTGATCTTGGTTGATAAATGGTATTATTTGAGTCCCCATTCTAGTTATAAGTTGTTTTGGATTCATCTTTATGCTTGGTGGAAGGTTGATTGTGTTTGATTTTGATTGTTGTGTGAAATGGGTAAGAAAAATGGTAGAACCCAGCTGAGAATTCCTCCCAGCCCGTAGACCAGGCGCCCGCCCGGGTTGTACCAGGCGCCCGCCTACATGCCCTTTCCTGATGGCTAGACCTTCTGGTCATTCAAGCGCGCGCCCGACCCCCTCCAGGCGCCCGCCCGCCCCCTATTCCAGAAATCTTCCTTTTTGCTTGTTTAAAACTAAGTGACTCCCCTAGTTTAAGTATAATTACACTAATTAACTTAAGTAACATCGTGGAACACTTTGTTAATTGGATTTGGTTCTTTTGTGAATAAAAATGTTATAGAATTTGATTGAGTATCGTTTGGGAGTATGTGCCATCTTTGATGTGTGGTTTGGATTGGTTTACCTTTGTGGTAATTTATTTGGAATAGTTCCCTACTTTGGAATCAGTGGTTGTTTATTTAAGCTAGAGTTTATTACTTAGCTTTTATTTGAAAGTCCAGCTGGTTATTTGTGTATCGAGTCAGGCAATGGATAATGCTATAATGGCACAAGCCAAGTCCAGTATAGCATCGCCCATTGGTCCTTCTTTCCTCATCCAGATTGCCCTTGGATGGGATGAGCTAGCTCCTTTTGTGAGTATTCTACCTAGGCGTTTTGGAGCATGACTTTGTGGCATGGCTCCCGCCCTTTGTGGCACGTTACTTGGTTATTGGTTCCGGTACCGGGGGTTTTCTCTTCAGGCTTTCATGCTATTATGAAGATGTTGATTATTGAAGCTGCGCAGCGACCTTTATTTGGTTATATCAGTTGGGAAACCTTGGCTAATATCATTTGTTAAATGTTTATTTCCGCTGCTATCTGTTAATTGATAAATGCTATGTGCTAAGTGATATTTGTTATTGTTTATTGCTTATTGCATCATAGCATGTCATGTAGTTGCATTAGTAACTTATTGAGATTTATCTCACCCCCTTTCTTTTTATCTTTGTTTTTCCTTAACCCCCCCCCCCAGGACCAAGGAATTAGACTCGCTGATCACGAGGACGTCGCGAGGGTTGAGCTTTTGGGGCAAGTGTATATTGGTGGGTTTACATTATATAAATGTGTAACTCTTTTGGGAATAGTTGTACCACACTTTGACGTCACTAAGATTTGTATATTTTATTATTTTGTAGTGTGAGCTTATGGGGCTTACACTAGTACATTGTTGTTGTTAAATTGTTTTCCAAAACCTTGTGTTATCACCTTTTGATATGAAATGAAATTTTTATCTCCGATATTTTGGTATTTTGATTAGTAAGTCGACGTCCAGCTCGCGATCTCGGGCCCGCGGGGTTCGGGGTCGCGATAGGGCATCCTCGACAAGTCTATCCATTTGTTCCCCCATGGCTCTTATTATGTTGAAGAGCCTTTCGTTGGACACAGAAGTATTCTCACCCTTATTGTTATTGCTGTTGGAAGCCATTGGACCTATTGAGAGAACACGGTCGATCTTAGGTTGGCCCCACAAACATATTTTGAGTAAAATAATTAACCCACAAACAAAGGAAAAAGACTCAACCACGTAAGAAAAATGACTCTTTTTTTTATTTATTTATTTACAAAAGTCGGAAGGACGTGGTCCTTTTTGGGGTTTCTAGAAAAATAGTGGTCCCATATACTCATCGGATTCCACCACGCTTGTGAATCCTACATGTGTCGGGATTAAACTAACTTAATGTAGTAAAGCATACATGCGGGGACGGATTTTTATTTTCTTCCATAATAACCACTTGGGGACGGAGTTTTATTTCGTCCAAAACAACGAGTGGCATGTATGATTTGAAGACATTAGTTTAGGTAAATCTCGGCACATGGAAACCGACTTGAGTCACGGAGTGTTAGACCCTAACTAGAATTGTGTGGTTTGTGCTCGGCTAAAGAGAAGCTTAAAGGTCACCCCCGGCATGTAGTCATGAACTACGCCACGGGATGAGATTGACCGCTTCGGAAGAGTCAAGGTCGGGAGGAGCTTAAAACTTCCTAGGACGGGCCTCGACGGGTTTGGGGTTGGACTTGTGCGACTCGATAGTGAGCAGTTGATAAGAATTCTGCGCGTAGTGTGAGGTCTAACAAGTGACAAAAAAAATTTCAAAGGAAATAAAAAAACAAATAAGCACATAATTTACAACTTTCGAATCACCCGTGTGACCGATAAAAATGAATAAACAAAAGTAAAAAGGGGTGTATGCAGGCCCGGTGCCCACACACTGTCAAAACTACCCATTCTGTTCATTGTTCTGTTTACTGTTCTGTTCTGGAAAATGGCCCAGAAGCGCGCGACTCAGGGCAGTTACGTGGGAGCGCGCGCATTGCGCCATGAATGTGGGAGGCGCGCGCATCTGGGGTACCTGTCAGAATCTCAGAAGAAACCGCGGACTCAGGGGATTGCCCTGGTCCCAAATTATGTAACTTTCCCCTGCAGAAACTTGTTAGCATAGAAATATGAAATTTTAAGGACAAGATGGAAGGTGGGCGATTCTGGTAATAAGGGTCGGACGCGCGCGCTTTAGGCCAAGAAGGCCGGAGGCGCGCGCTTCCTACCCTTTTTACCAGAATGCCCAGAAAACAGATATAAGAACACCAAAAGCAGAAAATATAAGTTTAACCCTCTATATCCCCAGCGGAGTCGCCACTGTAGATACCCCGAGGAACCACGGCTTGGCTAGAGCGGTGAATTACCAAGGATGTCTACTTGATTTTAAAAGTCGCCACCCACGTTTTAGAGGAACGCGAGAAAACCTAAGAAAATAGCCTTTTTTATTGATTACGAAACCAAAGATTCTTGAGATGAGGGGTTCGGGGGTTAGGTGACGGAGTGGGAAGTACTTAAACACCCACTCCGCCCCGCTTATGCGGGTCTTGATACTTTTGGTGTTCTATTGCTAAATGTCCTTCAATTTAATAATAAGAGAAATGTGCTAACAATTATAATGAAAAGAAAGGGGAAATTTATAGAGGAAAAATAAAGGAGAATTTTTTATTTATTGATTTATGCTAAAGATTACATGTCGAATTATTGCTAGATAATTACATTAAGAAATGAGAATGTAAATTAAAGTGGAATTAAAATGTTGGGATATAACCTTGACCAAACTTCAATAGTGAAGTGGCCTTTTGGTTGTATCCCTTTTTATGGAGATTGTATACACATTAGAGATGAAGAAACTAATTTAAAAGGTTTTTTGTTTAAGAAGATAAAGAGAGAATATAAGATAAAACAAGAATTTAGAAGAAGAAGATGGACATTGTACCTTTGCTTGCAAGAGGAAGGACCAAACTTTGTGTATAATGACTACCTTTGAAAATGGACTTTTGTGTGTTTAGAGTGTTTTTGACTCAAGAATTCTTCCTCTTTTTGTTAAGAGAGTGAAAAGAAAAGTCCTAAAAGAGGTCCCCTCCAATGATGGATTGGAGGGGTTTTTATAGGTGTTAGGTAAGGTCTTTGTGGTCACAAAGATAGTCCTTCCCCGGATCAAGCCAAGCATAATGGCTTTGGAGTTGTAAATCAGAAAAGGAGGGAAATTTGGCAAAATCTGGGATTCTGGAGGTGGGAAGCGCGCACCTCCCGCCCCCCCCCCCCCTATGGGAGGCGCGAGCGTCCCATAAAGGATGGCGGAGGCGCGCTCCTCCCATCTTCAGGAAATCCAAATTTCAGCGCAAAAGTTAACCCCGTTATGCAGTTAAGTCCCAAAACTAACGAGATCAGTCAGAAACTTAACGAACACCACGAAAGTCAACGAAAACAAGTGAAACAAAGATTCAAGGTTGACTTTGTCACTTAGTCAAATCCAAGACTAACGGAGTAAGTCGAGAACTTAACGGAAAGTAACGAAAGTTAACGAAAAGTAACAAAACTTAACAAAAAAGAGGAAGACAAAGAATGTGTATGCAATCGGGACATGAGAGGTCCAAGGCGGGGTGTCTACAGTTACATGAACTGATTCAACAATTTTCAATAGTTTCTTATTAAAAACTCGAAAGGCCTTACTATGTTTAGCGTATCCAACAAAGATTCCTTCATCAGCTTTCTCATCAAATTTACCTCTGTGCTCCTTACCGTTATAAAGCACGTAGCATTTGTAGCCTAATATTTTGAAGAATCTAATGTTGGGAGTCCTGCCTCTCCAGAGCTCATAAGGAGTCTTGTTATGGAATTTGTTGATAAGAGATCTGTTCTGTGTGAAGCAAGCGGTATTGATGGCTTCAGCCCAAAAGTATTTTGGCAGCCTGGCTTCAGCAATCATGGTTTTACCAGCTTCTATAAGAGTTCTATTCTTTCTCTCAATGACACCATTTTGTTGTGGTGTCCCGGCAGCTGAGAAGTTGTGGTCTATTCCATGATCATCACATTACTGAGCAATACCATTGTTCTTGAATTCAGTGCCGTTGTCTGATCTCATACTGATGATATCACTTTCTTTCTGGGTCTGTAGTAGTCTGAATAACTTGGTAGCAACGGCATAGGTGTCATCTTTGTGACTGAAAGTTTCCACCTAAGTATATCTAGAGAAGTCATCTACTACAACCAAAGTGTATCTACTTCCCCCAATACTTGCTGTAGTTGTGGGGCCAAATAGATCCATATGTAGCAATTGGAGGCACTTAGATGCTGACATGCAGGGCTTGCTGTGGAAAGATAACTTATGTTGTTTTCCAAGCTGGCATGCCTTGCATTTCTTTCCTTGATCAGCAGACACTTGAGGCAGACCGGTTACCAGATTTGAACCGGCAAGTTTGGATAGATACTTGAAGTTCAAGTGATTGAGTCTCTTGTGCCATAGCCATGAGTTCTCACTGATGTTCTCAGCTACAAAACAAACATTAGCAACACCAGTAATAGCACTTAAGTCTACTGCATAAATGTTACCTTTACGTTTAGCAGTGAGAAGAGTTTCATTGGAAGCAATGTCTTTCACATAGCAACTGGAAGTAGTGTTGGGTATGCCCACATATATCTCAGTTTTAATGTATTAGGATTTATTAGATTTGATTGATCCATCACCTAAGTTTTATTTCATGGACTTTAGACCCACATGTAAGAAGTATTTATACTTCATTTTTTAGGTTGTCCATTGTTATAGAATAGGCTTAGAAATAGGGCAAGAAGATCAAGTTTCAAGAAAAATCACTCAGTGAGTTTGAGCCGCGCTTATGCGCCTCCTGCGCCACGCGCCATGCGCCTCTCACTCGCGCCTTGCGCCATTTAGAGCGCGCGCATAAGGATTTCTTCATAAGCTTACGCGCCTCTGCGCCCCTTGTTTTAAGCACACGCTTACTGTGCGCCTATTGGCTAAATGCGCCTCTTGGCTCAAACGCGCCTCAAAGTGTTTATTCAAACACTCAGTGATTTATTGAAGACTCGAAGACTTGAAAAGAATTCAAATTACGCCAATGATCCAACGGTGGATAAAAGATGCATATGCGCCTAATCTGTTGACACGTGTCCATAACGGTCACATTTATGTTGAGTGTCAAAATGGCCATAAAATATGCATGCTCCAATCAACGAACGACAGCTCATCTTATCCACAAGGATTTCCAAACGGCTAGTTTTTTGAAGTTCACTATAAATACCCCATAACTTCAACATTTTGAAGTTGCTGAGTTTTGCTAAGAATTTCAAGAATTTCTCTCTCAAAGCATTTGTTGAAGATTTGAAGATTGCCTTCGTTTTTCCAGATTTCTCAAGAACATCTTCATACCTTCATCCTTAGCCCAGATCTTCAAAGCCTTAACACTTTAGTTTCTTGTGCTCTCCATCTCAAAGATCTAAAGAGCCTTGATTCTAAGAACACACACGCACCTCTTTAAGATTAATCATTTAGATTCATCTTTTAGAGATACACCGGTTATTGTTTTGGATTTGTTCTTTCATAGTAATAGATCTTGAGTTGTGTATAAGCTCAAACATTGTAATTTGTAACACTCACTCATTATATAAGATCTCGATTAGAAATCCAAGACTAACCATCTTGGTAGAGGACGTAGATCTTTCATTGATCGAACCTCTCCAAATAGCTTGTGTTATTATCTTGTCATTTCTTTCAAGTTATTATTTTCACTCACTATTTGCTTGTTTACTCATTGTAGATTGATTGAACTGAATTGTGTTGTGTTTGTTTTATCATTTGCCTTAGTTCCTTATTTCACTCACTTTGAGCCAAAATACTTAGTGTGTGTGTTGCGCTCCCTTTATCACTTTGCGCCTACTTTCATTACTAAATTCCGCTGTGCATTTCACTCACTCACTTAGGCGCATTTCATAACGCTTACTTGATAAAGTGCGCATTCGCAATTGAGTTTTTCAAGGGTACGAAAAGAATTTTAAAACAGCTATTCACCCCCCCCCCTCTAGCTATTTTTCATACCCTTGTTGCCCTTTGGGACCAACAAGTGGTATCAGAGCAAACACCTTTATAAAACATTTTTCGTTTTTCAAGCTTAACAGCTTGGGTGCCGATTCTAAATGGCAAACTCAAAACCTATGGCAACTGCAAACTACACTCACGTTCCGGTCTTTGATGAAGATCATTTTGACGTATGGAAATTCAGCATATTGACTCATCTCAACTCAATCGATGAAAGGCTCCATGACACCGTCGTTTATGGACCTTATATTCCGATGAAGGCGAATCCAAATCCACGCACCAACGCTGCTCAACCTACTGTCCTAAAACCAAGGGAAGAATGGACCGAGGAAGAAATTAGAAGAGTCGCAAATGATGGCAAAGCAAGAAACATTCTTCTAAGCACTCTAAGCACGGCGATGAAACAACAAGTCATGCATTGTGCTACTGCAAATGAGCTATGGGATGCTATTGAAGAGCATATTGAAGGAGACACCGTTTGCAAGGAGAACAAGAAATACGAAGTTCAAAAGAGATTCAACAATTTCTCTCAACTCCCCGGTGAAAACTTAAGGCAAACTTATGAACGCTACTGTGAAATTATCAATCTATGTATTTCACTTGGCATGAAGTTTACCAACAAAGATTTGAATGTAAATTTTCTACAAGCTTTTGGATCAAGATACCTTCATAAATCTAGCGCTCTTGAAGACGCTGGAACTTTAGATGTTTGGACTTTAAGGAACCTATATGCAAATCTCAAAGTTTACGAACTCAAACTCCAACGAATCAGTGAAACTGAAGGAAAGTCAAAATCTATGGCTATGATGGCGCACAGAGAAGCCGCGCCTACTCCTGCGCCTACACCTGCGCCTGTACAAGATGAGAAAAGCTCCGATCCCAAAATTTCTACTTCTGAGCTATTAGACATGGATGATGAAGACTTCGCTTTATTTGTGAAGAAATTTCAAAAGTTCAGAAAATTCTCAAGACCCGGCTCAACCAACAAATTTCAAGGATCTACCAGCAAAGCTCCTCAAAAGTTTTCAAGGAGCAGTGATTCAAAAAGAAAAGAAGATCTTGTTTGTTTTAATTGCAGGAAACCCGGACATTTTGCATCAAGCTGCCCGATCCCCAAATTTGAATATATGCAGAAAAAGAGCAGCCATACTCCTAAATTCACTCCCAAGTTCACTCCACACAAGGGAATGGTTGCTGAAGAAGAAGCACCAGCAAATGAGCACAATACTTGGATTGAAACAGACTCCGATGAGAGCGATGAAGATTCCGATGATGGACTTGTTTGTTTGATGGCAAATGATGATGAAGTTGATGCTTATGATTCTGATGATGACTTCTCCAAGGATGTTCCCGATATGAATGCCTTGAATAAACCTATCAAGAAATCTGCAGGTTTTCAAGAAGCGAAAAAGAAGAAAGGACCAACCATCAGCGAGCTCGTTGAACAAGGATTTCTCACTCCGGCTCAAAACGATGGTGGATTGTTATTCTCACGATGTGATCTTGGAGCAAGGAACAAATTGAGAAAAGGAGCATACATTAGACCACAGGTTGAACCAACTGCTCCAATCTCCAAAATCAATGATGAAGTGATTGCTGAACAAGAAAAATTGTTCAAAAAGGCTGAAAAGGTAATTACTAGATTTGATAGTATGAAGGAAGCTTTAGCACTATCATGTGATGAAATTTCCCAGCTTAAGACCGAGAAATCTCTACTTAAATCTGAACTCACCCTCCTTAAGGAGCAGATAAAGAGCATGACTCCTCTTACCGTTAAAAACACTTTTCTAACAGAACAGAACTCACTTCTTAAAGTTCAAAACGATGAATTGGTTGCTCAAATCACTGATCTTAAAAAGATTACAAATGAGTGGTCCAATTCTCGTGTCACTATGGAGAATATATTTGAGTCCCAAAAAGTCAGTGGTGATAAAAGTGGCTTGGGATTCTCATCAACTAGTGACAACTTTAAATGTGATGTCTGTGCTGAAAGAGATAGTGAATTTACCAACCAACAAACTCTTGAAATTCCCAAGGAAAAACATTCTAATTCAATGGGTAAAGGACATGAAAAAGTCAAGAGACAAACATTCCATTATGTCTACCCAACGAAGCAATTTGGGAAAGCTAATGGGAAAGATATAGCTACAGATGAACCATCTCCTAGCAAAATCATTCTTGAAAATAGGCGCGCTCCTTCTCCGAGTGCTCATTATGCGCCTAAGAGCCACGCGCCTCATCGCCGTGCGCCTCCTAGCCCTATGCGCCCTTCGAGAAAAAGCGCTCCAAAATTTCAAAAGAAAGATTTTGTTAAGTCTAGTTCATCTGACCCAAAGAAGAATGCCATCCCCAAGAAAAGTAAAGAGTTTGTGAAAACTCACGTGATTGGTGGCTTTCATCATTGTTCCATTTGTGATTGTTCAGGACACAAGGCCGTGGAATGCCTTTTGCGATTCACTCCCAATGCCAAAGGACGTAAAAATCCTAAGGTCAAGCAAGAGTGGGTTGTCAAAAGTTGCTAACCCTAGGACCCAAAAGGAATAAAGGGGACCTGCTTAAATGTCTATATTTCAGGTTCTTTGTTTCATGGCTGGATCTTCAAAAGCTAGAAATTATGAATGGATTCTCGATAGTGGGTGTTCAAGACACATGACTGGAGATGAATCCTTATTAGAAGATGTCCATGAAGAAAGAGGTCCCTCCGTAACATTTGGCGATAATAACAAAGGTCAAGTTGTAGCATATGGAAAGCTCAAGAAAGACAAAGTGTGCATTGAAAGAGTCTCACTCGTGGAAGGGCTCAAGCACAACTTATTATCCATATCTCAATTCTGCGACAAAGGATTAGAATGCCATTTTACTTCAACGCAATGTCTTATCAAGAATGGCAAAACTGGAGCTATCTTACTCACGGGATATCGTAAGACAAATATTTATATTATTGATTTTCATAGTATGAACTCTAGTACTAATCTTTGTTTTGTAGCAAAAAGTGTGAACGAAAATAGTTGGCTGTGGCACAAGCGCTTAAGTCACTTGAACTTCAAGTATCTATCTAAACTCAGCAGGAATAATCTTGTCAAAGGACTTCCCAAAGTTGCTGATCATCATGACAAAAAGTGCGCCGCATGTCAACTTGGCAAACAACCGAAGCAGTCATTTTCAAGCAAGTCAAATCCTTCAACTACAAGATGTTTGCAACTGCTTCACATTGATCTATTTGGACCAGTTTCCACCGCAAGCATTCGTAGAAACAAGTATACTCTAGTTGTGGTGGATGATTATTCAAGATATACATGGGTAGAGATGATGATTACAAAAGATGATTGTTATGATATTCTCACTACCTTATTTCGACTGCTCCAAACCCAAAAAGAAGATGACATCGTTAGTGTTCGATCCGACAATGGAACAGAATTCAAAAATAACGGTGTTGCTCGATATTGTGAAGATCATGGGATAGATCACAACTTTTCAACCGCCGGAGTTCCTCAACAAAATGGCGTCGTTGAACGAAAGAATAGAACGTTGATTGAAGCGGGAAAGACGATGATAGCTGAAGCTAAATTGCCTAAGTACTTTTGGGAAGAAGCTATCAACACTGCATGTTTTACTCAAAATCGTTCCCTCATCAACAAACTTCACAACAAGACGCCGTATGAACTTTGGCGTGGTAGAACTCCCAACATTGCATTCTTCAAGATCTTTGGTTGCAAATGCTATATCCTCTACAACGGAAACGAACATAGAGGTAAATTCGATGCCAAAGCCGACGAAGGTATTTTTGTTGGGTATGCCAAACACTCTAAAGCTTTTCGTGTTTTCAATAGAACTACATTAGTGATAGTTGAATCTGTACATGTTACTTTTGATGAACATTCTCTCCTTGAGCCACATTTGGCTCCAAATGTTGCTGATGATTCTATTGAGTTAAATGATACAGGTGCTCCTATTTACGTTGCGCCCACTCAAGGTCAGAATCTATCAACACAAGGAAATCCATCTACATCAAATGCGCCTAATTCAATGTATTATGCGCCTGGTGAATCCTCTATTGCGCCTCACTCAAATGATGCGCCTCATGATTCCTCTTACGCGCCTATTTCTACTGCTGCATCTGGTGTAAACCCAAATTTCAATTCTGAGCCAGTTCAACCCCCAAATTTCAATGACTTTGAATCTGGTGAAGAGGTACCAATTGAAGATCTTCAAGTTTCTACGACTCAACCTAACTTACCTCCTGAAATTCGTGAAGTTAGAGGTCACCCAATTGCTAATATCATCGGTGATTTACAAGTTGGTGTTCGTACAAGGAGAGCTACAAACTTTGATGCTTACACTGCTTTTATCTCTCAAATTGAACCGAAGAAGGCTGATGAAGCACTCCAAGATCCTAATTGGGTTATTGCAATGCAAGAAGAACTCAATCAATTTGAACGATGTAAGGTTTGGACTCTTGTTCCAAGACCAAATGATCAAGGAGTGATTGGTACGAAATGGGTGTTCAGGAACAAGATGGATGAGAATGGAACCATCACGAGAAACAAAGCAAGATTGGTTGCACAAGGCTATAGGCAAGAAGAAGGAATTGATTACGATGAAACTTTTGCGCCCGTAGCAAGACTTGAAGCTATCAGATTATTTCTAGCTTACGCCGCTCACAAGAACTTCAAGTTATATCAAATGGATGTGAAGAGCGCGTTTCTAAATGGTGAACTCCAAGAACAAGTCTATGTTGCTCAACCACCTGGGTTTGAAGATTCACAATTTCCAAATCATGTGTACAAACTCCAGAAAGCTTTGTATGGACTCAAACAAGCACCAAGAGCATGGTATGATACACTATCCAAGTTTCTCATCGAAAAAGGCTTCACTCGCGGTAAAATCGATACAACTCTTTTCATTGCCAAACATAATGGTCATAAATTACTTGTTCAAATTTATGTTGATGATATTATATTTGGTTCTACTAATGAATTGTTGTGCAAGCGTTTTGAGAAACTAATGAAGAGCAAGTTTGAAATGAGCATGATGGGAGAACTCACATTCTTCCTCGGGCTTCAAATCAAGCAAATGAGTGAAGGCATTTTTATCAACCAATCCAAATACACAAAGGACTTAATCAAGAAGTTTGGACTTGAGAACGCTAAATCATACGATACTCCAATGGCCACCGGCAACAAACTCGACAAAGATCTAAAAGGTAAACGTGTTGATCAAACGCTCTATCGAGGTATGATTGGCTCACTCCTTTATCTTACTGCTAGCAGGCCCGATATTATGTTTAGTGTTTGTGTTTGTGCTCGTTATCAATCCGACCCTAGAGAAGCACACTTAATTGCTGTGAAACGTATTATAAGATATCTCTCTGGCACTGTTAACCTTGGACTTTGGTACACCAAAGATTCGAACTTTAAACTTGTAGGTTACTCAGATGCGGATTATGCAGCGTGCACAATTGATAGGAAAAGCACAAGTGGCACTTGTCATTTCCTCGGATATAGACTTGTGTCATGGGCGAGTAAGAAACAAGCTTCAGTATCTGTCTCAACAACCGAAGCCGAATATATCGCTGCGGGAAGTTGTTGTTGTCAAATACTCTGGATGAAGCAGCAATTGGTGGACTATGATATCATCGAAGAAAATTGTCCCATCTACTGCGACAATACATCAACAATTGCGGTTTCTGAAAATCCTGTCATGCACTCAAAGACCAAGCACATCGACATCAAATATCACTTCCTCAAAGACCACGTGGAAAAAGGCAATATTCATTTGGAACACGTGGGAACCGACTATCAAATCGCCGACATTCTAACTAAAGCACTTGACGCGAAACGGTTCATGTTTTTGAGAGGTGAAATGGGTATGCTTGAACTCAACTAAATTCAATATAGTTTTGTCAATACTAATGATTTTATGTTGTGTTGAGTTATGAGTATATTAGGTACAAATGATTAAATCAATTTTTCAAAAGTTTCAAGGAAATTATGCGCCATCTATGCGCCTTACTAACTGCGCGCCCATCTCTCATTTTCTGCGCGCACAATATCTGCGCGCCTATCAATTCATGCGCGCGCTCAACCATCTTTGCGCGCCTTGATGTGTAATGCGCCTTGATGAATAATGCGCCTAGATGAGTATGCGCCTTGCTGAAGTAATGCGCCTCTTCATGCGCGCATTAACTATTGCGGCTCAATCATTTCTCAAAATTCAATTTCAATGATTGAACGTAATAAATACACAAGTACCAGGTATGTTCATTCTGTTCATTTATTATAGGAATCTATGTCTTTTGACATTCCTTTAATTGTTCAAGGGTACTTGTGCAATTAAAATTTTTCCCTCGTTTTACGCTTTTCGAAAAATTTTATTTTCTGGGATATATTTCTTGCACCCCAAACTTACACCAAAATAGATGTTTTTGGTGTTTGTGCAAAAATTAGTCAAAATTGCTCATACACTTAAAGGGAAAGTGGAGCAGTTTTTCAAAAACCTAAATGTCACATCATGACACTTTGTGTCATTCAGCATTTAATGCACCTATCATGATGAGCCGCCATTTCAAATCCCTCATAAATGCCATCCCTTCAACTTCTCATCTTTTTAAATTTTTGACTGTGTTTTTGCTTTATCAGTGCAAATTTTAAACCTAAACCTATAAAAACACATCATCACCTTCCTCTCTTCTCACCTACTCTATTTCTCTCTCTCTCCCCGTCTCACTCCCTCTCTCCCACACTCGCCTCCTTCTCTTCATCTTCATTTTTCTTCTTCATTTTACATTCATATATATAAGTTTATGGGTCCTAAGAAAGCATCAACATCTACACAAGACGATATGGTATGAATTCTCAACCTTTAATCTCCTTATTTTTCGTTTTTTTTAAAAAACCCGGATTCATTTTCTTTGATTTCTCTTGATTCGATGATCCGTTTTCTATATCGTTTGTTGGGTTGTGTTCTATTCTTGATTTCGAATCTTTTAAAACCAACATTTTAACGATCAATGCTCTGTTTGTTACAAATCTGAGTTTTTGTTTTCAAAATTTTTCAAAATTTTCGGGCATTCTTTTGATCATTGTGCTTTCATTATTGATTTGTTCTTATTTTTGTTTGCATATTTAGATTCCTTGTCGTCATGCGGTCATTTTGATATATTATTTGTCTAGTTTGGTGAAGTTTCATGATTTTCGTGTTCTTGGTGTTCTTCGAGCATTCAAGGGTCGTTCTTCGTGTTCTTCGTCATTTATGCATGTTTTGGTCTCTAAAAATTTTCTAACTTGTTTTCGAAAATTTGAACTTTTTGATTTTCATTTCTTTCATTTGAATGCTTGTTGTTTGTTTTTCTTTCTAAGTAAAAATTTTCACGTCATGCGCCTATGTACTTCTTTATGCGCCTATTTTTTATGCGCCTGAATGATTTATGCGCCTCTACTTGTATATGCGCTTAAATCATTCTGCGCCTAAAAACCTTATGCGCCTAACTTCGTACTTAGTCAAATTTCGTTGTTTTAATTTTTCCTTAGTATTCACATAGAACCATATTATGCGCCTTGTAACTCTATGCGCCTTCAATATTTTATGCGCCTAATTCAATCATGCGCCTTGATTCTCTATAATTTTGTGCGCCTGTTTCAATTATGCGCCTATATATTTCATACGCCTATGTTACTTTGATCATTTTATGTTTCTATGCGCCTATATCACTTCTAACATCAATCATTTTTTTCAGGACCTTGCAAATTTCAAACTTGAAGAAACTCTTGATCTATTGGAGTTATCTGGTGAAGTGATGGGAAGAGAAATAATAGAGACTCTGCGCGTCGCTGGTCTGCTCCCTTTATTCACCATGGACCAAGATTTCTTCTCTGCGCTCCTCGTGGATGAGTTCTTCTCCACTGCTGTTCTAGTGGAAATTGACGTAAATGGGCGCACTCACTACCGGATTGAGGCGCGCGTTCAAAATGTTGACGTCCATATTTCATCATCTGTGATTCGACACTTGCTCGGTTTTCCATCTACCGGTGAAGATCGCATTATTGGGCGCCCGATGACTTACTCAATTGATGATCAGAACAAGATGGCTGCCTCACTTCTAAATATTCCCACGCTTCAAAACAATATCAAAAACACCGAAATTCGAGATGGTGGAGAACTCTTGACTCACATCGCTCACTTGGTGGGAACTTCAATAGTGTTCAAAACTGGGAACGTAAACCGATTCACGGTTGAACAATGGGAATACACAGCTGCTATCATGGCCAAGGAGAAGCTTCACTGGCCTCATATTCTGTTCAAGACTCTGCGTGAGCAAATTGATAAATTTGTGAAGAACAAAAGTGATGGAAAGACCCGATTCCGCTCACACTGCCTTATTCTCACAAAACTTTTTCTAACTTACCCTGAGTTAGTTAAGTTTTTGAATGAGAATCCGGAGTACAAGATCAACGATGTTCCAATGTTTGGTAAAGCTAGTTTGGACCTCAAGAAGCGCAGGAAGAAGCCCACAAAGCGCGCAAAAGGAATCCAAATCAAGACTGTTGAAGGCTTAGTAGATGAAGACACAGAGTCAGATAATGCGCCTGTCCTTAAAAGCGCACCATTATTAAAGAGCGCAGTAAAAGCAAGCGCTAGACAAAGCGCAGATCCAGTGCCAGGCGCAGATAAAAGCAAAGGCAAACGGGTAGTTGATGACCCTACTCCTGCGCCTGTCAAACGCACTAGATTTGAAACTGATGATGAGCGAGATCTGAGGCTAGCGCAGGAAGCCAGCAGGCTTGAGGCTCAACGAAAAAGAGATGAAGACTTTCTAGCCAAACAAGCTGCTGAGTCAGAAAAGTTAGAGCGCATGAAAGGCGCCGGATCAAGCGCAGATATTGAGAAAGGGCCTTCTGTTTCCGCGCCTTCCCAGCGCGCTCCTTCTCAACGCGCCCCCACTCCTCGTGCGCCCTCATTCAAATTTCAACCTTCCAATATGTCAAGGGCACAACTCCTCTCTGATTTCTTCGGCGATGACATTTCAGACATTGAGGAACCCGTTCAGGGGGAGCAAGAGACCATCCCTCAGCGCACTCCTTCTCCAGTTGCGCCTCCACCTGGACCAGATCCGATCTCAACAGAAACTTTTGATGTTGAAACAGTTGTTGTTGAAACTGTTGAAATTGAAACTGAAGATGAATTTGAGTCTCCTACTCATTCACCTCCTCCTGCGCCTCCATCTCCTTCTGCGCCCCTTCAAGATTCTGCGCCCCTTCAAGATGATGCGCCACTCTCTACCCCTGCGCCTCCTCCGTCTGCTCCTGATTTGAGCGAGGTACTTTCCATTCTTCATTCTTTACAGCAGGGGCAAGCCAATTTAGAGCAAGGACAGGCGCATATAAAGTCTCAATTTGAGCTTCTTACTTCCTTACTCACTGATCAATCTGAAGAGATTGCTGCCATTAAGGGGGAGATGAACTCTCTCAAGGCCAAACTTTCTGCTCCTTCTCCTCCTCCGGCGCAGACTCAGGTTCAAGCTCATACTGACCAGGCGCAAACCACCGCTTCTGCGCCTACGTTCATACCTCAATCTGCTGCGTCTCAATCAAATATGAATGTGCTTGTATCTAAGTTGGATGTCCTGAAAGAGTTGGTCGTCACTCATTTCACTGCTGCTCACTCAAGCTCTGACAGACGCGCTGAACATATTTCTTCAGATATTATCACGGCTCAAAATGCCATTGAAGCTCACATTCAAATCTTGGAAGAAAACATTTCACAGCAGCAGCAGATCACTCAGCGTTCCATTGATGAATACCAAAACATCAATGTGAATTACTTGAGTTATATTAGAGACGGTATTACTGCTACTCACTCCAGTGTCACGGACACTCAAGGGTTAGCGAACCGTAGTCATCAGCTCGCAAAGCAAATTCAGCGTTCTGTTTCAGAGATCGTTGAAGGATTGAAGGAAGATGATGCGCCTCCCAACCCTTAGCTTCTATTATTTTTTTTTGTAAATTTTTAGAATCTTTTGTAATAGAACAATCTCTTTTGTGATAGTGATTTTGTGCTTACTTGTTTTAGCATCTTTTGTTTTTGTTCTATTCAAAACTTGTAACTTGTAACTTGTAACTCTTACACCCCAAGTTTTAATGAGAACAATGCATCACTCATTATCAAACCTTGTTCACTCAAACTCCTTGTTTGTAGAACAATGAATATTGTTTAAATTCATAATGCATCATTTTGAATTGTTTCATACTTTCATGCATTAAGTTTAAACTTGGTTTAAACACATTTCAAAACTAAAAATCATATATCATCTTGAATGTGTTAAACTGTTGTTTCTATCTTTCCATATGTAACTCTTTATTCTTATTGGAATAGATTAGGAATCTATATTTTGGACTAGTGTGTACATTAACTTGAGACATGAATTACCAATTTCATTCATTTGGACATGTTTTTATCAAGTATAATGTTTGTCCTTGATATAGTAGGTAATGGCATCAATCAAATAGGGGGAGATTGTTGGGTATGCCCACATATATCTCAGTTTTAATGTATTAGGATTTATTAGATTTGATTGATCCATCACCTAAGTTTTATTTCATGGACTTTAGACCCACATGTAAGAAGTATTTATACTTCATTTTTTAGGTTGTCCATTGTTATAGAATAGGCTTAGAAATAGGGCAAGAAGATCAAGTTTCAAGAAAAATCACTCAGTGAGTTTGAGCCGCGCTTATGCGCCTCCTGCGCCACGCGCCATGCGCCTCTTCACTCGCGCCTTGCGCCATTTAGAGCGCGCGCATAAGGATTTCTTCATAAGCTTACGCGCCTCTGCGCCCCTTGTTTTAAGCACACGCTTACTGTGCGCCTATTGGCTAAATGCGCCTCTTGGCTCAAACGCGCCTCAAAGTGTTTATTCAAACACTCAGTGATTTATTGAAGACTCGAAGACTTGAAAAGAATTCAAAATTACGCCAATGATCCAACGGTGGATAAAAGATGCATATGCGCCTAATCTATTGACACGTGTCCATAACGGTCACATTTATGTTGAGTGTCAAAATGGCCATAAAATATGCATGCTCCAATCAACGAACGACAGCTCATCTTATCCACAAGGATTTCCAAACGGCTAGTTTTTTGAAGTTCACTATAAATACCCCATAACTTCAACATTTTGAAGTTGCTGAGTTTTGCTAAGAATTTCAAGAATTTCTCTCTCAAAGCATTTGTTGAAGATTTGAAGATTGCCTTCGTTTTTCCAGATTTCTCAAGAACATCTTCATACCTTCATCCTTAGCCCAGATCTTCAAAGCCTTAACACTTTAGTTTCTTGTGCTCTCCATCTCAAAGATCTAAAGAGCCTTGATTCTAAGAACACACACGCACCTCTTTAAGATTAATCATTTAGATTCATCTTTTAGAGATACACCGGTTATTGTTTTGGATTTGTTCTTTCATAGTAATAGATCTTGAGTTTGTGTATAAGCTCAAACATTGTAATTTGTAACACTCACTCATTATATAAGATCTCGATTAGAAATCCAAGACTAACCATCTTGGTAGAGGACGTAGATCTTTCATTGATCGAACCTCTCCAAATAGCTTGTGTTATTATCTTGTCATTTCTTTCAAGTTATTATTTTCACTCACTATTTGCTTGTTTACTCATTGTAGATTGATTGAACTGAATTGTGTTGTGTTTGTTTTATCATTTGCCTTAGTTCCTTATTTCACTCACTTTGAGCCAAAATACTTAGTGTGTGTGTTGCGCTCCCTTTATCACTTTGCGCCTACTTTCATTACTAAATTCCGCTGTGCATTTCACTCACTCACTTAGGCGCATTTCATAACGCTTACTTGATAAAGTGCGCATTCGCAATTGAGTTTTTCAAGGGTACGAAAAGAATTTTAAAACAGCTATTCACCCCCCCCCTCTAGCTATTTTTCATACCCTTGTTGCCCTTTGGGACCAACAAGTAGTAAATACACATTGCATTCCTTTATCACAGAATTGTGATACTGAAAGAAGGTTGTGTTTCAAACCATCCACTAGAGAGACCTTCTGTACAGTTACTGCACCTCTCTTGATGGGACCTACACCGATGATTTTTCCTTTGGCATTATCGCCGAAAACCACTGGGGGACCTGATGCTTCAATAATATCGGCAAGTAGATCTACAAATCCTGTCATGTGCCTTGAACAGCCACTGTCTAGAATCCACAAATCCTTGCTTGCACCAGTTGAGGCCATGAAGCATTCCTGAAATAAAACAGTATGCTTATGGTCCCCCTTATTCTTGGGTCCGAGGGTTAGTTCCTCTTGGGCAACCATACCTGGCCACCACTTGAGGATGAAACCTCAGTGGGTCCAGATAGGTGCTTCAAGAGGCGTTCATGAGCCTTATGACCAAAATTAGAACAATTAGAACATCTCACTTGACTGATAGGCTGTGGAGTCGGTAGAACATCATTCTGTTTAGTCAGTGCATCGGCAGAACTGGAGGATAGAGCAGGCACAAACTTAGTAGGTTTGAAGGTGCTAGTGTTGCCTTTCTTTCCATTCTGTTTACCTTTGGCAGTTACCTTTTAGGTACTTGTCCATCGGCAGCAGAAGTGGTTAGACCGGCAGCACTTGCTCTGCTGATGTATTCACCAAGAATACCATTATCAGCAGACTCAGTATCAGTAACCTTAAGCTAACTTTGTTTGTGCTTATCTTTCCTTTCATTCTGGTTCTTAGGATACTTCATAGCAACAGCACTGTATATTGGCTTAGTACCCACATGTACTGAGTTAGCAAAACTACATTCTACTTTCTCATCCCTTTTCTCGGTCGCACAAGTTTCAGTAGAGCTACTGCTGCTGGAAACAAAACCTAACCCAGATTGGTCCTTATATGACATTTGGGTCGATAGGATTGTCTCAACAGCAGCTCTAGATTTTGTGTAAGAATCTATGACACTTAAGAGATGATTATTTCTTAACACAAGATCTTTGATCTGAGCTATCAATACTGCAACTTGGCATTTAAGATCCAGGTTTTCTTTCTTTAGAGAAACAAACTAAAACTCATGTCCTTTGAGAACTTTAAGTTCAGACACAAGCAAGTCATTTTCTGCAGAAATTCTATTGAAATCAGCAGCCATCACTTTATGAACGCTACTCAGCTTCTCATGATCAATAAATATTGTCTCTACCATTTCAGCTTTGGATATTTCAGGAAAGGGATCTGCTAAAATTTTGGTGGTAGAGGGAATAGGTTTGGGAGAGAAGTCAGGTAGGGAAGAGATGGGTTTAGATAGGCTTTTGGCAATGCTTGGATGTTCAGTGAATGAGAATTTTTTGGTCATCGGTAAGGATTTAGGTTTTGTGGCAGTGAAGTGAGAAGAGTTACACTGCCCATAGAGTGAGGTTCCCACTTGATGAACTTTGTATCCATTTAGGTTTTCTGCTTTGACACTAATTTCTTTGAAGTGTGGTTGAGGTCTTCCAACAGCTTCTTCTCTGACTGGAGTTCTTGGAGGATATGGATCTCGGTAGACTAGAGTCGGCAATGATGATATATCGGCATCTTCCAAGTCTAGGGCAATAAAACTTACATCGGCATCTTCATCTTCATCGGCATCTTCGTCTGAGTCAGTTTCACACCAAACCGGCAAGGCCTTTTCTGTGCTTTCATCGGCAACAAAGCTTTGAGACTTAGGATCTCTCTTTTTGAATGACTTCCTCATATACTCATAGTTTGGTTGAGGACATTTGGAAGCAAAGTGACCAGGTTTTCTGCAGTTGAAGCAGACAAGATCACCTTTTTTGCTCTTTCCGTCGGTAGCACTCGTTGAGGGTTTGTTGTAGCTTGCTGGTTTTTGAAATGATGGTGTGAATGGTTTTGGTTGCTGGTAGCTTCCTTTCTGCATCCTTTTGAAGTCTTTAAACCTTTTATAGTTCCTAGCGAAGGCGGCAAATTCATCTTCTTCCATAGGTTGTTCTGAGGTTGTTTCTGGGGTTTTGGAACTGTAGGGTGTTGGATGGGGATCTATAGGAGGGAATTTGTTTGAAGGGAAGGATATCTGTGACTGGGCTGATAGAGACAAGTTTTTGAAATTTTTATCGAGAACGTTAAGTTTTTGCAGTTCTCTCTCATACAGAAATATACTAGACATAAGATTCTGAATAGAAGTCTTGTTTAAGTCTCTCAGTTCTCTAACGGCAGTGACCTTGGTATGATACTCATTTCCCAAAGAACTTAGAAAACGAATATTTAGGTCTTTCATAGTATAAACCTTACCTAATGAAGCACATAAATTACTTACCTCGCAGAATCTGTCGTAGGCACTCCTTAGTGATTCACCCTCTTGTTTCTTAAAGGATTCAAACTCAGCAATGCAATCGTAGAGTCTGTTTTCCTTCACCTGCTCATCACCTTCAAAGTATACAAGGATCTTGTTCCAACATTCTTGAGCCGTGGAGCACAAGTAAATGAGTTTGTATTGCTTGCCATCCAAACCACAAGAGATAATGTGGCATGATTTTCCATCTAGGGCGTCTGAAAGTTTGTTGTCCTCAGTCCATTCCTCTCTTGGTTTCTCAACCAAAGTTTCTTCAATCTGAACATGGGTTTCTTGTTCAGTGTCACGGTCAGCATGTTGTGTCAGCGGTGTGGAGGGAATAGGTCGGTAGGTGGTTGAGACTTTTAAAGGAATGATTGAACCACCTTCTATGACCTTAATCAACCGATCATCGATTGAGTTCATATACTTTATCATACGAGATTTCCAGACACCAAACTCATTGACATTCAACAATGGAATGGTAGTGATGTTGAATGACTGCATGATTTTTCCTGCCATGGTATCGGCAAACAAGCTGCAAAGCTTGGAAATTTCTTTCAAAATTCAAAGCTCTGATACCAATTGTTAGGCCCAATTGGTAGGAAAATAGGCTAGAGGGGGGTGAATAGCCTAATTAAAACATTTTCAAAAAAACACTTTATAAATGCAAAGTCACTTATCAGATTGCAAACTATTATCAGTAAATGCAGCGGAGAAGATATGACTTAGTTTAACTCACACAAAACAGTTTATAAAAGGTTGAGAGCTTGGTTTAACACAAGGTGATTTCCAAAAGTTCAATGCAGTTTCAAGAGATTGATAAATAAAAATGACAATGAATCAGTAAGAACAATTATGATCTGCCGGTGATAGAGTTCCAACCGGCAAGGACAAAGTAAGTAACAGGGGACACAATGATTTGGAGAAGTTCACAGTGTAAATACTGCTACGTCCTCTACCAAGTTTGGTCAGAACTTGGATTTGGGTTAAGAGCACTATTAGATATCCCTAGTCTATTACAAGAGCGGCTTTGCCAGATACAAAGACTAAATTCTAGAGATCACTAATGGATCGTAACACAAATCTGACCAAGTGTATTTGAGCGGCAAGTCCAAAAGAACTTATCTCACTCAGGTGGTGTAAGGATCCCGCCCCAAAAAATACGAGCACGTTTCAAGGGCGAAATACCAAACGCGGGAACCGGACCAATTTAACGGAGTCGCCACATTTTGTTAATTTTAAACCCAACAAAATGACAAAGGTTTGAGTTCAAAGGTTCGGAGATCAGGTTACAACTTGGGAAGAGTTTTTACGTCCTCCCAAGTTGCCTCGGACAAATCCGAGTCTCCCTTGTTAGTTAACAAAAGTGCATGTGTGTGTGTGTGTTTTAACGGAAAATCTTTGTTTTAACTTTTTATTTATCTTTTCAACTGAAAAAGGGTTTGTTTGACAAGAAAACAGAAGACATAAGGGCAAAATGGTCAATCTCCCCATACGGCCAAAGTAGCCGTACGGATGGGGAGACCACTCCTGGGATTTTACAGTTTGTTCAAGCAACAGTCCAGTTCCAGGCAGAAACAGAGCATTCTGCTTGAACTGGACCAAACTGTTCTGATTCCAGTTTGTTATTCCAACACAAAACAACATTAACAACTCATTCCTATGCCATTTGATCATCAAAGAACCTCCCAAAACAAGAGTTTGGGCATGATCAAAGGCAATCATGGGAGAAAAATGAAAAAGGTGGCCAATATGCCCTTTTGAGCCATAGTGACCATTTGATGAGTAAAGATTGAAACTTTACCATCAAAATGACTCTTCTAGGCAAGATTAATCCTTTAGGGACAAGAACAAACCATAAAGATTGGATCTTTATTACCCAAACTTGGGAATTTTGGGCTAGATCAAGGTGATGAAGATAAAGATTGAGACTTTATCCTCAACATGATCATCATAGCTTAAAATAAGCAAAATGAACAACAAGAGCATCATCCATGACAAGAATGTAAATGAACAATCAACAAGCCATGATAAAATTAGGTTTGAACCTCTTCCACACAAAGTATGGAGGGCCCCTTTGATCATCTCATGGCTTGGACTAGGAAATTTAAATAGTAATAGATATATATATATATATTGCTTGAATGGACAAGACTTGCAAGAATGTAAAGATCAACAATAAATGACAAGATCAAAGATAAATAGAGTTCTTAGATGAAGAGAAGGGAGGGGGAGAAGGTGGCTTTACCTATCTTGGTTTAGGCCAATCTTCCTTTCTCTCTTTCACTCTTTGTTCACTCTTACTCACACTATTCTGAGGTGAATTCGACAGAGTAACCTTAGTTCTAATGTTTCTCCCCCCTTGAAATGATCAGCAAGGGTTTCTATTTATAGGGACTGAGGTGCCCAAACCAGCCGTACGGCTAGGCCCCTCTAGTACCCAAAGCACCCGTACGGCTCAGCCTGGCGAGCTTCTGGATTTTTCCAATTTTATACCAGAGTAGTCCTAGAAATTATAGCTTATACTAGGGAGGTCCTGGCCTATTAGCTTATCCCTGAAACGGTGCTAAGGCTACCTCTAAGATAGGTCAGTTTCAGATTGGGGTACTTACAGAGCCCCTCGGCAACGTCGCTTCGAAGGAGCGGGGTTGTCGATAGAAATAAGGATCCCAATCTGACGGGACGGCTTTAACCGATTTTGGTTGCATGGCTGGACCTAGTGGTATAGGATTCCTACGTATCCCGTTCGCGGGGAATCAAGCCTAACGTAGTTCGGAGGTACGCGGGGTTACTTAGATCCGCAAGGAGGCATGACTCTAGGGGTCAGAGGCGAGACATGGTCAACTTGGCTCTATGGGAGAGGGTTGACTTGCTGGGGATACGGTCAACTTGACTCTATAGGAGAGGGTTGACTTACACGGGATAGATATTTACTGGGCTTACGTCGGGGACGGCCTATGGTGACCATTCTAAGTCCAAGCTTGACCGGGGTCAACTCCATCTTCGGGGAGATTGACGGGAAAACTGGTCTTACGTCCCTCTAAGGACTGCCGGGACAAAGGCTCTAACCTATAACGACTATTCTAAGTCTAAGCTTGACCGGGGTCAACTCCATCTTTGGGGAGATTGACGGGAAAACTGGTTTTACGTCCCTCTAAGGACTGTCGGGACAAAGGCTCTAGCCTATAACGACTATTCTAAGTCTAAGCTTGACCGGGGTCAACTCCATCTTTACGGAGATTGACGGGAAAACTGGTCTTACGTCCCTCTAAGGACTGCCGGGACAAAGGCTCTAGCCTATAACGACTATTCTAAGTCTAAGCTTGACCGGGGTCAACTCCATCTTTGGGGAGATTGACGGGAAAACTGGTCTTACGTCCCTCTAAGGACTGTCGGGACAAAGGCTCTAACCTATAATGACTATTCTAAGTCTAAGCTTGACCGGGGTCAACTCCATCTTTGGGGAGATTGACGGGAAAACTGATCTTACGTCCCTCTAAGGACTGCCGGAACAAAGGCTCTAGCCTATAACGACTATTCTAAGTCTAAGCTTGACCGGGGTCAACTCCATCTTTAGGGCGATTGACGGGAAAACTGGTCTTACGTCCCTCTAAGGACTGCCGGGACAAAGGCTCTAGCCTATAACGACTATTCTAAGTCTAAGCTTGACTGGGGTCAACTCCATCTTTGGGGAGATTGACGGGAAAACTGGTCTTACGTCCCTCTAAGGACTGCCGGGACAAAGGCTCTAGCCTATAACGACTATTCTAAGTCTAAGCTTGACCGGGGTCAACTCCATCTTTGGGGAGATTGACGGGAAAACTGGTCTTACGTCCCTCTAAGGACTGCCGGGACAAAGGCTCTAGCCTATAACGACTATTCTAAGTCATAGCTAATGGGCTTACGTCAGGGACGGCCATAATAAGCATTAAGCAAAAGACCATTTCAAATTCCAAATTTTAACTGGGCTTACGTCGAGGACGACCATAATAAGCATTAAGCAAAAGACCATTTCAAATTCCAAATTTTAACTGGGCTTACGTCGAGGACGGGCATAATAAGCATTAAGCAAAAGACCATTTCAAATTCCAAATTTTAACTGGGCTTACGTCGAGGACGGCCATAATAAGCATTAAGCAAAAGACCATTTCAAATTCCAAATTTTAACTGGGCTTACGTCGAGGACGGCCATAATAAGCATTAAGCAAAAGACCATTTCAAATTCCAAATTTTAACTGGGCTTACGTCGAGGACGGGCATAATAAGCATTAAGCAAAAGACCATTTCAAATTCCAAATTTTAACTGGGCTTACGTCGAGGACGGCCATAATAAGCATTAAGCAAAAGACCATTTCAAATTCCAAATTTTAACTGGGCTTACGTCGAGGACGGCCATAATAAGAATTAAGCAAAAGACCATTTCAAATTCCAAATTTTAACTGGGCTTACGTCGAGGACGGGCATAATAAGCATTAAGCAAAAGACCATTTCAAATTCCAAATTTTAACTGGGCTTACGTCGAGGACGGCCATAATAAGCATTAAGCAAAAGACCATTTCAAATTCCAAATTTTAACTGGGCTTACGTCGAGGACGGCCATATTTAATTTCACAAAGCTGGGCTTACGTCGCTAGGACTGCCTGTGATGACTTCGGGAACCTAAATTTCTAGGTTCAATTCAAGTTGCATGAGACAAAGGGGGCATTTCCGAATCTTGGGGAAAAAATCTTGTTCAAGGTGCGAGGGGCACAAGGGTAATTTTAGGCTGAGATTTTTCTTCGCCCAAACCATCCGTACGGCTTAAGAGGGCGTCTCCTTCTTTTTTCAAAAGGCAGCCATACGGATGGTTGCCTCAATCTATTCGAACTCAGACGAGAAAACAGAGAGAAAAGAGGCGATTTTGAGAGGGAAAACTCCATCAATTTCCAAATTTTCTTACTCGGATTCCTCAAGGATTGATCATGGCGGGACGGGCACGCACGGGTTATCCTAGAGGGGAGGAGAGGAGGCTAGACATGGCTCGAAACTTTCGAGGCTACGCTATCAATCTCCGGGATGAGGGAGCGGGTTTCAACAAGTCTCCCACAATTCACTTGTGCCATGGCGACGGGGTAAGCATTCTTCCTACTCACATTTGAGCCTTTCACGTCTTTCCTAGGCCTAGGGTTCTTGTCCATGCCATTTGAGATCTTCGCATTTCTTGACGCGATTTCATGAAATTGACCTCATTTTTGTGTCATTGGGACCATTAGGGACGTGAGTATGTGCTTATTGCCTTATTTGGACATGCCTAGCTAAACTTCCCAAAAATCAAAGTATGTTGCCCGTGGTCCATGCATAAACTACTTGTACCTTAGGTTCGACTAGTCATTTTGGCGCAGTTAAGTGCATGCTAGCATTTCCTAAGATAAGTTGTTGTATGTTTGTGGGGGAAATTATGGGATGGGCTTATTATTGTTGAGACCAAAATGACAATTTCTCCGACAGTGACTATGCCTTTTCGGGACGGAAAAAATATGACCCTTGAAAATGACTTATGCAATTTTAAAGGGGACGGGAACTTTTCTCCAATTTGTTAATATATTTTTTTTGTGCAATCATTATGAGCATTGGTATCTGTAAACTGTGTTATTCATACCTTTGATGTGTTTACCTGTAGGGTGGTGATCCCAAGTCTTGAGGGTCGCCGGATGCTTGCTTCTCTTTGTGGGAAGCCATGCCTGAGTCTGTTGATGATGCTCCCGGTCTGAGGGAGTGCGTGGCACGCACGGGACTGGTGCCTTTTATAGAGGCTGTGAGCCAGCTGGTGAACACCAATAGGAGTATGGGGCTTCTTAATGCCCTGGGTGAATATTGGTGGGACACAACCCACACGTTCCATCTGAGCTGGGGAAAGGTGACTGTGACCCCTACTGACTTTGCGATGATTATCGGGCTTTCCTTTGGCGGGCATCCGGTTGTTTGGAGGGATAGGATCCCCGAGGCCGAGATCAGGGCGCTCATTGGATTTTCAGGTCCTACCAAGGGTTTGGGCATCCTAGTGCAAACAGTCGAGAGTGTCATTCGGGCCAACTTTCTAGAGTATGCGGCGGGCCGGATTACCGCTGAGCAGCTTGGGCGCTCCTATGTGTGGCTCCTCCTCAGTAGCACCATTTTTGCCAATGCTGACACTACCTGTATGTTCCCTCTTCTTGGGTCTTTGACTACACCTGGGGCCATCAGAGACATTGCTTGGGGTGAGGCTGGTCTGGCCGAGCTATTCATGGAGCTCGACAAGTATAGCCGGAAAGCGAGCAAGTCTTTGGCTTGCTTTCAGTTTGCCCTAGAGGTACTTCCACTTCGGCCTTTGCTTTGCATTCGGCCTATTCTTCATTTCAGTGTACTGACGGCTTTCCTTGCCGTTTCTTTTGTAGGATTGGTACTACGAGATCTTTGGCAACTATCCATGGAGGCTGGCTCTTGACCGGGACCTCATCTTTCCGGCCATGACATGCTGGGCTAGGGAAGCTCGGGAGAAGAGAGGGTCTAAGGGACGAGTTTCTGTCGGCTATGCTGATGTGAAAGCAGTTTTGAGGGGTGCCATGCCAGCGGAGCTCAACCTTTTCCCTTGGTCTCGGTGTGAGGGGCGGGAGGTGGTCTTTGATCCGAGCGAAGCCCTGAGGATGACCAGACAGAGGAGATTGCTGGTGGGGTTTAGAGGCGAGTCCTTTTATTTAGGTGAGAGGGTTTTGTGGCAGCATGGACTATGCCTCATGCAGAGGGCGCCCGTTGATCCACCCGAGTCCATGTTCGTTGCTGACCGTGGGGATGACCCTTTTCTCATGGGAGCGGATGCCGCTGAATTGATCACTGATGAGCCATACGGGCGGTTTGTGGCCACGAGGTTGAGATCGCCATAGGTGGTGGCCTCTGGGGTAGCTCCTCCAGTGTGGCAGGACTATTCTTTCATTTATGTTGACGGCCGGGTTCACATGGTGGCCGTGTCTGTCACAGGAGGGGAAGCCCCGGTTGGAGAAATTCCCGTTGACGCGGTATGCATTCTTTTCCATTTGTGCACACTCATCCCATATTTATGTCTCCTCCCTTGCTGAGCAGTTTCCTTATCCATGTGCAGGTTGCTGCGCGAGCTTTGCTGGGGAGGCCTTCTCTCCTAAAACGGGCCAAAAGGTGGCTAAATAGGTTCGTTGGGCGCTCTTCTAAGGGGCCTCGGACAGAGTCCAGGTTTGTACCGGGCAGAAACTCGGTGAGTGGTGGGGAGAGGCCTTTCCATCGGTCGTCGAGCGTGGAGCTACCGCCGTCCTTTGTTCGTCGCCATACCTTAGGCGGGGCTGATTTGGAGGCCTTTCGTGATTCGCTCCATGATCCTGGCTCCCATGAGATCGCTCCGGACCCATTTTCCCACTTAGCCTTAGAGCGCGTGGATCCCCTGCCGGCAAGACATTCGGGTTTTCACTCCCAGATTCCTCCTTCCTTCTTTCCAGGCCAATCCTCTTCGGGTGAAGGTTCCAGCATGGCAGAGTCCATTTTCTTCTTTGACCCTAGCATGTACCCGCGTCGTCCTTTGGAGAGAGTTCATTCGCCTCCGGAGGATCCTTACCCAGATTCAGACTAGGGTGCACCAACCTGAACAATCTTTCTTTTGACTTGTTTTATTCGAAAACAGTGTATGAAAATTTGTTATCTTTGGTTGTTTAAATCATTGTAAATTCATCATTTATGCCTGGCTTGGGCCTCGAGAGGGCTTTGTGGTCATTATTGGACCGTCGGGGATTCCCAAGATGTGTTTGGACTCAATCACGAGGGGTTTGATAGACTTTGAACAAGCGAAAATGAGTTTAGCTTGTGGGAGATCAG
Organism: Campanula takesimana; assembly: GCA_026119855.1. Lineage (NCBI taxonomy): Eukaryota > Viridiplantae > Streptophyta > Magnoliopsida > Asterales > Campanulaceae > Campanula > Campanula takesimana. The sequence goes on from JAOWBW010000018.1 coordinate 82,936, forward strand.
TTGATATAGGCTGCTGATGTGAATTTTTTCACAGGGACAAAACCAGCCGTACGGGTTTTTCAAGCATGGTTGACTTTTTTGACCAAATTTTCTGGGTGCTTCTGGGGAATTTTGACAGATGAGGGTTTATTTGGCTTAGACTGTTTTACTCAAAGCATGACTTTTCGTCGGTCTTTCCATTGCACGATTACGGCTAGCTAGCCCCATTGTGATGTCTTGTCGAGACTAATCCTCGGGTTTTTCGACCACGGTTTGCCAGCCCCAGTATTTCACCTTTCCGGGAATCATTCCTCGGGTTTCTTTCCCTTAATTGTCAAACCATATCACTTTTCTCCTTTCCATATTTCCTTTATCTTCCCTCTTTAGGAGTGGCCTAGTTGACTTTTGACACGGACGAAAGCAAAAGTTGACTTTGACACGGACAAGAGCAGATTACACTTACTCACGCGAGTAAACACACATAGGCTTTTACGGGAGTGAGTCCCTTTTCTGAGAGAGGAATCCTATGGACAGAAATTCACGTGTTTGGCTCTTTCCTAAGATGTGGAAGAGAAGACTTGTCGAGGCATTCGAAATCAGCTTCAATTAATGTAATCAAGATGTTTGCTTGAACAGATCTTGATTAGTATTTAGGTCAAAATTCAAGTAATTAGCCTTAACGTGCATAACTGTTACGACCCGTTGGGATTAAGATTCGATCAATGGCAAGATCGGGAGGAGAAGTTGTTTATGGGGGGATTAGTCATTATCTGGAGAATTGGTCATTGATGGGACCGGGGAAGGAGAACCGGGTCATTTTGGGAGGACCAAGGTTGTATGGATTCATTTCGTGTTATGACCGGACCCGAAGGTTGCCTACGTTCCCCTCATTGTGAGGAGCTCAGGTCATCGTAGTTCGGCTCTTGGGCCACTTTGGCCGGGGTGGTATCTTTTGCTGTCTCGGAGGACGTCATTGCTGACTTTGCCTTGGGTGAACTCTTTGAGATGGGCCTTTTTGGGTGTACCCCTTTTGATATGGACGGGCTATTTAATGCAAGCATTTCCTTTTGCCATTTTTTTTTTTTAGAGGAACGGGCGCCCATCAGCCCCAACTTGTCATCGTGGGCATTGGCTTTTTTCACCGTTTTTCACCTATCCTATCTTTGATTTTGACAATTTGGGAAGTCTGCATGTGCACTTATGGCTGAACTTTGGTGGCTGAGCAACAACGTCCTCGTCTTTTTACTGTCTCGGGATGCTTTTAATGTGCATCGGGAGTTTGCCTCAGAAAGGTGTCTTGGGTCGTGTATCGGGTAGTTTATGGGGGAAGATTTGCCATTGATGGTCTCCTTCATGCCAACGGGTCACAACATTCATTCATCTTAAGATTAATCATTGGAATTTAGCACCTTTACGTTTAGATCAATTCATCCCTTTATGAGTCGTTGTTGACTTCTATGTTTGGGGGAATCAACTCATCATATTGGGGATATAACAATCATTTGGAAACATTAATGGGAGTCATTCCGAGAGTTAGTGTAATTTTTCAAATAATGCCTCAAGTCTAGGGAGAATAGAAGTAAAAGACAATTCATTTCATGGAAGACTCAATTTTTACAACTCTGGACTTGACTATTGACTCAACCATCGCCACATTGTGGCTTTTTACATACCTTGGCCTCGCAGGGCCTTTTGGGAAAACTAAAAGAAAACAAAAGACTATGTCCACCACAGATTTTTCGAAGACTCTCTAGAACACAAATACTTGGCCATTCCTAAGACTTCTTCTCTTCCTCATTCCTCCTCCTTGCGTCCCTGACTCAGACCCACTTGCCCCCCTTGTTTGGTAATGACACCCTCATCAATGAGTTCTTGGATCCTATCCTTTAGGGCGTCACACGCCCCGGTGGAGTGTCCTACCCCTTGATGGTAGCGACAAAATTGAGTTTCATCGGACCGCTGGCTGGGATATTCGGATGAAATCACGCTTGGGTCAAGCAAAGTGATTTTCCCCTCTTTAAGAAATTGATCAAGTAGTGAGGTTCTTGGGGTTCCCAATTCGCGGAAAAGGCGGTATGGTGCGGCCCTTTGGCGGTGAGAGGGTTTAGGAGCTATGGGGCGAGGTCGGCTATTTCTTGGTAGTGGGCTTCCGCTTGGGGTATGGTTTTGGGGAGGCAGACTCCCTAGGCATCCCGGGGTCGTTTGGGCAGTGATAGGAGTGACGGGGGAGGGGTCGTTTGGGACCGGCTCGATGGGGGGATTCTTCAAGCGTGGATGATTTCTGAGATAGGCTCGGATATCTAGGATTGCATCCACCACTGTGTGCATGCAGGCTTGGACATTCCTCATGTCTTCCTGCTGAATGAGGCTCTGTGAGTTCATTTCCTCCCTCACGCTTTTCCTTTCTTGGTTCCAATCATTCTCACGGTCTTTCAAAAGCTCACGAAGACATGGGTGCACCATCTTGACCCACATCTTTTGGATCTCTTCCTCCAAATCTGGGACTTGCTTTTCTTGCATCCTAGCCACGATTCCCAATAGACGACCCTGGTCGTACTCCAGTCTCCTCACCATTTTTTGTAGGGCACTCATGACCCTTTCGATGCCTTCAAAGCGGGCTTCCATCACTTCCTATCTTTCACAAGACCGACAGACCGTAAGGGCACCGTTGAAGGATTTTTCGGGAAGTCATGCTTTGAAGTAAAAAAAAAAAAATTCGACACACAAGAGACACTGACTTGAAGGGGATAACAAGTTTGACCCTTCTTTAGGGGGAAGAAACCCAAGCCAAGCGTTTTGATGAATTTAGCAATTCTCTTTTCCTTTTCTTTTTTTTTTAAAAAAAAATCATTTATTCTTTGGATTATCTTAGCCGGCTTTGTCACATAAACAAACGTTAGTGCACAATTCAGGGGCTCAACTTTCATTATTTCATTTTTCTCAAGGCATGTCTTATTCCTAATTGGTTGGAAAAGATCGCTCTTCTTTTTCGCAACTATTCTATAACCCTGGATCAGTGGAGGCCATCACTACGTCTATAGACCCCTCGTTTTTCACCTGTATTGCATGCTCCCAAGGACGGACTATCCCGGGCGAGGGTCCTATAGGGCACGCGGCTTCCACCGATCAAAATAAATGAACCTAGGGTCTAGTGCATCGTAAGGTTCCCAATACACGGGTCATCCTAATCATGGTTAAGCCCCAGTCGGGATCGAGACTTTTCTCCGAATGCTACACCGAAGGCTGCACCGACATTCCGACATGACCTCATTTTGAATGAGGCGTCTCGATCCTTGACCATGGGCTTAAGGATGATTAAAATAACTCGTTCATTAGGGCTTAACGACACGGTGTCACCCTATCCTTAGTACATGGCCCTTTCTAATCGCGGTCGTCACTAACATACGAGTTGAAGGCTGGTTAGGCCACGCTTGCATTACATCAAGGAGTCACAACTCGGGCATTAATTTGGCCACAATTAGCTTTGAGCATGTATCAAGGATGTGGTAACGTGAACTAGACCAAAAACCAACCATAGTCACGGTATTTGTGTGTCACGGACAAGTGTGGTTGATTCGGTTCGGAAGGGAAGGTGGGATGGACCCGTGCGCGCATCGAAGGGAACAAGAGAGCCCAAGAGCTGCATCGTGGCATCCACCCTGGGTTTAAAGGGTATTTGGAACGTGCACGGTCAGGTGCGCGTAGTGTGAAGTCATTTTATGCTCCTTTTTGAGTAAAAAGAGAGATTTTCAATTCGTTTTTCGATAGCATGAGTATGACATAAGCAAGATATGAACAAGTATGAACAAGCATGGATTGAGCAATTTATACACAACAAATCAAGGAATATAAGCAAACAAAGACCAAAACTTGTACATGTACCAAGTTGTGCACAACAAAGAATTTTGAATCAAACTTTTGCAAAAGAAATATTTTACATTGAAACCCTTTTGTACAAAGCAATTTGTGCACAACAAGAAGACTTAAGAAAAACTCTTACAAAAAGGATTATGCATGATGAGGTTTTGGAAACCATTTTATTGACAAAAGATCATGCATAACCAAGTTTTATTACCTTTCAAAACCAAGTTTTGGCCAAAAGAATGAAGGTAATGTGCACAAGTAAGACTGTAAATTTGGAACCTGGACAAGTAGAAGCAGAGGGGCACCCAGAATGTTGCAGCCCTGCACCAAACTGTTAATTGGCAACATTCTGGCCCCTACCCAAAGTAGCCGTACGGCTAAAGCAAGAGGGTGAAGATTTTTTTCAGTTTCTCCAACTTCTGGTCATCAAGCCCCAGTTTATTGTATTTCCAGAACGTATGTACTCAAAACAGTTCAAACAGAAACATCAAACACACACAAATATGCAAGAAGTCAACTAACGGGAACGGGAGTTTGACCCACACAAGAATGCCCCCGAATCTTCTAGAAAGAAGTCCGAAAGCACTCTAATCCCCAGCGGAGTCGCCACTGTAAGGATCCCGCCCCAAAAAACACGAGCACGTTTCAAGGGCGAAATACCAAACGCGGGAACCGGACCAATTTAACGGAGTCGCCACATTTTGTTAATTTTAAACCCAACAAAATGACAAAGGTTTGAGTTCAAAGGTTCGGAGATCAGGTTACAACTTGGGAAGAGTTTTTACGTCCTCCCAAGTTGCCTCAGACAAAGACGAGTCTCCCTTGTTAGTTAACAAAAGTGCATGTGTGTGTGTGTGTTTTAACGGAAAATCTTTGTTTTAACTTTTTATTTATCTTTTCAACTGAAAAAGGGTTTGTTTGACAAGAAAACAGAAGACATAAGGGAAAAATGGTCAATCTCCCCATACGGACAAAGTAGCCGTACGGATGGGGAGACCACTCCTGGGATTTTACAGTTTGTTCAAGCAACAGTCCAGTTCCAGGCAGAAACAGAGCATTCTGCTTGAACTGGACGAAACTGTTCTGATTCCAGTTTGTTATTCCAACACAAAACAACATTAACAACTCATTCCTATGCCATTTGATCATCAAAGAACCTCCCAAAACAAGAGTTTGGGCATGATCAAAGGCAATCATGGGAGAAAAATGAAAAAGGTGGCCAATATGCCCTTTTGAGCCATAGTGACCATTTGATGAGTAAAGATTGAAACTTTACCATCAAAATGGCTCTTCTAGGCAAGATTAATCCTTTAGGGACAAGAACAAACCATAAAGATTGGATCTTTATTACCCAAACTTGGGAATTTTGGGCTAGATCAAGGTGATGAAGATAAAGATTGAGACTTTATCCTCAACATGATCATCATAGCTTAAAATGAGCAAAATGAACAACAAGAGCATCATCCATGACAAGAATGTAAATGAACAATCAACAAGCCATGATAAAATTAGGTTTTAACCTCTTCCACACAAAGTATGGAGGGACCCTTTGATCATCTCATGGCTTGGACTATGAAATTTAAATAGTAATAGATATATATATATATATATTGCTTGAATGGACAAGACTTGCAAGAATGTAAAGATCAACAATAAATGACAAGATCAAAGATAAATAGAGTTCTTAGATGAAGAGAAGGGAGGGGGAGAAGGTGGCTTTACCTATCTTGGTTTAGGCCAATCTTCCTTTCTCTCTTTCACTCTTTGTTCACTCTTACTCACACTATTCTGAGGTGAATTCGACAGAGTAACCTTAGTTCTAATGTTTCTCCCCCCCCCTTGAAATGATCAGCAAGGGTTTCTATTTATAGGGACTGAGGGTGCCCAAACCAGCCGTACGGCTAGGCCCCTCTAGTACCCAAAGCATCCGTACGGCTCAGCCTGGCGAGCTTCTGGATTTTTCCAATTTTATACCAGAGTAGTCCTGGAATTTGTAGCTTATCCTAGGGAGGTCCTGGCCTATTAGCTTATCCCTGAAACGGTGCTAAGGCTACCTCTAAGATAGGTCGGTTTTAGATTGGGGTACTTACAGGTGGGTGTGTGAATAACTCAAGCAACGTATTCCTTAAATTAATCTAGTTCGGGAATACTGACAATGTTGATGAGTTTGTGCACAAGTGTATGTCCTAATAAATATTTAATGATTTTTGGGACAAGGAATGTTTGAGATTCAATGAATGCTCTAAATAATCAACTCTCTTCAATGCACTATTTTCACCAACCTTCTTCAATGCTCTAAATCCTCTATTTATAAGAGGAGTTAATGACTTGACTCTTGTGGAAGAAGGCTTGCAATTTGAATTTCCAGCTGGGTAGTTAAGGAGCATTAAATGCGGTATCTTTAGCATTAATGGCGAAGATATGTAGTACACGCATGCTTGGAAAAGTCTGATGTGTAAATACCCCTTTGTCTCAACCGGTTACCTGCAAAAGCAAGTAGAGACAGAGTAGAGCTAAAAATAGCTATTTGTCAGACGGCGCAGTAATCATGACTGAGCAGATAAACTACTTTCTGATAAGACAGTACAGAAAGGACAAAGACAATCGGTAAAGTTGACTTTAAGATAGAACGATGAAACCTGACTACCAGTAAAGTCCAGACTGTCCTTGCTGTTTGTCATGAAGTCGGCAACTTGATTGTGAACTAAGTAGCAAGTTGATCGGCAACTTGAATGCTGATCTACTGATTTTATTAATGTTGTCCTCTAGCTGGTTTGCCTTGTAATGAAGAGCTGTAAAAACACATGTGCTGGTCACAAAGAATCCTAAGGGTACCTAAGAAGGTTCTAATGAGAATTGGGGGATCCTAAGTGTTAACTATGATTGGGATTAAGCAATTCTATGTCCTAAACATATATTTGAACAACACATGGATCCGTCCATGTTTATTAAATTAAATACAAGATGAAAGAAACTAACCCTTGAAGATCACATCTATGAACACGGACATTAAGGTGCTAAATCAAACACCCTCTATCGGTATCCACACGTCAGACGGACTCAAGAACACATTCTTGATTGATTGCTAGATCCAAGGCTTGATGAAGAAACAATTTCTTCGTAGGAATTATTTTGCTTCTTTGATTATTGTATTTTGATGATTCTAAATCTCAAAATAAATAATCCTACATCTCTATATTTTATTGTTTCTAAAACAATATATTATGATTTCTAAAATCAACATTAGAGGCTATCAAACCCGGAACCATATATTTATATGAGGGTTTGACCTAATTCCATTGGGACTCAGGATTCCTTGTCATACAAGAAAACTGCAGAATTTGACCAAGTACGGGGGGAGCTGTACAGCTCTATAGGAGCCGTACGCCACCTTTCTGGCCGTACGGTCAGAGTTCTTCAATTCCCAGATTTCCAGCCTTTTTAAATCCGTTCTATTGTGTGTGACCCAATAGGATTATACTATGTTGGCAATGAGTCCGAACATGTCAGATCCCGTAAGTCATAAGCGGACTCTAGCAAGCCATTATGACTACCCAATTAGTATAACTTCGAAAAACCAAAGTTACCTTATAGAAAATATCACAATACCTTTGTCACGCGATATCATATTGGACATAAGTCATAGTCTACGTCAACTTATGTTGTCCAATGCTTTCTCGATCTTGAGTAGATTGATACGAGCAAATGACATTGTACACATCAATTCATTTGGGCATGGCCATGCACTATCATCAATCTCACTCATCGAGTGGCCAAGCAGATATCTATCTTGAGAGAGGGACAAATCCCATCTTAACTTATCATTCTTCCCTACAAGAATCCGATTATTCCAATTGTAGCCTTTATAACCACCCGGTTAAGGGTAGCGTTTGAGTACGTCAAACATAATGTTCATCATGTGGAAGACCATGATAATCTCAGGTCAAAGGATTCAAATGGTATGACTATTATGAGATTTAATTATGACATTTGACCATGACATAAATCTCATAACGGGTCTATCCAGTACCTTGTTCTCCAACAAGTACCCATAAGTTTAATCTGTATCCTATGCACCATAATCATCAATGATTATCCATTAAACTCATGCTAGCTCTTCATAAGTTCTAGGGACAATGATTATTATAATAAACATGAAAAAGATATAATAATCGGGTTTGTTATCTCTATAACAATGAAGCTATGATGTAACGCATAGGTCTTTCTCAAGGGCCTAGGGCATAATATCCAACAGGAACAAATCTAGGTTGGTTGCACATGGCTACAGATAATAAGAAGGCATTGACTACGAAACTTTTACCCCCGTTGCAAGACTTGAAGATATAAGCATATTCTTAGCTTATGCCTCTTACAAAAGATTCAAGTTTTATCAAATGGATGTGAAGAGTGCATTTCTCAACAGTGAACTTCAAGAAACAGTCTATGTTGCTCAACCACCCGGATTTGAAGATCATAAATTTTTAGATCATGTCTACAAATTCCGTAAAGCTTTGTATGGACTCAAACAAGCTCCACGAGTATTGTATGAAACTCTATCTAAATTTCTCCTAGAGAAAGGTTTCAAGTGTGGTAAGATCGACACAACTTTATTCATTGGTAAATATCATGATCATACTTTACTTGTTCAAATATATGTAGATGATATTATATTTAGGTCTACTAATGAATTATTGTGTAAGCGTTTTGAGAAGCTCATGAAAAGCAAATTTGAAATGAGCATGATGGTAGAATTAACATTCTTCATTGGACTTCAAATTAAACAATGTGCTGAAGGTATTTTCCTCAACCAAGCAGAGTACACAAAAGAAATTCATCAAGAAATTTGCACTTGAAAATTCAAATACATACGACACTCCTATGGCTACTGGTAACAAGATAGAAAAAGACATAAAAGGTAAGAAGGTTTATCAAACCTTTTATAGAGGTATGATTGTCTCTCTCCTATACTTATCATGTTTAGTGTTTGTGCTCGCTATCAAGCAGATCCTAAAGAAGCATATCTTATTGCTGTGAAACGTATTATTAGATATCTATCTGGGACTATTAACCTTGGACTTTGGTATTCCAAAGATTCAAATTTTGATCTTATAGGTTACTTAGATGTATATTATGCATCATGCACTGTTGACAGGAAAAGCACTAGTGGAACATGTCATTTCCTTGGAAATCGACTAGTTTCATGGGCCAGCAAAAAACAAGCATCAGTCTTTGTATCTACCACGAAAGCTGAATATTGTTGGGTTTTGCATAATCATATGCAGCGGAATAAACCCAAAAGCCTAGATCTATTCAAGATGATTAAATTAATACAGATTTGGATTTAGAATACTAACCGTGATGGAGCTTTAAAATTTTCGGATCTTGAAACATCGTTCTTCAAGATTTGATCTTCTCCAAGATTTTGTTCAAGTCTTGATCCGCAGGAACAAGAGCTAGAAGATGATTAAGCAATCACCCTCAATGGATATCCACACGCGAATGAATATCAAGAACTCCTTCTTGATCTGGACTGCTAGATCCAAAATAGGCTATATGAAATTAGGGTTCTTGATCTTTGATTCTCAATCTTTGATCAAGAATATTGTTTCTCCAAACAACTAGGTTTCATATGTTTAATGGCTGGTGAAAATATATATTTATAGTCCCTAGTCCTTAACCCTTAAGGACCCAGGAAACCTAAATCCCGTCACCCAATTAAACTGCAGCTTTTCGGCCAAGGCAGTTCTGGCACGGTCGTGCCCTATAACTGGCATGGTCGTGCCATTAGGTCCGCCAGTGCCATCCCTTGGTCGATTATTGGCACGGTCGTGCTTTATAATCGGCACGGTCGTGCTTCATAAGAGGCACGGTCGTGTCTGACCAAAATCCTGCCTATTTTCCCTTCAATTCCCATATGATTATATCAAGTTGGTAATGAGTCCAAACACATTTTGTTCTCATATATCATGAGCGGACCCTAGCAGGCCATCATGATTACCCAAATGATACAACTTTATCAAAGTTCGCTTATCCTTCATAGAACATATCACAATCCTTTTTGTCCACGATGTCATTGAGCGTAAGCCATGGTCAATGCTCAACTTACAATGCTCAATACTTTTATCGATTCCAAATAGTTTGATAATACAAATGACATTGATCACATCAATTCATTTGAGCACGGCCATGCATTTCATCAACACTATTTATCGAGGGGCCCAAGCTTAACATATCTCATGAAGAGGGACAAATTCCAGCTTGACTTATTACAATTCCCTACATAGCTTCGATCATACCAATCATATCCTTTATAATTACTTGGTTAAGAGTAACGTTTGAATATGTAAAACTTGATCTCCACTATGTGGAAGATCATAATAATCTCAGGTCTAAGTATTCTAATGGTATAACTATTTAGAGGTTTAATTATGACATTATGATCATGACATAAACCTCATAGTTGGGTCATGTCCAGTATGTGTTCCCCAACACATACCCATAAGTTTAACTTGTATCCAATACACATGATCATCATATGATCAACGAATTAAACTTATACTAGTTCTTCATAAGTACTAGGGACAGAGATTATTATAACAAAACATGTAACAATAAATAATAATCCAAAACATCTCTTTATAAAAATGAAAAGTGATAACAAACATTGTCAAACAACGTGCCAAATAACATGCCTAGAGCATATACACCAACAATCTCCCACTTGCACTAGGACCAATCACTAATGTATCTAATACCTATGGACCTAAAATGAGCATCATGTTTAGCTTGAGGAAGTCCCTTTGTTAGCAGATCAGCTATGTTATCATCCGTTGGTACTCTACATATCTTTACGTCCTCTTTCTCTACGATTTCTCGAATGAGATGAAAACGCCTAAGTATATGTTTGGATCTTTGATTTGCTCTTAGTTCCTTTGCTTGAGCAATAGCACCATTATTGAGTTGTTAACCTCCTCTTGTGGTGAAAGAACTCTATTTTATAAGTATTGGATTACTGAGGGACCAAGTCTAGGATTCCTAAGTTTGGTAGGTGATAAAGTCCTTATTTGGAGAGGTTAAAGGAGGTAGGAAAGCAATAGGAAACATCTAGGAAGTCTTCTAATTAGATGTTCCCCGTATTAGGAGAGTGTTGGCCAAGAAAGAGATCGGGACGGAGAAGGAAAGTGATTCTGACTCGCAGACAGAGGAGATGTTTCGTACGAGACATTGATGTCTCGTACGAGATATCAAGTACAAAAGTACTGTTTTTCCCTTCTGTCAGTTTCATTTGTTCATTTTAGCCCCTGACTAACGGAGTCAGTTAGAAACTTAACGAAACATGCCGAAACTAACGAGTTTTCATCCAAACACAAAGGCGAGGCACAAGAGTAGTGTAATCATAAATGTGAGTTCAAAATGGGGTGTCTACAATAACCACCCGGTTAAGGGTAGCATTTGATTACGTCAAACATAATGTTCATCATGTGGAAGACCATGATAATCTCAGGTCTAAGGATTCAAATGGTATGACTATTATGAGATTTAATTATGACATTTGACCATGACATAAATCTCATAACGGGTCTATCCAGTACTTTGTTCTCCAACAAGTACCCACAAGTTTAATCCGCATCCTATGCACCATAATCATCATATGATTATCCATTAAGCTCATGCTAGCCCTTCATAAGTGCTAGGGACAATGATCATTATAATAAGCATGCAAAAGATATAATAATCGAGTTTGTTATCTCTATAACAATGAAACTATGATGTAACGCATAGGCCTTTCTCAAGGGCCTAGGGAATAATATCCAACACCTTCAGGTTCGGTCATAGCATGAAGCACAATCAGCAAATCTCGGTCCCATCAACGACCAATATCTTCTAAAACACGAATCTCCAAATCTCTCGGTTTTCCTCAAAATAACCGATTCCTCCTAAACACATTTCTTGGCCTATATACACATTATTTCTTCCGATAAACACTTATATTCTGTCAAGCAAGGGCTTCCCACCATTATATGACATAATGCTCAAAGAGCTCACCAAAACAAAAGGACCCTCTCCCGAAAATGCCCTTGCATGTTTCCTCCAAGAAAAATACTTTAAGTACCCATTCCATCGAGTCGGCAGGATCACTCATTAAAAAAAAAAAAAAAAAAAAAAAAGTAGCCCGCTAGGTTGAAAACCCGCAAGGGAGGCCTAGGAAAAAAACAAGGTGTGCCATAAAAGACGCAAAAGAGATGCCCGCTAGGTTGAAAACTCGCAAGGGCGGCCTAGGCAAAAGAAAGGGTGCGTCATGAAAAAGGGATGGGTTCCTAACATCACCTCAAAGGTCAAAAGAAGACATCAGGGCTTCCCCAACATCGACGACAATAAGGACATGGGGGTACCCCAACATCGATGACAACAAGGAAATTGGGGCCACCCCAACATCGACGACAACAAAGACATTGGGGCTATCCCTAAAACGAAGGCACTAGGACTGTTCCTACATCAACGACAAAAAGGTTCCCTACTCCCGATCACTCCTAAGAAATGGACAAAGCTCAAAAGGACTTTATGCATGGAAAATCTCGGAGTTAAGTTAAAATCAAAATTTGACTAAAACGCTTCGTTTAAAATAAGCATTTCCAATCTGCCCCTTTGGCATCATTTATGAAAGACAACGTTTCAAGCAAAAAGCTTTTGATCTCCATTTCAAAATTGCTTCCCAAAGTCTTGGACTATTTTGTCCACAAATATGTCTTGTAAATCGCCCCTAGGCTCTCTCTCCCGGTCTCGGAAAAATGTGTCTTACCTTTAAAAGGCCCAGTTAGGTCCCTTAACCTTTAAGATAAAGTTAAGTCTCTTGGAAAGCGAGCGGATCGCCTCTTTCATTCAATCCCGTTAAAACTCTTAGGACTAGTCCCCTAAGAATCCACCTTCCAGGTAGGCTCCCGTGACAAAAAAGTCCAAGATTAAGTCCACCTTCTGGGTAGGCTCCCGTGACAAAAAATTCCAATATTAAGTCCACCTTCCGGGTAGTCTCCCGTGACAAAAAAGTCCAAGATTAAGTCCACCTTCCGGGTAGGCTCCCGTGACAAAAAAGTCCAAGATTAAGTCCACCTTTCGGGTAGGCTCCCGCGAGAGAAAAAGTCTAAGGATAGGATAGAAGAGATCCACCTTCCGGGTATGCTCCCGTGACAAAAAAGTCCAAGATTAAGTCCACCTTCTGGTAGGCTCCCGTGACAAAAAAGGACAAGATTAAGTCCACCTTCTGGGTAGGTTCCCGTGACAAAAAATTCCAAGATTAAGTCCACCTTCCGGGTAGGCTCCCGTGACAAAAAAGTCCAAGATTAAGTCCACCTTCCGGGTAGGCTCCCGTGACAAAAAAGTCGAAGATTAAGTCCACCTTCCGGGTAGATTCCTGTGACAAAAAGCCTAGGATAAGCCCACCTTAAGTCAACCTTCCGGGCAGGTTCCCGTGACAAAAAGCCTAGGATAGGCCCACCTTAAGTCCACCTTTCGGGTAGGCTCCTGCCAGAGAAAAGGTCTAGGATAGGATAGAAGAGATCCACCTTCCGGGTAGACTCCCGCGAGAGAAAAAGTCCAAGCTTTGATCAAGAAGGTCAAATTAAATTTCCGGCAGTTCGAAGCGACATAAGTCCAATCTTTTAGTCAACCATCCCGTAGCGTAGAGTTGACCAAGTCCAAGCTTTGACCAAGGAGGTCAAATTAAATTTCCCGGCAGTCCAAAGCGACATAAGTCCAGTTTTAGTCAACCATCCCGTAACATAGAGTTGACCAAGTCCAAGCTTTGACCAAGGAGGTCAAATTAAATTTCCCGGCAGTCAGAAGTGACATAAGTCCAGTCTTTTAGTCAACCATCCTGTAGCATAGAGTTGACCAAGTCTAAGCTTTGACCAAGGAGGTCAAATTAAATTCCCCGACAGTCCTAACTGGACGTAAGACCAGTCTTTTAGTCAACCATCCCGTAGCGTAGAGTTGACCAAGTCCAAGCTTTGACCAAGGAGGTCAAATTAAATTCCCCGGTAGTCCTAACTGGACGTAAGACCAGTCTTTTTGTTAACCATCCCGTAGCGTAGAGTTGACTAAGTCTTGACCAAGGAATTCAAATTAAATTCCCCGGCAATCCTAACTGGACGTAAGACCAGTCTTTTAGTCAACCATCCTGTAGTGTAGAGTTGATAAGTCTTGACCAAGGAGGTCAAATTAAATTCCCCGTCAGTCCTAACTGGACGTAAAACCAGTCTTTTAGTCAATCATCCCGTAGCGTAGAGTTGAACAAGTCCAAGCTTTGGCCAAGGAGGTCAAATCAGATTCCCCGGCCATCCAAAAGTGACGGAAGCCTAATCTTTTAGAAGCACGATGATCAAGTAAAGTCCTTAGGTATTGATCCCCAAGTTTAGGACTTTATTCCATAGTCCCCAAGTCCCCCCAAGGATAGGACTTTCCTCCATAGTCCCCAAGTCTCCCAAATTCAGGACTTTCCTCCATAGTCCCCCAAGTTTAGGACTTTCCTCCATAGTCCCCCAAGTTCAGGACTTCCCTCCATAGTCCCCCAAGTTTAGGACTTTACTCCATAGTCCCCAAGTCCCCCAAAGGATAGGACTTTCCTCCATAGTCCCCAAGTCTCCCAAGCTCAGGACTTTCCTCCACAGTCCCCTAAGTTCAGGACTTTTCTCCATAGTCCCCCAGGTTCAGGACTTCCCTCCATAGTCCCCCCAAGTTTAGGACTTTACTCTATAGTCCCCAAGTCCCCCCAAGGATGGGACTTTCCTCCATAGTCCCCAAGTCTCCCAAGTTCAGGACTTTTCTCCATAGTCCCCTAAGTTCAAGACTTCCCTCCATAGTCCCCCCAAGTTTAGGACTTTCCTCCATAGTCCCCAAGTCGCCAAGTTTAGGACTTTCCTCCATGGTCCCCCAAAGATAGGACTTTCCTCTATAGTCCCCCAAAGATAGGACTTTTCTCCATAGTCCCCCAAGTTCAGGACTTTTATCCATAGTCCCCCAAGTTAGGACTTTCCTCCATAGTCCCCTCAAAGGTCCATAGTCCCAAAAAGCTTCTCCCTTGAACTACATTAGGCTTGATTCCCCGCAAATGGGATACGTAGGAATCCTATACCCCTAAGTCCAGCCATTTGACCACATCGGTCAACCGTCCTCCAATCATGGCCAGATTGGGATTCTTTTAAATCGACAACCGCTTTCCTAAAAGCACCATTGCCGAGGGGCTCTGTAAGTACCCCAATCCGTGCCCAACCTCTCTATAAAGCAAGTTAGAGGTAATCTTAGTACTATTTAGGGATAAACCCGATAGGATAGGACCTCATAGGAATAAATAGAAAGCTTTAGTACCAATCAGGAATTAAAAAGAAGAAAGTTCCAGATCTCGCCAGGACCAGTCGTACGGATGGTTTGGCCCCGAGGAAGAATCACCCGTACGGATGGTTTGGGTCCACCAGGTCCCTATAAATTAAGGCCCTTGCTGATCATTTTAGGGGGGAGAAAACAATTTTTAAGTGAGGATACTCTGCTGGAATACAGCCACAAATACTTGAGTGAAAAAGAGAGGAAGATTGGCCTAACCAAGATAGGTAAAGCCACCTTCTCCCCCATCCTTTCTTAATACTCCACTTATCTTTTATCTATCTTGCTCATCATATTGTTCGTTTATATTTACAAGTCTTTTATTACAAGTCTTTATATATTACAAGTCTTTATTTATTCATGTAATCCTTATATAACTTGGAACCAAATACCCACATGTTCCTAAAAGCTTCATCTTGCACTCCAATAATGCATTAAAATGATGAACTAAATGGAGATGAGATTTGTTACATTTAAAGTCTTAATCTTTAATGCCCATTTACATTTAAAGTCCTTATTTCAAGCTTTTTCTTGTTTATCATTACTTGGATGAATAAAGTTTGTATCTTTATGATTATTCTTGTTGTTTTTTGCCATGATAATCATGTTGGATGATAAAGCATTGATCTTTATCCATCCAAACCTTGATTTAGCCTTCATATATCACACTTGGATGATAAAGTTTCAATCTTTAATCATCCAAGTGTTGATCATGTTGTCCTAAAAGTTCAATCTTGCATAAATGGCTCATTTGAATGATAAAATTCCAATCTTTACTCATCCAAATGTTTGCCTTGGCTCAAAAGCCATGTTCACCACCTTTCATTTTCTTCTCCAATGATTGCCTTGATCATGCCCAAAATCTTTGTTTTGGTGTATAAATTGATGATCAAAGGCATAGGAATGATTGTATGCAATGTTTATGTACAAAATCATAAACAGAAAAAGTAAAACATTTTAGTCCAGTTTCAGCAGAATGTTCTGTTTCTGCATGAAACTGGACAGTTTTTATCAAACTGTAAAATCCCCTGGATGGCCCTAACCATCCGTACGAATGGTTTGGCCAGAAGGGACTTATTTGTGTTTTAACCAGTTTCTGTTAAATTTGTTGCAGTTTAGCCCTTTCTGTTAACTGGTCTACGTATTTGTTAAGTTACAGTCTTTTCTTCCAAAATACACACACACGCACGTTGCACATTTTTTGGGTCAACAAAGTTAGGGAGACTCGATTTATTCGAAGTGGATTGGGTGAACTATGAAATGTTCTTCCCAAGACGTAACTTGACCTCCGAACTCGCAATCTCAAACTTTTTTTCATTAAATTGGGTTTTAAAATTAATTTAATGTGGCGACTCCGTTAAGTTTTATGATGTTTTGTGTTTGATTTCCTTGGGACTAGTCGCGATCCCACGGGTATCTTACAGAACGGAGGGAGTATATTGGAGGCTTCCTTTTCTTCCTTTAGGCTGGGAGGACCAAGATATTATGATTGGAGATGGAGGGTGGTGGTTGAACAAAATACTATTTTTTGGTTCTCATTTTTACTCTGTTTGTCTCGAAATAGGAAAATAATAAAGTTATAAAAATTGGGTACAAAATTTGGTCTACAAAATGAGGTGTCATAATTGTGTTGGTGTTTTTAATTGGAGTGTACTGGTTCCACTACCGATGCCAATGAAATATCGCCACCACATCTTGTATCCTTCATTTTGTAACCTTCTTTTGTAAGCCTAGCATTGCCCCTCGAAATAAATGTCATAGTTGACAAGTCAATGTTTTTAAGTTTTTTTTTATGTTTCCTTAATGGCCTCAATCTATCCATATGGGTATAGTGACACCTCCCGTGGCATTGCAATGTTTGTGCCTATTGGAATTGGTAGTATACGAAGATCACCAAAGTTCATACTCTAACTTTTAGTAAGACTATATTTATTTTGGGACAAACAAAAATAAAAGTAACATATTTATTCTGAGACAAACGAAAATGAAAAGTAACACATTTATTCGGGGACAAATGGAGTATTATATTGATTACCATTGACTTTTTTTTCAGTCAATAATACAAGTAAATTTTAATAAAATATTAATATTAATCTAATTATTTTTAATAATAATTAGTTAAAATTAACTTGTACTCCCTTTGTCCCTAAATGAGTGTCCATTTTCAGGAAATTTTTGTCTCAAAATTAGTGTCCATTTCGATCATAACTTTTTCCCTAAATATTTTTTTCCGAAATTTGTTTCACCGGTCTCTTTATATTTGCAAAAACTAAATGTTTGTAAAGAGAATTACAAGATTATATATGAATTTTGCCACCAAATTGTATAAAAATTTATATACCTTAAAATAAAATTTAAACACTCATTTAGAAACAGATAAAGTAGTATAAAATAAAAAAATTAAATGTGACTAATATAAATCTAGAGCCGAAGATTCCCACATCGTTACATTCGCCATCGCGGAAGCTGACATTGATGTTACTGACAACTTGTTAGGTGTAGCATCTCTATCTTTAGTACCTCGATTGGCTGGCACCAACAGGGAGGGGTGCATCAAACTTGTATATTCCCTCCGTCCCAGCACAAATAGGACTAAAGAAGTTTGCACAGTAATTAAAAAAAAACTAGTAAATGTCTGGTAGAAAATGAACAGAGAGAGAATGGGTGGAGTAATAGTAGTGTTAGTTGGATAAATTGAGTGGTGGAAAATAAAGAGAGAGAATGAGTGAGATAAATAGTGGTGTTGATTGAATAAATTAAGTGATGGAAAATGAAGATAGAGAATGAGTGGGGTTGAAACATTTTCATTTTTGGCAGTCTCACTTTTAGTGAGAGATCCCAAAAGGGAAAAAATCTCACTTGTACTGGGACGGAGGGAGTATGCAGCTAGATGAGTTGCTTCTTGCATGGGAGTATTTTTATTTCTAGCAAGATTACATTTTGGAGGAAACTAATTACTCTATAAGTTATAAAAATTCATGTTTTTAACTTTTAAACCCTAAATCTCAAACCCTATAAAACAACCTGAAACCCTAAACCTTAAACCCTAAACATTAAATCCTGTAAAACAACCTTAAACCCTAAATATTAAACCATAAACCTATAAAACAACCTTAAACCCTGAACCCTAAACCTTAAACCCTAAACCTTAAACCTTATAAAACAACCTTAAACCGTATACAAAGAGAACTTTTTATAACTTATGGAGGCAGGCACATCTCAATAATTATAGGGGCCCAGTGCTAAATGTGAATATTGGGCCCTTAGTATTTACAAAATTTACACAATAAAATAATTGCAATAATGTTAAGTAATAAGAAAATAGTCCCTCCGTCCCATCCGAATTAGGATTTTTGGGTTGGGCACAGGGATGAAGGAAAAAGTGTTAGTGGAGTATGTGTTGTGAGTATGAAAAGTAAAATATGAGAGGGACAGTGGGGTTGAGAATAATGAGTGGAAAGTTGTGTGAGTTGAATGTGGGTCCCATTAAATAAAACACTTCTATTTTTGGGTTGTCCTAATTCGAATGGGACACCCAAAATGGAAATTTGTCCTAATTCGAGTGGGATGGAGGGAGTAATTTGTTAAAATTAAAATATATCATTAAAAGAAACTAAACTTTCTAATAAAGGTTTGAAAAAAAAAAATATGAATGAAAGCCTAAACTAGAAAAAGAAGGGGATGAAAGCCCAAAAATTGGTTGCAATAATGTTGAAGTAATAAGCAAATAATTTATAAAAATTATAATATGTAATTAAAAAAAATAAACTTTCTAATTAAAGTTTTGAAAAAAAGAATGAAAGAAAGCCTAAACTATAAAAGAAGGGGAGGGAAGCCATGAGAAAAATCCAAGAAGGGAAAAAGAAAAAAAAAATACAAAAATTGCTTGTCCTGGGAGTCTAACCCAGGCATTCTGTGTTGCAATATGAAAGGAGTTACCACTTACCAGCTGGGCACCTTTAGCATAAGTGTAATATTTCGGTATCTAATATATATATACTAAATAAATAAAAATTTGGGCCCCCAAATTTTTTGAGCCCTGTGCAATTGGACTGGTTGCACAGACCCAAAACTGGGCCTGTATAGAGGAACTAGTTTCCCCCAAAATTTTATCTTCTGAGTTCTAGCAATATATCCACCATATTTGCCATTTCCATTGACATATTAATTTTGTCCCCACTTTAATTCGGCCAGATTAAAAAAAATTGTTATAACTGATTCAAAAAGTCGGAATTTCTAATATGGTTATTGTGACTTTGATCCAATAATATTTTAGGCCAAATTTTCTAGAGATCTTTACCGTATAATCCTTTATCCTAACCAATTCTATCATATAGAACAAGCATTAATCAATTTTACTGAAAATAGTGATTGGATAATTGATTTTGGTGCAACGGACCATATGACTTGTGACAAATATAAATAAGGCCAATTATCTTCTAAATGTTCCTGAAAAGTAAATACTAGTGCTAATGGTGTCTCATTCCCCGTTATTGGAATTGGTACAATCTCAGTATCTCTGACTTTAAGCCATCAAGATGTCTTATTTGTGCCATCTCTAAATTGCAACTTGAATTCTGTTAGTCAATGGCAAAGTCTCATGATTGTGTTGCTCCTTTTTCCCCTACTAACTGTACTTTTCAGGACATGTATACATGTAGACACCACATTTTGAACATACAATCATGATTGTGTTGGAATTTGTTTTGGAAAAAGTGTGGTTTGACCGACTTTTGACCAAGAATTCCATTAGGTTCTATTTTGTGTAAATGGAAATTAATTGCATATTTATAATCTACGTTTGGAGTAGATTAGTGTGGTATATTTATTTTCTCAAAACCAATTCCAGGTGAATGAGAAATTAATGTCCAAAGTATGCAAGTTGAAGTGGGTTTATGAAGAGTTGGGAATGTGTAAAGCCATACATCCCACATTGGTTGGAAAATGAAAAATATGAGAATATTTAATATGGCTCATCTAAGAAGGTTCCAATCAAGTGTGAACTTGGGCTTCCAAGCTAAGTGGGCCTTTGGGCTAACCATGCAAGCTAGTGGGTAAATAAGTTAATTTTGGGCTTGCCCAAAATAGACCTATGACCCGCGAAGCGGCGCGAAGGGCGGAATGGGCGGTTTAGGGCGCACTTTGCACGTACGCATCGGTCGCTGGGAGCTGTGGAGCTTAAATTTTTGGCAAAGATGGGCTCGATGTTGGTCCGTCCCATTGCATGGTTCGAGTCAAGGCGGCTCGGTCCAGAACGTTGGGTTCGTGGGCTTGGGCTGATGGGCCTCGGCCGAAACCCATCTGGTCTGTAGCGGATCGGTTGGGATTAGGACCATGGGTCGTGATGGTTCGGGGTTGGGCGACCCGCGCCTGTTCAAATAGGCGGGTCGGGAGTTCTGGGTCGATCCAGATAATCACATCCCTCCATCCAAGATCTGATCCAATGGCTGAGATTCCACCAGGTGCAATTTGTGTCTATTCCCAAAAGGCACCCTATCTCTTCATTAACTATATATACTCCCCACCAGGATTGACATTCTTCACCAAGTCATTCAATCACAATTGTATAGCACTCAAATCACTCTCTCTTCATATCAAAAGTAGAGGAGCACATATTTAACTGAGTTAACGAACTCGGTTAAATACTTAACTGAATTCGATAGAATTCTGTTAGAATTCAAAGGAATTCTCAAGGCATCGGTTAGAAGATAGAATCATCTTGTTACATAAGTTCCTTCAATGTCTGGAAGTGTCAAACACTGTTATGTTCGCCGAAATCGTTAATTTGAAGTGCTTCTATTAACAATTGTAAAGTCGTTTCATCTTGAGAGAAGATTGCCGCAGACCGTTAGCACCAGTGCGGGGCAATATCTTCTTGCGGAGATTGTGTCCAACACAAGACTCGACTTCATTTATTGCCCGGTTTGATTTAATATTTGCATTTATAGTTTATCCTTATTTTCTGCCCCGTTAAGTTTATTTTGGTTCATTTATTTATTTGTCATTATCGTTAAAGTTCAAGAAAACCTTTACTATTGTTATATACAATTTACCTAACAATCGCAAGAAGATATTTACGTTTTCTTGAATGTTTTTTGACAAATGCGAGCCAATGATGATGGACAACCGAAGGACGTTATCGTTAGAGATTTAACGAGAATTATGACGGTTTCCAAGTAAGGATAACTAGAAGAGCTTTAAAGATAACGAGAAGGGCAAAAATATTCACACAAGAGATTCTAAAGACATTGTTGACAACATGGAGTGGACTTACAAGAAATTTGTAGAAGAAGAATAAATGGCTATCCGGGATAACCACCCTCTGTCTAAAGAAGTTCATGGAAAAAGATAACCCGATTATCCAAGATAACCACCCTCTGTCTAAAGAAGTTCATGGAAAAAGATAACCCGATTATCCAAGATAACCACCCTCTGTCTAAAGAAGTTCATGGAAGAAGATAACCCGACTATCCGGGATGATGAGCCATGATCCGCAAAGACATGGATAATAAAATTCTCATATGTCGAATGTACATATTGAGTGGGCTAAGTGATGCCGTTACCTAGCGAAATGTCTCGTAGGGACAGCCAAAGAGTTGTGGAACCTTTTGATACGAACCTTTAAGGTTCAAGAAACCAGTTCCAAGATATGGTACAGATTTGGTAAACTTGTTCACTTAGCAGAGTTTGTCATATTCCTTGAAAGGAAATGGACAACGTGAATCAAAGCCAAACATCAACGAAAGGTTGAATAGGCTTGATTGAGCATTAATGGGGTTTGAAGCCAACTTAGCAAGTTGAAGGTCAACCCAAAAGAATGGTGGATAGACGATAGGACTACCCGCCATATATGTGCTGATAGGGAGAGCTTCTCATCATACACTCCTTTAATTGGAAAGAAGTGTTGTACATGAGAAACTCTACTACTTCCAAAGTCGTGGGACTTGGAAAGTTGTACTGAAGATGACTTCAGACAAAGAACTGACTCTCGGGAATGTGCTACATGTCCCGGACATTCACAAGAACATAGTTTTCAGATTGCTGTTCAACAAGGCTGGATTTAGACTAGTGTTCAAGTCTAATAAAGTTATACTGACCAAGAAAGGTTTGTTTCTTGGAAAAGGGTACCTTGCCTGGATGCGAAGGACATTGGTGTTTCTTATGGAAGGTTCTAATTTATGGCTTGATAAATTAGGTTACATGAATTTCAACACAATTAAGACGTTAGTGAGTCAAGAATTAATTACCTTTAATAAATTCGATTCATCTGACATGTGTGAAATTTGCGTGTAAGCGAAAATTACGAAGAAACACGACACCTCTTTATTTAGTGCAAACTCGAGGTGAGGTAAAAGTATTTAATTACTTTTATAAACAATGACACAAGATATTGCTTTGAATATCTTTTAATGAAGTTGAGAATAAACTTAATGTAAAGATTAAGAAGATTCAAAATAAAGAGGAGGAGAATATGTTGCTTCGTTTGAAAACTTATGTTGTAAATCCGGCATAATCTACCAAACGACAGCACCATTTACACCTTCGTCTAAACGAAGTAGCTGAATGCAAGATTCATACTCTTAAGGAGATGATAAATGCAATGGTCAGGCTTACTCAGAAAAATTGTAAGGGGGTGAAGCAATACTCCGTACGACTATATTCTTAGTAAGATACCCAAGAAATGAATTGATAAAACTCCTTACGAATTATGTAATAATCGTAAGATGTTTTAGAAATACCTTAAGTATGGGGGTACACCTTGAGTGTGGGGGTACACCTCAAGTGTGGGGGTACGGGCTAAAAGTACTTAAGCCAACGATAAGGAATTAGATATTCCTTTAAAACCTTATGTCATTGGATGAAATAAATGAGTTCTAGCAAGAGAACATATGTAAGTGCAAATAGATTATCTTAAAAAAGACGAACGTAGGCACAGTTGGTGGACAAAGGAAAATAGTCTTTTGATCCTTATTTTTCTATGGTAGAAAATTAAATGCAAACTGTTAAAGAAAATTATTAACAGTTAAATGGATAGTTAATCATATGTATAATATTTGGAAGTTGTTTGATCTTCCTCCGTGATGCTAACCGTTGGGTTGCAAATTGGTCCTTAAAAAGGAAATATTGAAATATGAATCTATAGAAGAAAACTTTTGAAAGATAGATCCTGAAAAGGTAGACTTTCAATAAGAATAGTCAAGAGAGTCATAATTTCAAAAGATAGATTTCTAAAGGAAAATAATCTTGAGAAATAAACTCTTATGAGGCGGACTTGTGAATCTGAAAAGGCAGATCTCTTGAAAATTAAATCTCGAAAGATAGACTCTCAAGAAATAGAATCTGAAGAGATAGATTCTTAAAATGATAGACTCTTTAATGGTAGAGTCAGGAGAATCAGATAAATTCTCATGAGATAGACTCTCGAATAAGTGGATTCTTGAGAAGTCTAAGAAGGTAGAATCTTGAGAGGTAGACTCTGTAAGGTAGATTCTTAGAGATATACTCTAGAGAGGTAGACTCGGAAAGTCAGACCACTTAGAGATACTGAATACTCGAGAAATCGGACTATTACAGAGATGCTGACCACTCGAAGAAACTAACCTCTAGAAGAATTGATCACTTGAAACGACTGTTCATTCTAAATAGACTGAAAGTCTAAATGGAATTGTAATCAATCATTGAAAAGGTATAGTCAAGGTACTTGGAGTACTTAAGGACATACACATGATTACAATAAATGAGATATTCAATAGTATGAAAAGGATATACTGATCGAATATCAGACACTAATAAAATCAAAAGTGAAAATATGTTCACAATAGATGGAGGAGCAGTGTCAATGAAATCTTCCAAGACAACAAGGATAACTCGATTCAATAGGGAATCTGAGTTAATAGCATTAGACAACGCTTAAGGATAAGCTGAATGGTCTAATAAATTCTTGGAATTAATTCCTTGTTGGAATAAGTTTATGCCTACATATCCTAAAGTATTGTAACGACAATGAAAACTAGGAAAAAGGCATAAAGTATGGTAAATCTAGACTTAATGGTCATAGATACAATACCATAAAACAATTGATCTCAGATAGGACTATCACAATCAGTTATGTGAAGTCAAAAGCAGATCTGTATACCAAAAGGGTATGAATAAGAGATCAAATTGTTTGGTAAGGGGAATGAGGTTAAAACCCACACAAACAAAGAAATCCATAGTGGACACTCAACCATGAGAAATGGAGATCCCAGGCCCTTGGTTCAATGAGACAACTAAATTATGGACATTCTAGTAGTGCACTTGAAACCTATTATAACCTATTCTCAGAAGCCATCAAGTGCTAAAAGTAAATCCTGATGACGTGTGGTGAGGGTAAGCTTAAAGCTTTTAATGATTCCTATACCTATGTGGTGGAGTATGCAGGTTACTCTTTATAGGAGATCACCTATATAAGTGAGAAGTAATAAGGCCGCTTCAAATTGAAACACTTATGAAGTCAAGCATGGTCCAAGGCCGAAATGGACAAAACGTGAGAACAAAACGTGTTAGAACTATTATTGTGTAAGTACTATTGTCTTGGTATACACTATACAGCACGTGGTTCAAAGCATAGCGCTACCAAACGACTAGTATATCCGATAGTATTTTACTAAGGAAGGTTCAAAGCCAGAAGCTACCTATCCTGATGCAGTAATGGTTCGCCGAAACTTCCAGACGAGTCTGCATTCATGCATGCATTAAGTTTGTCATTCATGTGGGGGATTGTTGGAATTTGTTTTGGAAAAAGTGTGGTTTGACCGAATTTTGACCAAGAATTCCATTAGGTTCCATTTTGTGTAAATGGAAATTAATTGCATATTTATAATCTACGTTTGGAGTAGATTAGTGTGGTATATTTATTTTCTCAAAACCAATTCCAGGTGAATGAGAAACTAATGTCCAAAGTATGCAAGTTGAAGTGGGTTTATGAAGAGTTGGGAATGTGTAAAGCCATACATCCCACATTGGTTGGAAAATGAAAAAGATGAGAATATTTAATATGGCTCATCTAAGAAGGTTCCAATCAAGTGTGGACTTGGGCTTCCAAGCTAAGTGGGCCTTTGGGCTAACCATGCAAGCTAGTGGGTAAATAAGTTAATTTTGGGCTTGCCCAAAATAGACCTATGACCCGCGAAGCGGCGCGAAGGGCGGAATGGGCGGTTTAGGGCGCACTTTGCACTTCGCACGTACGCATCGGTCGCTGGGAGCTATGGAGCTTAAATTTTTGGCAAAGATGGGCTCGATGTTGGTCCGTCCCATGGCATGGTTCGAGTCAAGGCGGCTCGGTCCAGAACGTTGGGTTCGTGGGCTTGGGCTGATGGGCCTCGGCCGAAACCCATCTGGTCTGTAGCGGATCGGTTGGGATTAGGACCATGGGTCGTGATGGTTCGGGGTTGGGCGACCCGCGCCTGTTCAAATAGGCGGGTCGGGAGTTCTGGGTCGATCCAGATAATCACATCCCTCCATCCAAGATCTGATCCAATGGCTGAGATTCCACCAGGTGCAATTTGTGTCTATTCCCAAAAGGCACCCTATCTCTTCATTAACTATATATACTCCCCACCAGGATTGACATTCTTCACCAAGTCATTCAATCACAATTGTATAGCACTCAAATCACTCTCTCTTCATATCAAAAGTAGAGGAGCACATATTTAACTGAGTTAACGAACTCGGTTAAATACTTAACTGAATTCGATGGAATTCTGTTAGAATTCAAAGGAATTTTCAAGGCATCGGTTAGAAGATAGAATCATCTTGTTACATAAGTTCCTTCAATGTCTGGAAGTGTCAAACACTGTTATGTTCGCCGAAATCGTTAATTTGAAGTACTTCTATTAACGATTGTAAAGTCGTTTCATCTTGAGAGAAGATTGCCGCAGACCGTTAGCACCAGTGCGGGGCAATATCTTCTTGCGGAGATTGTGTCCAACACAAGACTCGACTTCATTTATTGCCCGGTTTGATTTAATATTTGCATTTATAGTTTATCCTTATTTTCTGCCCCGTTAAGTTTATTTTGGTTCATTTATTTATTTGTCATTATCGTTAAAGTTCAAGAAAACCTTTACTATTGTTATATACAATTTACCTAACAGATTGCAATACTCTTGTGTCTCGCCGTTGTGTTTTGATGAAAATTCGTTAGTTTCGTCATGTTTCGTTAAGTTTTTGATTGACTATGTTAGTTATGGGCTTAACTGAATAACAAAACAAGTTGAGGGGAAAAATAGTCCATTTGGGCTAGATGTCCTGCGGGAGACATCGATGTCCTGTGGGAGACATCTCCCTCAATCTTTGAGTTCGATTATGTTTCCTTCTCTGTTTCAATCTCTTTCTCTACCAAAACTCTTGCAATCCGAGATTTGACCAAAATACTGATCCTAGTTGCCTAAACCAACCTCTTCACAATCAACAACTTTGATTCCCATTCCATTTACAGCTCCCTGGCTTGATTAATAAGTCAACCTACACCTCTAAATAAAGGGGTCCTTCTCCTTGTTTCCGACGATTTTAATTCCCGTGCGGAAGCTCTACTAAAATCTCTCCATAAACACACACACAGCCAAAATCATTCATACACTTGAAGCTTTTTGATCATCATAGCCTTTGCCTAGGGTATCCATTGGAACCACGCGTTCTTTATAAGTGTAATATTCCCTACACTTTACTCTTCTATTCTCATCTATTCTATTGCTTTCTTAGAGTAGTGTAATCACATCAAAGGATTAGCCTAGAGTCCTTCAATTCATGAAAGCGATCTCGAAGCAAATAATCCAACATCCCCAATAATTAAGAAATTAATTATCGGTTCTACTTGTTTATTGATTATTTAATTAGATCTGTAACACCTAAGCAAGACCGATTTTAGATCAGGTGGATTTGGTGCTTCTTGACCTTCTAAATCCATAACTTAACCCCCGAACCCTTAAATCTCTGGTAATTGAAGTCTTATTGTTAAATTAAGTGGCAACTCTAAAAATAAAAATAAAATAAAAACGAGAATTTTCTCACATTCTCAGAATACCAAGGAGAAAATTAGAAGTGCCAAAGAAAATGAGGGGTTGTACTAAGTGGTAAAGAAAGTGAGTATTTTTCTCACATTCTCACAATGGTTTCTCTTATTGGTGGGGACGGTCATGATTAATTTAATTTGGTATTAGCATTCACTGTTTATTAAGAGGAGCACTTGGTCGCATGAGACCACCCACAAGTTACTTAATGGGGGTGTTGGAAGGGGGCCAACTATTGAAACCATTGCAAGAGGGTATTGGAAGGGTTATTGAAATGGGTGGGTGTTGATGGAGTTCAACAAGTGATGAATGGAGATAGTGGGACACTTGTCTCATTACCATTGGTTTTTAATATTTTTGGATTTATCTTTTATCTCAATTATTTGAGCTCAATTAGTTCATAGTAAATTTATTTATTTTTTATTTTTTTTCGCCAGTATTCCTAAAAGAAATTCCTCAATAAAATGATGTAAGTTTCATTTGATTTGGACACCGAAAAAAAAAACCCTCTTTTCTCCATATATTGCAACTTTTCTTATTATTATTAATATTATTATTTTACTAATCATAAAAATAAAGAATATAAAATAAAATAAAAGTAGTGAGATATAGGATGATGAGTTAGAAGGTGTTTAATTGTACTCCCTCCGTCCCGGAGTAAGAGTCTCACCCCTCATTTGCACGCTTATTAATAAATATTGGATGTGATGTAAATGTTGTGAGTGTAAAAGTAAAGTATGAGAGAGAATGAGTGGGAGAGAATAGTGAATTGATTGGTGTTGTGAGTATAAAAGTAAAATAGGAGAGAGAATGAGTGGGGTGAATGTAAAGATTCTTTGTCATTTTAGGAATGAGACTCTTACTCTGGGACAGACAAAAAAAGAAAATGAGACTCTTACTCTGGGACGGAGGGAGTATTAAATAAACCATTGTAGGGAGTAAAAATTGAATGAGTGTTGAATGATTAGGTGGATGGAAAGAGAAGATGAGGTGGAGTGTTAAAGTGAGTGTGAATGGTTTTTGCATATTGAACCATTGTACATGTCTCAACGGTTGTGTGTGACTAGGTGACAATCGGGTTCGGTCTTAGACTATGAGCAATGGTTTCAACTCCCCTTCCCATTTCATACAACCACTTTAACACTTTATCATATCCACCTCATCTTTCATACAACCCCCCTACAATGGTTAGTTGGAAAAAAAATTCATCTCCCTCTCACTCATCATTCTATACCCCACTACTTTTATATTATTTTTATTTTTTATATATTCTTTATTTTTATGATTAGTAAAAAATAATAATAATTATTATTATTTATAATTAAAATAATATTTTACACTAAATTAATTTTTTTTGGCAATTAAATAATTAGATAAATGACGATAATTATTATTCAAAATAAGAAAAGTTACAATACACTTAGCTCGCGACATAATTAATGAAAGACAATAAAATTATTAAATCACACATGGTTTCCGAATTTTGTCCATATGTGCTTGACTAGATCCTTCTGCAATTGTTGATGAACTCTTGAATCACGCATTTCCGATCTAGTACGCACATGCTCTGCAAATGCAGGTAGTACCTCAGTTGAGAATGGTTGTTGTGTACTAGACCCACTTGCCTCGGGTTGTTGTGAAGTAGACCCTCTTGCCTCGGGTTGAAAGTCTTTCCAATTTTGAGAATAAGTATGTCGTTCATCCTCAACAATCATATTATGTAATATGATACATGACCTCATGATGATAGCCAAGTCGTCTATCTCCCACATTCGAGCTGGTTCTCGAATGATTTTAAATCGAGCTTGGAGCACTCCGAATGCACGTTCTATATCCTTTCGACATCCCTCTTGAAAATTCGCAAATAGCTTATCTTCCTCACTTTGAGGAAGTCTAACTGATTTGACGAAAGTCGGATAAGAAGGGTATATACCGTCAGCAAGATAATACGCCATATTATATTGACGTTGATTCACATAGAAATTAACCCGTGGAGCTTTTCCTTGTTCAACATCATTGAACAATGGCGATCGATCGAGCACATTTATATCGTTCAATGTGCCCGGACATCCGAAAAAGGAATGCCAGATCCACAAATCATGAGTGGCAACTGCTTCAAGTATAACACTCGTGGTTCCCTTATCACCTCTAGTAAACTGACCTTCCCAAGCAGTTGGACAATTTTTCCATTCCCAGTGCATGCAATCAACGCTCCCGATCATCCCTGGAAATCCCCGCTGCTCACTAACTTCAAGTATACTTCGCAGGTCATCTTCAGTTGGGGCTCGCAAGTACTCTTGCTCATACAATTGAATGACCCCTTTGCAAAATCGACGTAACGTATACAACGCTGTAGTGCCTCCTATCTTTATGTATTCATCGATAGCATCGGCGGACATACCATATGCTAACATTCTCATCGCCGTGGTACATTTTGCTAATGGAGATAGGTCTTCTTTGCCAGTAGCATCGTATCTTTGTGTGAAGTAGTTGTCATGGTTTGATAGATCCGCGACGATTCGAAGGAATACATGTCTCCGCATCCGATATCGTCGGCGGAAGAAATCTTCGTAGGTAGCATTTTCAGCAAAGTAGTCGTCAATCAGACTCTTATTGTGAAAAGCATGGTCTCTTTTGAAATGTTTTCTTTTTTTTTTGGTTCCTCTTGTTGAAAAAGTGGTTTGAGGATAAACTCCTCCTCCCATTCAAGTTGCCTTCTGTAGGCTTCGACATCAAAAGGAACTATGAATGGATTCATTGATGTAGGAAGAAAGAAAGAAGAGATTGTGATTTTTTTGTTGTAGGAAGAAGGAAAGAAGAGATTGTGATTTTTTGTTGTAGGAAGAATGAAAGAAGAGAGTGTAATTTATAAGAAGTTGTGTGGTTGAGGTTGACGGACATGAAGCAATAATTCAACCGAGTTAATTAAAAGATAAGAAGTTGTGTGGTTGAGGTTGACGGACATGAAATAAGAATGAAACCGAGTTAATTAAAAGATAAGAAATTGTGTGGTTGATGTTGACGGACATGAAGCAATAATTCAACCGAGTTAATTAAAAGATAAAATTACAATAATTCAAGTTGAGTGGTAGAAAACACACGGTAAAGTAGAAAACACACATTATTACAGACAATCTTTAAAATAGCTCGTTAGACAACATTTCAAACATCCTTTGTTGTTGTTCATCCCGATTATCCTTCATACTTAATTTCACCCATACTTTCATTTTTTTAGCCCGAGCAATTTCTTGTTGAATGTTGTTTGATTCCTCTTGTTGGGTGGATATCTTGTCCAATCGTTCCCAATCGATCTGTTTCATGGTTTGATATTTTGTCCACCCTTCCTTTACCGGGCCCAAGGCTACGCTTTGATTTTTCTTTTTACCCTTTTTCTTAGTTGAATCCCTTCCCATAGGACGAGGAATGGATCCAACTGAGTTTGAATCACTTCCGTCACTTTCACGTGATCTCTTAGATCCACTGCTAGCAGATCTCGTATTTCCTCCTACCATACTTGCAAAACGTGGTTGATCTCGGATAGAACGCCACTCATCCATCAAATTAAAAGTGCCATTGCCTCCACTTGTATACAGTTCCTGAGCTTTTTTCAGTACATCGGTCTCCGACCACCCGCTTTGTTTCATACGCGTAGCACTATCATAAGCACCTATCCATTTTCCCACTTTTTGGCATATATAATTATACCGATTTTTGCATGTAGTTAATGAAAGGGTGGAGTCAAATGAGCCATAAACGTTACAATAGTTCGTAATCTTACCCCAAAACGCATCTGATTTCTGACCATTTCCGATAACACTGTCGGTTCCATATTTTATATACCCACTAAGTAGCAGTAAATTTTGTGCCGTCATCCATTTGGTGTTTTTTTACGATGCGGGGTAGGACATTCTTCAGGGGGAGTATCTTCCATAGGTGCGCTAATGCTACCCTCACCCAGTTGTGTTGAAAATTCTGGAAATTCTAATGGTTGAGAATTTTCAGAAATTTCATTTCTCATCCTTGGTATTTGAGGATTATTAGGATAATAATGGGGCTGAGGTGGTTGAAATTGCATAGGATAAGCATATGGATTCCAATTTTGCACACCTGAAGGCATGAAATTTGGGACAGCTGAAGGCATAAAATTGGGAAGGATTTGAAACATTTTGGGGACGGGGTTGGTTGGAAGATTGGTTCTCCAAGTTAAAATCATTAGGATTGTAGTTGAATGGTGAAAATTTTTGGGAACTTTGAGTGTTGAAAGGATTATTGTTAGGATCCATTTCACTCAAAAGATGATGAATTTTTTTAAATGTAGGCTAAAATGGAGAAGGAAAAAGTAGAAAAGATAGTTTTTTTTTTGGTGTCCAAATCTAATGAAACTTACATCATTTTATAGGGGAAAAAAAATGCTGAATTTTGGCAAAAAAAAAATAAAAAAAATTACTAGGTGATAATTCAGCTCAAATAATTGAGTTAAAAAATTAAATCCGAAAATCCATGGACCAATGATGTTCTTACACGTGGTTCAAACAGGGAAAAACAAAAACAAAAAAAGCCGTCGGGCCCCGCCCACACGCACCCTGTCGGGCCGTGTGGTGCACGTGCCTTTTGCGGTCCAATTATCCCTCGCCACGTGGACTCTGCGCAGGCCCCTCCCCAAAATTCAACCCGTATGAATTTTTTCATACACCAAGTTTCATACACCCCCCACAATAGTTTCATACCCCTCCCCCAACTTTCATACACCTATTCATACACCCATTGTGGGTAGTCTTATACGGTGATGGTGATTAGACAACTGAGTTCAATGAAGTGGCCCACTATACTATGTAGATAGAATGTTCTCCTTTGAAACGCCAGAAGCCTACTACTCCATATCAAAATGGAAGTCCAAGTTTACTTTAGTTTAAAAACAAACTAGTTCTTCCACCCGTGCGATGCACGGCGGTTATTGCATTATTTTACCCTCAAAATATTTTAAATATTAAGACAATTAAATATTTTTTGGTTATACAAACCATGGTAATTTAACCAAGTATTTATATCATTTAAAATATTGAATATGGGAACAAAAAAATAACTTTGGAACGAAAATAGTAGTTGACAACCAATGGTAAAGATATTTTCGTTATATTGATAGTCTCACTATACATATTTGAATTTATACACTTCATCATGTTTTGAATTGACTGGAGTTGGTTGGTTCAATGGTTTCCAACTGCCTTCAATTGAGATGGAATCAGAATTTGATAAGAGGGAAGAGAAAGTTACGTTTGTGTAGCTAATGGTAAGGAGTTACTTATGAATTAGGTAGGAAAAAATTAATCCCTTCGTCACAAAATACTTTTAAGTATAAGCTTTTCACATTTATTTTATAAAGTTAATTGATGCATATCTAATACTCCCTCCATCTCAAAATAGATGTTGTTTTGGAGTGTTTCACACATATTAAGAAATGACATTAATGCATGTGAAAAAGTCTCAAATACCCTAAAATAATTCAACCACCTAGATAAGTAAATGGTTAGGTAAGAGATATTTCATTATCATTATTATGGGTATAATTGCTATAGGGAAAAAAAAGCTTTGAAAGTAGTGAAATGACAAATATTTTGAAACAAAATTTAACACCCAAAACGACATTTATTTTGAGACGGATGGTATACAATAAATTACCGTTACTATATTGAAATTACAATTATAATAAAGTGCTTTTACGAAGGCAAATATCATCAATAATAAGGAAACATTTGACAAATAGTAAAAAAGATGTGTAAATAAAAGTCACTCGACAAAAATTTTGAGACGAATTCGAACCCCTTAAAGTACATATATTTTGGTACAAATGTAGAACAAAATGGGTCAGTATAGTAAACTCCATTTTATAAACAAAAATATAGTTCCTTCTACATCTGATTTGATGAGAGTAATGGGGGAAACGAGCTGAGGTTTTATTTTCTTGGAAGTACGTAGTAATTATATTCGACAAATGTAGAAACTTTGTGAAATTATCATGCGAAAGTTTTATTAATTGATTTTTGCTAAAGTAAACCTTTATGACGGGGAGGGTTTTAAATTTGTGTAAATATATTTATATACGTACTATGAAAGAGTGTAGCATTATTTTAGTCAATGTAAAGATAAAAATAGCATTGAATCGACATGAGTAATTAAATTTTTGGGTAATAAAATATATGGGTAACTAAATATTTTACTAAATTAAATTGTAACAACCGAATACAGCTAAAAGTTTAAAGTATATATAAATTTATTTGCTACAATAGTGCGCCATCAATATAAAGTTGGTTGGGACACTCATTGTTACCATAAAGAAACGGGGTTGAGTACATATGTAACTACATTCTCAATTCGTTACATATTTGTTATTGGTTTATGTTTCCCAAAATTACTTCCTTGAGGTTTATTAACTTTGTTCTTCGGATCTTGATCCTGTTCGGAGAAAACAATAAAAAGGGAAGTTAGAGTTACAAAGTTATGTGTCAAGGCAGTTATGTTACGAAGTTACATTTTCAAATGAATTACAAAATTGTTTGCGTATTCATTGACGTACCTGCATTGTGAATGCAAGGGTGGCACTGAAGGAAGGTAATCGAAATCCCTTGAAGGGTTTTTTTTTTTTTTTTCGTTTGGTAAGCGAAGTCGAACAATCTTGAGAACATTGTAAATTCCAAAGTCAACTCCATGACATAGCCTCAATTTGAAGAATGCTTGGAAGCCCACAATGGCATCAAACTGACATGGTAACCCCTTAGGGATAACGTAAATTTTTGTTAGAATAAAGGAGACATAAAGAGGATCAAAAAAATTAAACGAATAAGAACCAACCGAAGTATTTGAATCCTGTAAAATGTCCTCCACACTCTTCCCAAAGAAAGTTAAACACTCTCTTTCCGACAACGAAAAGTAAGCAGTCGAGGAACCATCTTTAACTTTGATTATGACATTGTACCTGCGAATTAAGTTAAGTGAAAATAATCTAGTGCAATGTTGATTGGTTTTCCATTACTTTCTAATGGCAAATGTTTAATCAATTGAAGGTATTCCCTTCGTTTCAATTAAAGTAGTATTAATGATGGAGAAAGTATCTCTTATGCAAGCAGTTAATCATCTTGGAAGATGAACTATTTAGGGGCAAATATGTGTTCGTAACATGTAGTGAGTACATTCCGTACTATGTGGAAAAATGTATTAAGCGACAGATATTTTTGAATGGATGTCGTAATTTAAATGGTACTCACATGAGCTTTGTGGTTGTGAAGGAATCGCATTGGCTACAAATTAATAAATTCTTTATCATTTATAATAATGTGACTTATCAATGTGATTCTCAAAAAAGAAATTTATGTCTTTAAAATGAGACAAATGGAGTTTATATTTGTGAGAATATTACTACATCTACATATCAATTCGACCTATGTTTAATTTAAAGATCCCATTAAACTCAATATTATGAGTACCCCAATAATTATACTTAAATAAATTCTTATAGTTAAGTAAACATACATTGTACATTTTGAAATACTTAAACGCAAATTTAAGACAATTATTAAACCCAAATGATACCATTATTAGAAACTATATTCGTTAAAACACAAAATTAATGTTCTTGTCAGACGGTATCAATTACATTCTTTGAATAAAAACTATTTTCTCATTATTAGTGGAAAGCATTTAACCATAAAAAACGTAATTTCAAAGTGTTACAATAATCAACGTTGTAGGATTACACAAATTTATTTGGACCATTAACTATCAATCTAACTACCACTCTCTTCCTAATTTTCCTAATTACAAAATATTTTTAGATTACCAAACAACTTCATATTGTGAGAAACTCAGAAAGTATAGTAGAGTGCCATAATAAAATAATTTAATATTTTTATGTTCATTCAAAAAAATTAATGTTTATACATAACAAAATACAAATTGTCAAAAGCTCAAACATATGGCAGTGCAAAATAAATTAAACAAACATCGAAAATCCTTCACATTTCAATCAAATAACGATTATTTTAGCAATGAATAACTATTATATTATAATAATAAAATTACTCCATGATTCAAATTTTGATTAACTTTTTTTTTCTTTTCAATTATACTAATAGCGTAAACTATGTTAAAAAAAAAATTGACTCTTAAAATAAAATAACACGGAAGGAGTAGTATATGAGTTCCCAGTTATTTTTTTTTCAAAAGATAATCGTCCTACTTTTGTAAGTTACCCCTAAATTAAAAGGGGTATGGAACCGCTGCACCGAAATTAGGTGCACCGCTGTACCGATATAAAAGTTGCACAACGTATTGTAAAACGTTTTTTACACAACGTTTTAGTGCACTACACAACGTAAAAACAACCGAAAAAGTGTTAGCTCCTGAAAAACGTTTTACATTTGCAAGTACACGTTTTACATTAGGTAGAAAAGGTTTTACAAAACATTGTACAATTTTCACATCGGTGCAGCGGCGCATCTAACATATTGGTGCAACGGTTGGAAATCCAGTTAAAAGTAGCATGAAAAGAAATGACAATGACTACAGAAAAAAAATCTGAAAAAAAGAGCATACTCCCTCTGTCCCATTTGAAGCTTCACCTTTTACCCAAATGGATGTCTCGTTGAAAGCTTAATCCTTTCCTAAAATGATAAATAATGTAGGTCCCACTTGTTATACCCACTCACTTCTTCTTCTCACATACTTAAATTATGGGGCCCACTTCTCATACCCACTAACTTTCTCCTCTTACATATTTAAATTGTAGACCCTACTTGTCATACCCACTAACTTCTTCTCTTTCACAACCCTTCTTACACTCATCACTTTTCTTAATTTGTGAGTCATCACCAAAATTGTGAAGTTTCAAATGGGACGGAGGGAGTATCTATTATTAGTGAAAATATTATGCATCTTTTCAATCTAGCAATGGAATTTCATTATTATATTATATCGCTCGCTTCAGTTCTTTCGAAGCCCATTTCTAAGTCCTTTTCTCGTTGGTAATGCTTTCAGATTCTGAATAGATGTCCCGGTTCTTTATTAAAATGAAACCGGGATGGATTATTGACCGAGAAAAAAGAGTTCCAGAGGCATCTTCAATTCATATCGATTTGGGTTTTTCCGCACCATATTTCGATCTCCCTCTTATTCGATCTGGAATTCCCAGCAAATCCTTGACTCCTCGAATACAATGGGATTTCACACCTGGCAAATCTTTCACTCTACCTCCTCTTATTAAGACTATAGAATGTTACTGCGAATTATGACCTTCGCCTGGAATGTGAGCAAATATATCATGTCGATTGGTCAATCGTACTTTGGCTATCTTACGTGGAGCTAAATTAGGTTTTTTCGGTAATATATTATCGTACTGCTCGTTTCATACTTCAACCTGCCCACACCCTCACACAAAAATGTACAAACTAAAGTCAGTAAATTACAGTGACCATTCTCAGCTTTGTTCAATTTCCTACATTGATTGATGCACTTGTCTTAAACCATACCTCATGAAAAAAAGTACTCCCTCCGTCCCGTCCCAAAATGATCTTCTCATTTGCCATTTCGCATTGTCCCAAAAAGTTCTTCACATTTCTATATTTTAGGCTTAAGCAAAGCATGGCTAGTGAAGCAAGTGTTCATATCCTTGAAAAGTTTGAATAGTCAAATGCGAAGATCATTTTGGGGCGGAGGGAGTAATTCCAATAATATACTCATAATCTACATCACATACTACTTCAAAACCCAACAACAATTAACCAATAAAATACTCTGCTTTCAATCTAAACTCAATACAATTATCTAAAGTAAAAATAAATTTTATGAAGATTGGAGAAAAGGTGAAATGTAAAAGATCTCAGTTTCATTTTGGATACGTCAAAATTGATATTGGCTTTCTTTGCATAGCAATGTGTGTAAAATACTACAGTAATAAACTGATACATTGTTGAACTTGGAATTGCTAGTATTGAACATTAGTAAATCATAACCCACTGATAATTCTCAAAATTTGGTCATGTATACACTCCACTTTGGCTCAAGAAGAGTGACAATAAAATACTTCAACATCCAACTATGATACAACAACTTGCTTTCTTTCATCATTATCCATTTTACTAAAAAATAGTGAACTGCAAAAATATTTCACTTCCTAAAAACAAACTACTCCACTCTCTCTTAGTTCTTCAAGATGAACTTCGATATTGTCATATTTCATTTACCCAATTGACAGATCTTCTAATTAAGAAATAAATTTAATGATTAGTTAACAAATTAACAAAGCTTCACTTACAAAGTCAAAATGAAATTCAAATTCATATGCTCCAGAAGCTCAATATTCAACAACATTCAATCTAGCACATTCTTGAAACTCTATCAATCATACAAAGGAAACTACAAAATCTCAATTACAATATACAAACTGAAATGAAATTAATATTTTCAATAAACACAAAAAGATAAATGTAGAATGGCCAAAATCACATACTCCTATTTTGCAGGATATTCACGAAATTCACCTTGATCCAATAGTACTAACAAAAAAAAAAAAAATCTTGTTAAAATTATCGTTGACCACTCATCTCTAGGCCATAAAATTGGATATGGGACTACATTTTGAGTTATGGGGAGAATAATTTGATCACCAACCCTTAGTGTCCAAGGATTGAATTTTATCAGCCAAATATAGTACAATTACTACAAATATCTAGCACAACTTTTGCATTTTCATTGTCCCGATAGATGAATGAGTTCATACCAAAAGTAACAGAGTTGTACGCTACTTGCGGATTCACAGGTTCATTTTAGAATAGTCTAATCCCTGAACAATCAATCCTTGAAAATATTTCACATCAAATCAGATGATATATGCTTGTGTTTCTATTGCTTAAGTCCAAAATAATCAGCTAAGCTTGCCATCAAATGTGAAACAAAAAGAATAAGTAATTGTAAATAAGAAAGTGTATATACCAACATTTAGCTGAACAAAAGTGTATATACCTCCATGTTACATGCCCTTTTACCAAATTTCCCAAACAAAACCCACAAGAAATCAATCAACCCAAAAAGTTATGATCTCTGCAAAGGCTGCACTAACTTTCAATCCCAAATCGTTTTCTAAATATAGGATAGAGAAGGATGGCACAAAAACAGGGCAAAATGAGAAGACTTACTCAGAATTTCAATCCCACCAAGAAGATAAAGAACCTTTATAGCCGAAGCCGCCATCGAAGACGTTGGCAAACCTTAATCTTTCGGAGACACGTTTACATAAGCACCACTCAATTCCATTAAATAAAATGTATTCCAAAATCATCATGAAGATCAAGAAAACTCAATTACTCGTTAACCAAAACACACACATTCAAATATACATACATATAACAATGATGAAATTCTAGATATTTATGTATAAAACTCAGTTTATGAAAGAGTATAATGCATAAAAACGAACCAATAATCCACTCGATCTAGAGAATTCACTGGATGTACCCGTGATGGCGGCTGTTGAGAGAGCAGATGATATGGGAAAGGCAAGATTCTGATTCAAGAAATACTGCTTTTAAGATTGAGAGAGAAAGGGTAGCGGAATCTTCCCATATTGTGAAACTTTCTGGTGACGGTTTTTCCTTCTTGGTTTTCTGTTGAAGGTAGATGAGCTTAATGCTAATCACCAAATAGAGAAAGAAACAAAATGTGTGTGTATGAGAGAAAGATGGCTACCTCATGAAGGCATTGTTATTTTCCTAAACGGATTTAACATATTCAAAAATTCGTGGTCGTAAAGCACCGATCGATGTCCATCAGTTACCTGAGTTGTTGCTTCTTTCCGTCTATCCCTACACCAATAACCACTGGCCTCCCTCTTGTGTTTGATTATTCATCTCTTTAAAATCCGTATCGTTCCAAGAAGTAAGATCTGCAAAACCAAAATAGGGCCATAAATCAAGTATCTACACACCATAGCCACCGCCACCGCAATCACAAACACCACAATTTAAGCCAAAAGAAAAAAAAAAAACCAGCACCACTGAACACCCCCAAAACCATTCAACCAACATCAGGTTCCCACAAAAAAAAAAAAAAAAAAAAAAAACCAAATTCAAACTTCATAAAATTAGGGGGAAATTACCTTAAAGATGGGACCGATCTTCTATCCGAAATTTATGGAGCCAACGAAGATCCTTTCTTCCCGATTTCTTCATCTGAGAAGATCCATTGTCATGTCGAGATCTTCATCTCTCGATTTTGTCTCCTTACTACCAAAAGAAAGCTAGGCGTTTGGTGTGTGTTCGTTCGTGTTAGTGTGTTTGTGTGTGTTTCATTTTCTGATTGTGAGTGTTATGTGTGTGTGTGTGAAAAACCAAAAATACTCTCAGATGGAGTAGAAAGAGTAGGGAGGAAGTATTTTGTTTCCCAATAACTTTTTCGTAGAACGTGTAACTCCTTCCCCATCTATTCAAAATTTATGACAAATATGAGGGCAGTCTGCTACTCTTCTTCTATTACGCCTATTATGTGGTTAGGCAATGGCGAAGCCAGGAATTATTATAAAGGGGGTCGAAGTTGATTACAGGATAACTATGATGATTGAGGTGTACGAACTTAGTATAGAAAGGGGTCAAAATAATAATTTAGTGTAATTTCTTCAAGTTTCCCGACCAATCAATCCCAGCCAGATTGTATTGATTCGAACAGTCAACTGATATATAACGCCTAAAATCTTGACTTATATAATCAAATCAACCCAACCCATTTTGACTTTCACAAAGATGATTGATACCTAGGGGTAGATTCTGCTCTAAATATAATTAGACTCCCCAAATCAGTTCACACTTTATATGTTTAAGATTAAAATAACTTCAGGGGGAATTAAAGCCATAATCTTTACTTACTTAGGATGGGACCAACCTAAATCTCAAATTTTAGCAATGGGATATCCCAATTCAGATTAACCTAACTCGACTCGACTTAATTCAACTCAGCCTTTTTCTTTTCTTTTTCCCTACTTAACCAATTATTTAGGGTTGGTAACATAAATCCTTGTTGCCACTCAGACTTTGTCAAAATTTGATTAACCAGCTAGAGAAAAGATCAAATTCATATCTATAAACGACAATTATTTTACAGCAATTACAAAAGGAAAATGCCAAGGGAGAGGAAGAAATCAAGAACTTACCCCATGCAATCAAGAAAGTGATTTATCCAAGAAGAGAAATGACTGTGCAAAAGCATCCTTGAATACAAACTCAGATTCAAAAACCCAAAAGAAATGCAGATCAAAAAATCAAACCTTCTAGATTGGACTCCAACATATCTGAAAATTATAGATTAAAAAAAGTGGATAAATTTAAGTTTCAATAATTGAAGGAAAACTCATAAATTCCAAACGTAAATAAACACTGACTGAGAGATAGAATATTTACCAGGGGATGAAGTGGGAGTGCAGTTTTTTTTTCTTTTTCTTCTTTTTTTAAAAGAGGATCGATAGTGGTTCCCCACTTACCCCCTTATAATAATAATGTCCTAGGAGGCATGAGAAGGGATCGAACCCGAGACCTCACACATCGTGAAGTTTGGCTCTACCACTGAGCCACTCCTTATGGACAAAAAGAGGATGCATCTTGGTAAAAATTTGGCTTTATAGTGCCTTTTTTTAATATATAAACCGTTTATATATTAATAGAACCTGCTCCCAGCGGGAGTAGAACCTGAGACCTCCCCCCAGGGGAAGCCTCTAATACCAAGTGGATACTACTAGGCCAAAAGGTCATTGGTAAAATTTGGACCATTTCTCGATTTGTGCGTGTCATCCTTGCGCAGGGGCCATCTTCTCTGTATCGTTCCAATTTTATAGGATGTCCCCGAAGGGACCTTTTTTTTTTTATATATATTCTCAATTTTGGTTAGCTTCATTTATAATTAGTACTCCCTCCGTACCAAAATAATCTTTTTGGAAGAATGAGAAATGGCAAACGCGAAGATCATTTTGGAACGGAAGGATTATAATGTTAGAGAAAATACATACAATTATAGTAATATAGTATTTATATTTGACCAAGAAAAAGACCTGCAATCTCTCACTTACCACTATCACCACCGCGCATACTTCAAACAATGAACCTCCAAATCTGCACAAAACTCAAAACAGAAAAATGAAAATCTAGTTTCTTGGTGTAATCCA
Organism: Campanula takesimana; assembly: GCA_026119855.1. Lineage (NCBI taxonomy): Eukaryota > Viridiplantae > Streptophyta > Magnoliopsida > Asterales > Campanulaceae > Campanula > Campanula takesimana. The sequence continues at coordinate 124,399 of JAOWBW010000018.1, forward strand.
AATAAGCTAGAACATAGACCCACAAACACACACAAAAACCACCACGGGCACACACACAAGTACATAAAGATCTGTGTGGATCTTCCTACATCTACCACGCAGATCTTTCTAGATCTACATAGATCTGAACAACACACGAACACAAGCACAGAAAAACACAAAAAACACACAAATCTAGCCCCTAATTTCTAGATTTACGCCGAAACAAAAACTGGCGAAGAAGAGAAGAGAGAGTACCTGGAAAAGAGCGAAGGTCGCAAGAGGACAGACGGTTTGTAGCTCTCGAGCATAAACCCATAGGCGGTTCTCGCGGTAGAGAGACGCAGGAGATTTCTTGTGCCTCTCTATGTGCCCCTCCTTGTCCCCTTTAATCTGAACCGTTTACAATATTAACATAAACGATCCAGATTAAAGGAGCAGATAGCACATGAGATTTGCACTCGATAAAAGAGGAGGGTATAGATCTGGACTCGAAAAAAGAGGAGGGTATAGAGAGGAACCCATAGGCTTTTTAGCACCCACACATACCAATCAAAATTAATTGCCACCCAATGAGGCCAATAAAATTGGGTAGGAGCTGCAGGTTTTTTCAAATTGGTTGTAATCCCAAACAAAACAACGGAGGCTTCAGGCGAGGACAATGACGAAAATACCCCTGTTTGTGCTAAAAATTGCGAAAACCTTGCTTTAATATATATAGTACTACCTCTGTCCCTAAATGAGTGTCCAAATTTCATTTTAAGGGACACTGAAAATCTCAACTTTGTGTACAATTTGCTAGCAAATATTCATATATAATCTTGTAATCTCCTTTCCAAACATTTAGTTTTGCACGTATAAAGAGACCGGTGAAAAAAAAATTCCAAAAAAAACATTTAGGGACAAAGTTATGTTAAAAAAAGACACTCATTTTGGGACAAAGATTTTTTGAAAATGGACACTCATTTAGGGACAGAGGGAGTAATAGATTTGAACATTTATTTCGACATTTATTGTGAAACAGACCCCGAAAATTGAAAACTAAAAACAAATAATATTCAACCAAGGGCTAATTTACCCTTAACTGAGACAGAAATATATATATTTTCTCTATTTCATAATAAACCCGACTTATTTGTCAATATGATACTATGTTGTAGGAATGAGATTGTTTCGATTTTTGTTGTTTAAAAAAATGTCTTTAGTGAAGACTTGACCTTGGTCTCATATGTACTTCTTTAGACGCCAGAAATTTACAAATGGAAGGGTCCTCCAAGTAGAATTGTTCCTATTACTTGTGAAATTTGTCACTCAATCTGCGTCTTTACTCGAGACTTTTCATTAGTTTTTCTGGTCCATTTTTCAAACAATTTTTTTTTTCTTCAATTTATTAATTAAAATAGAGCGAAGCAAGTCAAGATACTACAAAATCATCCTTCAGGTCTTTATTCATGCCAAAACATATTACTCTTCTTTTAAACATAGTTGTCGCATTCATTTTAGTTACAACTTGGAAATTAGTCACAAAATCATAACAATTGCGCGATAAAGGCTAAGCAGAAAACAACACTGTCTTGAAGACATTATGAATACAAACAACACATTGTCACATTGAGATATACTACCATCGTTTTGTGTTAATAGTCAACTACTCCCTCCGTTCCATACTTATCGCTACTTATTTCTATTTTGGGTGTCACATACTTATTGTTGTTCACTTTTTTCTCTCCAATCCAATCACAACAACTATTCACTAACATATTTTCTCTCTCCTACCCACTCACAATACTTACTTTTCAATGTATTTACATAATCCCTGTGCACTCTCATTTGATAGCAATAAGTATGGGACGGAGGGAGTATTCTGTTTTTGTTTCTTCACTTGAACATTCCAGTTTCAATAATTGTCCTATGAACATCTCTTTTTATTTTTCATCCGAGTCCAAAATATGATAATTGTCATGCATATTATAAGAAAAAGTTTGTAACATTAGTATAAATAATAGGAAATACAAAGACATAAAGTACAAAATTTTAAAGTTTGACTTTCACACTTGGACTGTTAATTAATGTGAAACGGAAATACTAGTATTTCATTTCATAAGAATGTAAGAGACAGTTATGAATTAGGTCGAGCCTACTTTGGATACTTGTGAGGGAGTGGGGGACTGAGGGACCATTTCCTCTTTTCTCTTTTTCCCTTTACACAAAATGTTCCAACATATTCGTGTTAAAGAAAAGTTGTAAAAGGGACTCAAGAAAATGTCGATGAGGACGACGGATATATGATTTCACTCCTTCGAATGATCCTAAGCCGCTTTACGCCATTGACAAACTCCCTGTACCATGAACCAAATCAGCATTCCAATCAAACAGAACTAAAGAACTATACGCACAGTTAACTTTTCAACCAAAAGACTCCATTGTACAAACCGGTATGCATAATGTACAGATATGCAGGAAAGAATTTATGGTGTAGAGAAGGAAAAAGGAAGAGAAAAAAAAATGCTTACTTCCATGGAACATCACCAGCAGTCCTCCACTGCTCATCTCTATCTTTGTAAAACAGGCAATATTCTGACCCAGACTGGAACAAGCGTAAACCTGATTCAGATTGCCGTCCTGAAAAAAAAAGAAAAAAAAAAAAAAAAAAACATAAATAAATCTGCACAAGCATATAAATTCAGAAGTTTTTTTTAAGTTTAGCTTTGAGTTACTGACCAAACATGTCTTCTAGTTGGAATGCTAGGCTGGAGTAATTAGAATGATTGAGCATACATATTTTTCGTCCAACAACAACTCCCTCCATATTGACCTTCACGTAAGCCCACCGTTCTTTGCTTTGGACTCCTCCCTCTGCTTCGTCCACTGCACCAAGATTTGGTCTTTTCAGCTGAGGCTGCAGCTGGTTCCAGTCCAACAGCTCACCAAAGTCATCTATCCTCGCACAAATATCAGTTTTCATTAAAAAAAAAAAAAAAAAAAAAAAAAAAAGAGGACTGCAGCAAAAATACACAACTAAACACATACAAAATAGAAATAGCTGTACAAGAACACATTTTTGTATAAACCATTAATTAATATCTGTACTTTTAATCAAAATGCTCGTTCATCTGTGCCATTATGTTAAACAAACTGTCGTTTTTTTTTCTGCTACATGAACCCCTAAATTAACAGCCTCTATATTTATGTTGGATGTAGACTAATGACCATAAAAAAAAATTGTTAGAAAAGCAAAAACAGAGAAATAATCACCATGTCCAGAGGGATGATAGGCTTCTGGCTGCAGTGCCCTGAGACTAAGACCCAAGTCAATAAGACCACTCTCCTCCTTGCCTTGGTAATAGACCGAGGAGAGAGTTGCATGGTTTAGAAGGTAACCTGATGATGCATGCGAATCCATATGTAATTAATAACACAAAGTATACGTTCAATTCAAACTATTTTGGTGTAATAAACATAGATATGGAAGTGCTATATATATAGGCAGAGGTGATCATTATATGAATATACGTATTCTCATAAAGGACTAAAATCATATGGGGGGAAAGATTGGACCTACAATGAGAGATATTCGAGTAGATAAAGCGGGGGAACATGGGTAGGACACTAGAGGGGGTCTCCTGTGCAACGGTTGCACCGTGCAACAGGAGCCCATTCCTCTTTTCTTTCCTTTTTTTTTTTGTTATGCTGAGATTTTTTTTTTTTTTTTTGCCACCCCAAATTTTTTTCCTCCCAACAAAAGTAACACTTATTATAACGAAATGTAACACTTTTTTCTTTTCAAATGTAACTTTTTTTTCAAAATGTACCACAATTTTGCTGCAATAGATTAAAGATAACATAAAGATTGACAACTAAACCAATGTCACACTTTTTATAAAGGAATGTAACACTCTGTTCTTTTTTTTTTCAAATTAACATAAGATTAACAAACCAAACTAATGTTACATTTTATAAAAAATAAATGTAACATTTTTTTATCACAATTATAACAGTTTATATTCTTAAATGTAACATTATATCTTAAATGTAACAATTTTTATTGAGAAAGTAACAATTGAAATGCAACTCGATTATATATATGAATTTCTACTCTTTTTTAAAGAAAAAAAGTAACATTTACTAAATAAAAATGTTACATTCATTTATATAAAAATTTATAATTATATATTCACTTTGTTACACTTCAAATATTACTTTTTCTAACCACAAAAACTATCAAAACAATTTAAATTTTCTTGTAAAATTGCTGTTACATTTGACTGTAAAAGTGTTACTTTTTGAATATGAAACTGTTACTTTTATTAGAACAGAGTGTTACATCTCAGCTGACAAGCAACTCAAACTTTTTGTGTGTAAAAAAATATGTTTTTTTAAAAAAAAAAAATCAAACCATATCATGACCTATGTAGTTTTATTCGTCTCGTTGAGACGAATACAACGGTATTTTTTTTAAAAAAAATTATGAGTTATAAATATCAAGATATAGCATTTTAAAGTTAATGGGGTTTTTTTTCTTTTAGGCTTGCCACGTGTCGCGATTTGAGAGGGTGAGAGAGGCTGGGCGGGTCAGGCGGGTCGGCGGGTGCAGCCCATGGGTTTAGCCCGTTGCACCATGGTGCAACGGTTGTATATGAGAATTTGTCAGGACACTAAAGCCTTTAACCCATGATCAATCATTCAGTAGTGGTTATTAATGTCTGAGCAACGAAACAAGAAGAACAAAGGATGGGCAGAATTGATCCCTATGAAAAGTACGTTTGGATTTTGCTACCAACACTGGTTACATAGATCCTTCTATTCAGGTTCAAGTCTGACATCCAAACAATCCACTATGATGAGGGTTGAACACTGCCTCTGCACTAACATTTACGTCGCTGTAATTCTAAGCTTGTGTTTTCTTTATCTTGAAGAGTCCGTCTTTTTCGTTACTTGAATTTTCTTACTTCAAAATAGGCATAAAAGTATAGATTTGTGACATATTCTCCTTGATATTCAGTTCTTAAGCCACTGGAGGAAGGTAAGTGGACCCTACGGATAGCGAAAATAACCTAGACAGACCATGACCTGGTCAAGGGCGAAATGATTTTTGGTCACTGATCATATAAAGTATGAACCTTTACTCTCCTTTTTTAGCAGGTGTAAAATATGGTTTCTTTTTACAGTTTCGTGTTGAAAAGTAATTAAGGATGGTGTCAAAAACGTAGAAAACATGGGAGTCCTTTGTAACCCCACACATCCCATGATATGTTGGAGAGGAAACAGAGACAGGATATTTAAAATCTACAGATATTCTTTCTCCCATGCTATGATTTGCTTCAGAACCTGTCATTGACTTATTGACTTTAGGGCAGCCAGTGAGACCCGAGCCACAATCTTTGCTTGACAAGAGGCGCATCAGCTCAAGCCACATTGGCTACTCCTGTTGATCATTTTAGTAAATCGAGTTCTTTAGAAGGATTACAAAAATTTAAAATAAGGCCCATAAATTGTTCAATTCTGGTATTTGAATTAGTTGTCTGAAAGATTATGAATTACCATAATCGCCTTCCTTGGCAAATATTATAGATTTAATGTTAAATCAGTAAAATTCGGAAGTTTTCAGTAGTAAGCCAATACCTAAGGTTGAACAAGTTGAATAGTGGAATGGGCTTTCCACAACCACCAGTGGATGAAATTTCTGTATAAATATGAGAGTAATAAATGGAAGTTTTGAATGCCCATCCTGTTAGAGATAAGCCCAAGATTTGCAGGAAAATGCCACACAAAGAAATCTTGTAAAATTCTTTGACAAGTTGATGTTTTTGCGACCAGATCCTTGAATGTGTTGTCCCTTTTCTTCCATCCGTCTCATCTCATTCTTTAAAAATGAAAATGAAAATAGATGAACATGCCTCGGCGAGTGTGCATCTATCTATTTTTACAATAGCAATCTGCAGGGACAATGCTATTATAGATCCCAAAGTTGGATAGTTATAAGAGTTGGTTTTGGGGGAAACTAGTTCCTCCTTAAGTTATAAAAAGTTTTGCTTTTAACCCTTAAACCCTAAACCTTAAACCCTAAACCCTAAACTCTAAACCTTAAACTCTAAACCCTAAACCCTAAACCCTAAACCTCAACCCCTATAAAAACAGGACTTTTTATAACTTATGGAGGAACTAGTTTCCCCCAAAATTTTCTCTAGTTATAATATACTCACGGGAAAGTATAGAAATATACCCCTGTACTTAGGTAAAGGATGCAAATATGCCCTTATACAAGTTAATTGCCATATTAGTCCCCGTACTCAAGAAAATGTGTGGATATTAGGACTCCGTCAATTTTCCGTCCAAATTCTAACGGAATGACTAACTAGACATCCTAGTTGGCGTGGGAAATTTATTATGTGGAAAAAAAATTACCCAAGTGGAATTTGTTGAGTGTGATGCACTCAAAAATACGTCGTTTTGATGTTGAAAATATATTTAAAAAATTAACATTTTCTTGACCATCTTCATCATCTTCTTCACATCACTTGCCACCGTTTTCTGCCATTATCCATCGCCACCACCACAACAACGAAAATCACAACACAATTTGTTAAATACCAATACCTACTTTTCCAAAAATTGACTCACTGCTAGCAAAATTAGCGAGCTCCAACCACTCTTTCGCCGGACTTCGAGGTCCAAATGAAGAACATACTCCACATGGCTTGGGAGCGATCTAAACGCAGATTAGAACAAAAATTGCTGGGTCTGAATTCTAATTTTGAATCTAATGCTTGTACATAGTATGGTGGCCGAACCCAAAACACAAATTAGGGAAAAACTAATCAAAATTCGGATTTGGGGAATACTCAGTATTCGGTAAGCTTCGGGTATGTGAAAAAGGGTTGGGGAAGGAGATGGGGTTAGGGGTGGCGGATTCTAGTGGGAGTTTTACTTTCTTTTATTTTTTCCTTTTTTCCTTTCTATCTATGGATTGAGCAAGTAAGGGTAAAAAGTAACTGAACACTTAATGGTCATGTGCACTGCACATGGCTTGGGAAATATTAGGTATTTTTAATTTATATAAGTGCCAAAACGACATCGTTTTGATCTGTTCATACTTAGAAAATTTATTTGGACAATTTTTTTTATCCACATAGGCAATTATAATTCCAACTCAGACGCCTAGTCAGCCATTCCGTTAAAATTTGGATGAAAAGATAACGGAGTCCTAATCTCCACACATTTTCTTTGAGTAAGGGGGCTAATATGGCAATTAACTTGTATAAGGGCATATCTGCATCCTTTATCTAAGTACAATGGTATATTTCTATATTTTCCCTATACTCGCTAACAGAAAAAATCAGCTCTAGAACAATATGTGATCATACTATCCAAAAACGAGACATCTAATCCAACGAAAGGGGAAAATCTGCATTAATTTGGTGTTTGTTAATCACGTTTTTTCTTTCTATCCGTAATTATAATACATTTATGACTACAAGCCTTTTAAGGAAAAATAATGCGCTTGAGCTTTCGGTTGTGGCATATCACGACTGTTCTGTTTGACTAAATTGAAATTGTGTTGGCATGTGGACTGTAGCATTTCTCTCTCTCTCTCTCTGATAAGTTAAATGTGGATCTGAGACATAGGCCTATCTTAGAGTCTTGTTGTTATTATCTCTTTTGGGTGGTAGCTATGAATAAGAAGAAGAAAAAAGGAAGATAAATAAAATAGGTGGTAATAGAAAGGCCACAGAAGCATAAGTTGCTACAAGCAGGGGAACATGAGAGATCAAAGGCCACACCTGCTTGCTGCTATTTTCCTCCCAGTTTTGCCATGTGGTCTGTCACTCTTATACTTGACTTCCATTTCTCAATTCAATTCATCCCTTCGCAATCTGCAGAAATGTTCTTTGATCATGTCCTCCTTCCTTGCCTACATTTCCTGCCACATCTGCAAAATATTTCAATGTCAATCAAGTGCCGCGTAAATTTGCTTGGTCATACAAGCAACTTGTTGCTCCGCTTAGCGTGCAACCCGAGACGTGGTCACACAAGCAAGCTCAAAGTTGTGCGGCCAAGATTATTTAGGCCATCATCATACTCATCTAAACCCCCCATCTCGCAAACAGGGAGAGGCGGCCAAATTGTAGCCACATACTGTAGTGAAGTAACCAGTTCACGGCTGCAGCGATTCCGTTTTCAGCAAATACATATGGCAGAAGGATGTGGATACTTTTGAAAGATACATTTTCCGTATTGGAACCAAAACCAAACAGAACAAGGAAGAAGACAAAAATATGTATTATGTAACGTACAGTCTTGCTTGTCACATGTATCTTCTGAATTTCAATAAACCTCAAACAGAAAACAAATAATCAATCAAATTCAATCATTCAAATGTTTCCCCACATCAAGAACCATTTAAACAGAATTAAAATATATATATATATATATATATATATATATAATTTTCGCCAGCCAATTTCTTTAAGCCATGACTTTTGCAACAGCTAAATCTGGCAGTATGAAGCCCAGCAGATCCAAAATCAAACCCATCTTTTCGCATTTTCCCAGTATTCTCGTATAGAAAGGAACTGTAAATCTTGGGCATGCCCCTCCTCTGTCTTTTCCTTTCAATACTACAATTATCTCGAGGACTAACCTGTCCGATTCTAGGCAATATCATACTCTTTCGCAACTTCTAGAAGTTTGATCCAGACACATGAATTCCTGTTGTGCAAGTTTATACCTTTGTTGAGTTGACATTTTCAGTTCTGTTATACTGGCACTACCTGCTACTCCATATGACTTGCTTGAATGGATGCAGATTATCATGTTCCATAACAGGTCGTTGTCAACCAAAGCGACCGACTTGGTGACTGGATCTTGATCATCCTTTGTTATACTCCCTCCGGTCCTGGAAAGTTTGTCTCATTTTGATTTTTTTATGGTCAATACAAATGAACTTTGACCAAACATTGATGTCGATCTAATCATCCTAGTGAAGTTCCAAAAAAGTGTAGTAGTAGATAAATCATCAAGTAATTTACAAAATAACAATTTTTATAATTTCATTTTAATCACGAGATTGACACCTATATATGGTCAAAATTAACATGTGTTGACCAAAAAATGTCAAAATGAGACACTTTCCAGGACAGATGGAATATGAAGTATAGTCCTTTTAACAACCTCCTGAGTCGCGCTCTTCTGCCAGATTGGAAACTAAATTGGCACTGTGATTGGGACGAAAATGAGAGAAAATGGTTGTATTATCAAATACTATTATCTGCAAGGAGATGAGATGAACACTCAATGCTTTCATCCATCATGTCTAGAAACGAGATGACCAAGTGAGTCATTCGGTTTGCAATGAAACTCGAACCCTCTATATTTTGAAGCACGAAATTAACCTACTACGAAACAAGTATGATGAACCAAGAGGCTAACATTGTACTCCATTTAATTTCGTGTGGACAGATGGAGTACATTTGTATCAAACTGGTGCATTCCTTCTATACAAATGTACTCCATTTAACATAGCCTGCATTAAGCAGTGGCTTATACTTACTAACGAACCAATGCCCTCTCCGTAAAACAAACTTCCAGAAACCATCTCTGCACAACAAACTTCAGCCATAGCTCTGTTCTATCCTCTTTTCTCAGAGGCCGCATTTTGACTCAAGTTTTCACCCGTTAGACCGAATAAAAAGTATGCATCCTATAAAAGCAAATCCGGCCATCCAATCTTTCAAATAAAAAGTATGCATCCTATAAAAGCAATCCAGCCATCCCATCTTTCATTTGATAGCGATGTATTTTATAACCCTACTTGAGTTTTACAGTCTGTTGACACTTTCTCTATTCCTGGTAAAAGTCCCGAAATGATCTTCCTCTGTTTTTTTTCGTTGTCAAGACAAAAGGTCCTTCAGCAATAATTTTAGGATAATTTCGTTATCCTAATGAGAATCTAAAAGTTGTTATTGATAGTAATTATAGGGGTATATCAGTAACACGTTCTAAATTTTCATTAGGATAATAATAAAAAAAGGGCAAATTGCAATTTAGTTACCTGAGTTTTACACAATGTTTCAATTGGTTCCTGAATCCGTTTTTCAGCAAATTGGTTACTCCAGTTTGTCATTTAGTTGCAATGTGGTATAAAAATGGATGGACCGTTTAAAAACTAACAAAAGTGGATGAAAAACCTAACGAGCTTCTTTCAAAATTGCAATGGTTAACCCTACAATTTAAATTTTCCCACTTCACCCCCTAACTCCTAACGAATGTTTAAAAACTAACATAATTTGCATGCATATGTCCAAAGATCAGTGTTTCAGTCATTTTCATTTTATTTATTACATCAAAATTATAAAAATTATGATATCTATCATAAAAATAATAATTTTATTTAACTTATGACAAATACATATCATTCATAAAAATACTAATTTTATTTAACTAAAATTATAAAATATGATATCCAGAGCGGAACAGTGTTTTGGCCCGTCGAAAAACAAAGGAAACCACCAAAAATGGCGATCTCTCCACCCACGTTCCTTCTCCCCCTTCTCGCGACCACTGTTTTCTCTCTGCTCCATCCAAGTGGGTTTGGTAGTGCTTGCCTTCATGATCTCTTTGTCATTTCTAATCAAAAAATTGATGGCTGGAGAAACGTTTTTGCACAAGAAATTGTGGCTTGTCGGCGCAATTTTTGTCAATTTACTGTTTCCGGACAATGCATAATATACTTAAGAAAATTCCCAATGTTTTTTAAGTGAGAGCGAGAAGATTTTTTTTTTTATTATTATTATTATTATTATTATTATTTTGCTCAAGTTTTTCTGAAACAAACAATTAGAATTTGTAGGTTTATTAATTAATGTCTTTAGATGTTACAAATTTTTTATTATGGGGTAAAAATGTGAATAAGTTGAGTTGGAGGGTGCACTTTGCAATTATAAAAGAAACTTGTTAGATTTTCCATCAATTTCATTAAAAAACTAACAATCCATCCATTTTTATACCACATTGCAACTAAATGACAAACTGGAGTAACCAATTTGCTGAAAAACGGATTCAGGAACCAATTGAAACATCGTGTAAAACTCAGGTAACTAAATTGCAATTTGCCCTAAAAAAAAATGCTCAAAATACATTCGTATTAACAACAAAAAAACAAAGTAGGAAATATCATTTCGGGATGGAGGGAGTATATCTTACGGTTATTGTAAGATACTCCATTTTTCTATCCAAAAATCAAAAGACACAACACTACTCCATTTACAATTGCTTACGTAACTGTTCAAAGAAAAAAAACGAAACAAAGCATATGAATTTCATAAAACAAAGCATATGAATTTCATCCCATGTACGTTGTTCACCTTGGCTGAGGGTTATCACTTATAAGCTTTAGAATATTCCTCTTGTAAGATTCCTTCATAGCCTTCCCAATTAGAGAGAGAAGCAGCAATTAAGCCTAGGAAATGAGAGAGTAGTACTCTATGGCTGCAGCCTCCAGTAACATCTTGCGGGCTGGCACCTAGTTACATATTGCATCAGAACTCGAGCGCCCGTTATAATCATGACGTGTCATGATGATTTAAAAACTGGATTATGCAAGGATATATTTCATCCACAGCCTGCATTTTGATCCATAAAAAAATATAAGACCAGGAGGCAAATTAGAGGCGGTGAATATGGTATTTACCATCAGGGCAAAAAAGAATTAATGGTATAAATGCAAGTGTTAACACCCCACATACATTTCGTCCAGCAAGTAAATCATAATGAGCATAATGTGGACCTTCCAGTTGTCCAAATACTTTGTAGGTGACTAAGTTCTCGGGAATGAACTTCACTGTCTCTGTTTAATCAAACCATACCAAGTAAATTTGAGTCAAAATGTCAAACTTTGTCTAAAGATGATGTTGAATAAAAGCATACCATGTACCGCTTCAGGCGGACAAATGGCGTCTTGGTCTCCGGCAAGAGCCAATACAGGAATGCTGAGCTTAGGGAGATGATGCTTGTAGAAAAATGCCCCACTCCTGTCTCTGAGACCACCTTCACTAAAAGCACTTCTCAGCTGCAATAAGAGTTTTGCAGGTATTGTACCTGCCATTGTGATCAAACTAAGCATGTAAGTCATTTAGCAAGTGAAAACGTAAAATCATTTCCAGATATACCGAACTCCCTCCATCCTGTAACAATGTGCACAAAATTGGGGGTGCACGGAAATAAGGAGGGATTGTATATAATTGGGCAAACTATGTTTTAATCCATTGTACTTTACATGTTTCACTTTTACTATTATACTTTTTTCTTCCAAAAATACCATTTTAATTTGGAAAATGTATCATTTTAACCCCAAATCCGTGGCTAATTCGCGACTAAACCCTGCCTCGATCCGCATTTTTGGAGTTAAAATGGTACAATTCCCAAAGTACAATGGTATTTTGAAATAAAATAAGTATGATGGTAAAAGTGAAATACACTTGGAAGTACAATGGATGAAAACGGTAAAGTGATTGTCTGTATGAAAAGTGAGATATGATTTGCTACAGTTAAGCGTGTGAGTATGACAAGTGGTAGCATAAAAAAAATATTAATAAAGATGTCCATTTTAGGAAGGTGAGACTTATCACTGGGGCACCCAAACCCAAAAGGGAAATTTGTGCACATTATTATGGAACGGAGGGAATATAAATTAATATATGCTGAAGAAGAAAGCACTCTATACTTACAGAAGCTGTTCAGGACAAGCCTTTTCAACATGTCAGGACTCATCATATCCTTTGCCGATATCATATGATATAGCCAAGACAACACGTAAGGAGGAGTAGATTTAAAAGGATATGCCGCTGTCAATAACATCCCTAAAGGAACAGCAGGCACATTTAGAGCCTGGACAGGTTCAGCCTGTACAACAAGTTGCACAATTAAGACTCCCTTAACCCGAAGAGGGAAGAGGGAATCTGGTATGCAGTTATGTGCATGATCTCATCCACTTACAAGGGGTAGAAGCAATTTGAGTGACGACTTTGAGGATGTGTAGTCCACTGACGATCCCAAAGTAACAATCGCTGCCAGTCCGGATTCCCTTCCTTCCGAACCTTAAAAATGAAACAAAACAAACATAAAAGAATATACTCGAAAAATAATCCATTTTCAGAGAATGAAATCTGAGTCCATCAGAAAGACATCAAATACTTTTTTTTATTTCACAACAAGGGAGGGGTATTGAACCCTTGACCTTCCTGAAAGAAGACAAAGATCTATGCCATGTGAGCTATGGCTCACTGGCAGAAAGACATTAATACACAAACACAAGTCAAATAAGTTTACCCTGTCAAGACAGGGTAACTTCAACTGGAACAGAATTACACTAACGGTTAGAGTGGGGGAAACTTACAGTTAGCATAGCAAACAAAGAGACAGAAGAATGAAAAACTTTATGATTTTAAGGTGCCTAGTGGGTGTATACTGTCAAAGTTGATGGCTTATTATGCTTGATGATTTATACCGCATATCTACTGAAATGTTTGGAGTTAAAAGTTGAACTCATTTCCATTTTACAGGATTGCAAGTAAGTTGTTATCTGATTCAGAAGGTGGACATTGTAGTCATTATATCAACAATCAAAGGGTACTCACAGCATCGTGAAAGCATAGCATACAATAAGATCCCTCCCATCGAATGTCCAATGGCAAATAATTTGCCGTCCTTTGGTCGAGTTTGGGCCTTTATGTACTCCATCTGCAGTTCAACGAAGTGGACATATGAGTGATAAAGTATAGAGACAGCTACACTCTTTAGGAAAGGGGAAAGGGGGGGGGGGCTTATCCTTCCACCCCACCTCCACTACTGTAACAACTTTAGTGTTGGATAAGCAATTTCCAGTACTAAGAATAACATTTGTCCCCCTTAATAAATAAAATACATTTCCCATACTAACCCCCTCCCCTCCCCCTTAATCCCAGAATCTTATAGTTGGAGCAAAATTTAGATAATAACATCCAACTTTCTGCCCCGGTATATTTTTGCCTCCCTTTAGACAATTGACTTTGCACCGAAATTAATGTAAGCAACAGGCTTGCTAGCTTGGTTATCATAAAGAGTGTTAGTATCAAACTTATAAAACCGTATAAAATATTTATTTCATGATTGTGGCCTCCAGTATGGAGAAATGTCACCTCACCGCAGCAGGAACGTCCTCTTCAAGGTAATGATCAAAGTCCCAATCATACTTCAGCATCAAGTCCAGCTGCGTACGGAAATCTTCTAATGTTGTCGTTAAGCGTTCTTGTAGAACAAATAATTGAGGGGACACAGAATGTTGACCTTTGTCAAGAACATTTACAAGCTTTTGGCTCATCTCCCTAATTTGGCTGTGAACAGCGGAGTTTTCTCTTGTCTCTATGTCTAACAAACTCAAAAGCTTTCCTCTTATCTCCTTGAATGGCTCAGCCACAAAATAATTCTCGAACAGTTTGGATATCTTATCAAATAATTTAGCAGATATGATTTTGGATTGGAATTTACTGAGAAAGACCGAGAGTCTTTCTGACAGACGAATAAAAGTTTCTGTGAATGTTGTCACCAATTTAGATTTGTCCCATATTGTCGATATTCTTGTCAGGTATTCATTAGTGGCAGAAAAATCTGATTCTGCTGTTGCATTGTTGACATTAGTTGACTCTTGTGAGGCAGGGTATGCCCCATCTGTTGCATTGTCTACAGCAGCTTGCATTTTCTCTGAAATTTCATGGACAGACTGCTCATTCTCTTTGGGGTTTGATCCATGCATGCTCAAGCCAGCACCTCTAACCTCAAGAATCCATGTGTCAAATCCTTGCCCACTCATATAACGGGCAAATGAAGACTGCAAAAATACTAAGTATTTGAAATTTGGATGAAGGCAATCTGCAATGCACGTACAAAAGCTTGACAACAAAAATACAATTAGATCTCAAAACAATTCAATTTCAATCTGGGTCCAGCGCTGCAGGCTTTATAATTTATGTTGTGTTCTTATCTTGAATAGTTTCAAACTGTGGCTGGGATAGTATCTTTAAACTTTAGGAAATAAATCAACTTACTGCTGAACACTTTGACCATTGGCTTTGAAAATGTTCATGTTGTAGCTAATACATGACTAAACACTAATGAACATTACCTATCTACTGCACAATTGTGTTTACTGTAAACTAACATGTAATGATACTCCCTCTGTCTCAAAATGATGTTGCTACTTTTTTGGTTGTTACTACCAAGGTATTTTGAGCAATAATTTTACGTTAAGTTAATCATCCTAATGAACATCTAAAAATTGTTACTGATAGTATTTATAATGGTGTATCAATAACAAGTTTTAAATTCTCATTAGGATAATTAAATTAATCTAAAATTATTTCTCAAAGTACCCTCGTAGTAACCACAAAAAATGAGGAAGATCATTTCGGTGTACAGGGAGTACGTCACAAGATAATGCCTCCTTAAAATCACCCAGAGTAAGCACGATCACATACGTGATAAAGAAATCAGAATAGCCAAATGGAGATGATGGGAAAAAAAATGAAGGTGGAAATTTTTGCCCCAGAATCTTGAGCAGTGAAATGTGCAAAATATATAGAGCCTAGAACCTTGCTAATTCGAGGATGTCAACATTTATGAATTTTCTTGTCTTTCTTTCTTGGTGAGGAGTATGAATAAAAACTACAGCATTATGGAATGACATTGCATGACAATCTAGTGTTAGTAAGAGAACAATAAAGATGGTTTTTAAAAATGCACATGAAGAATGCCCCGTACATAATTCCATGTTCGGAGGGAGGCACCTAAATCAAGATGATTATTAACAAAGATTTTATGAAAACTACATTTGACCATTCAGAATAGGAGGTAAGTGTAGAACCACTATTGTTCGTCTTAAAAAAAAAAAAAAAAAAAAGAAAAAAAAAGAAGTCCTACAACAATTAAAGTCGTAAGACGTGTGTGTGTGTACATATATATAGGTCAGTCGTCAGCGTTAGACACATCCATATGATGAACAAACTTTTCTTGATATTAAAAGAAAAGTCCAAATTCCAGTGTTATAACAGTAGCAATTCACATGACTTCTACATCTTCCAATTAACACTGGAAAATTCTGGATGTCTAAAGATCATTTGAGTACTCCTTCCAT
Organism: Campanula takesimana; assembly: GCA_026119855.1. NCBI lineage: Eukaryota > Viridiplantae > Streptophyta > Magnoliopsida > Asterales > Campanulaceae > Campanula > Campanula takesimana. The sequence continues at coordinate 140,543 of JAOWBW010000018.1, forward strand.
TCCAAAATGAGGATCTATTTCTCTTCAAACTAAAGAAAAATGGACCCTCCTTTTGGGACAGATGAAAATGCCCTGTTAGGATTCTTTGTTAGTACACCCTCTTAGATTTGATTGATCCATGCCACGTGTCTTTTTATGGACTTTAGGTATCATATAATGAAGTTATACTTCAATTTTTAGATAAGTCAATTTCTAGATTTTTATTTGTCTTAGACTGAGTTATGATCGGTTTGACCTCAGCGGTTTGGTTCTTCAAACCGCACTCATAGCCATACTCGAACCGCCAGCATGGAGCCGCAAGTCTTCATCAAAACCTCATGCTACAGTTTTGATGAAACCGCACTTCAAGTCTTATATGGAAGCTCTGATGCTATCTTGGTAGAACCGCAGATCATGAAACCAAATACTACAGTTTTAATGAAACTGCACATCAAGTTCAATCATAGAACCGCTCCAGCACTTGGTGGAACCGCAGAGCATTTATTGAAGAATTCAAGTATGTCATTTATTCCTTGAGACAAACATTCCTTTTACTACCATAAAGGAATGATTTATGACATGACAAATAACTTCAAGTTAACTTGGAGTTTCTGCAAGGAATGTCGGTTTTGTCCAGTAATTTCAAATGTTTTCCGTTAGTCATTTCTCTGCAACAAAGAACAATGTCAGGTAGTGGTGCTACAACTACCTAGGACTACAAGACAAAACCAAGGACGAAAATGACAGCTCAACCAATGGGATTTTGACAGCAGTTGTACCATCCAGATTTGATTCAAATCTTTGTCCAACGGTCATAAGGCTGCACTGCCTGTAAATAGCTTTCATTTCTCAACAATGAAGGTTGCTGAGCTTCAAGAGATAATATTCCCAACTGTTCAAAGTTTGCTTTGAAGATTTTTCCCAGGTATTCAAACCTTCAAAGATCTCCTTAGCAAACCCAAAATTTCTTCATCAAGCTTCAAGCCAAACAACCATTCATACTCAGCCTTGTACACAGAAAGTTTTCAATTGCTCAAACATCATTTAGATCATTAGAGCATTTGATCCCTTTCCACACACACACCCGATTTGTATAATCATATAGATTATACATTTCGAATACACCGGTTGTTATAATAGCTTTATAGGTTAGATTGTTTATTTAGAGTTTAGATTCATCATTGTAATCTTGTAAGAGCTCCTCTAAATTAATACAAGTCTAGTAGCTATTAGAAAATCTTAGACTAATCATCTACGTAGAGGACGTAGTTCATTTAAGAACGAACCTCTTCAATTTGTGTGTTTGATCTTTATTTCTGTCTTGTTCTTTAATTTTCATGATTGTGGTTTCTCACTGAGTTCATCTATGAAATGACTTAAAAGATGACTTGTGCTTTCCTTTGATCTTTAAGTTCAGATTATCTTTTGCATCATTGTGTTTTTTCAGCCGAGTCAAACCGCCCAACCTTTTATCTATCCTCTTGGCTAAACCGCAAACTCCATTGTGCATTTTATCAGTTCGGTTCTAGTGCTTTGAACCGCAGTTGGCCAAACTGATAAGTACTCGGTTGAATTTTAAGGGTATTTTCGAAAAAGTTTGGACCGCTATTCACCCTAGGGATGGCCAACGCCGGTTCCGGTTAAGGTTCCGGTTCGGAACCGGCGGTTCCAGTTCGGCTTTTATGTGAACCTTAACCGGCCCTTGGTTACATCGGATCCGGTTCCGGTTGTCACAATCCGGTTTCGGTTCCGCGGTTCTTTTTTTTCTTTTTTTTTTAATCATACAATAATGAATAAACCACTTAAAAATTATTTCATAAGTGATTTAAAAAAAAAACTAAATCAACATTATATTGAAAAACAAACATAGAAAAAAATAAAATAAATGATAGTATATAAAAGAAAAAAGGGACCCTTCCCCGGACCCTCGCTATGCGGGGATGCCTTGTGCACCAGGCTGCCCTTTTTTTTATATATAAAAGAAAAAAGGGACGGTACGCTTTAAATTTTATTAATTAAAAGCAAATTTACAATGAGGGGGACAACCAAATTTTTATTATTTTCATTCACTGAATTTGGCTAAAAAATCAGTCAAAACACAACTTTTCTTGTCAACCTTCCATTAGTAACGGTTAATTCTGATGAAACTGTTAGAAATCTAATGATTTTAATGGTTTTTTAACGGTTTTACTGACGGTTCTGACGGTTCCGGTTCACGGTTTGGTTGGGCGGTTCGGAGCCGCCGGTTCACGGTTTTTTGGGGGGGTTGAACCTTAACCGGCCCTTATCCAAAACGGTTACGGTTCCCACGGTTCCGGTTTTTGTGGCGGTTCATGGCGGTTACGGTTTTTTCGGTTCCGGTTCGACGGTTCCGGTCCGGTTCCGGTCCGGTTTGGCCCCCTAATTCACCCCCCTCTAGCGGTTCTATACCCTTGTTGCCCTCTGGGACCAATAAGTGGTATCAGAGCATATCCACGAACAACTTGTTTTTACAAGCTTAACCGCTTGGATGCTGATCCAATGGCAAACATAAACACCCATATGATGTAAACTTACCGATTCTGGATGAAGATAGTTTTATCTTTTAGAAAGATAGGATGATGAAACACATGATTTCAGTTGATCGTAGACTATGGACTGCGGTTGTGGATGGACCATATATCCCTATGAAAGCTAACCCACGTGCAGATACTGCTGGAGAAGCTGCTGAAATCAGAAAGCTCGAAAGTGAGTGGACCGATGCAGCAGATCGCAACAATGTGGACTATGATGGAAAAGTTATGTCTATGCTTGTTTCAACTATTGACCTAAGGACCCACTCAAAGGTGCTGCACTGCAAAACCGCAAAGGCAACTTGGGATGCAATAGTTAACTTTTTGGAAGGAGATGCTGATACCAAGAAGAACCGCCTCTACCAACAGAGAAGACTCTTTGATTATTTTGTCAATGATCCAAAGGAATCTCTTCGTCAATGCTATGAGTGGTTCATTGAAATTGTCAACGTGTGTTTCTCACTAAGTCATGTTTACTCAAATACTGACTTGAATATGAGATTCATGCAAGCCCTTGGTAGCAAATGGCTGATCAAAACTACAAATATCGAAGACAACAAAGACCTAGAAGCCCTTGATCTTCGTCATTTATATGCCATGCTGAAGGTATTTTAATTCAAGCTTGAGGAAGTCCATGAAACCGAAAACAGATTCAAGACCCTCTCTCTAGCCGCATTCAACAATACCTCATCTCCAACTTACAATCCAGACCACCATCAAAGCTAGATTAGTTGCTCAAGGCTATAGGCAAGAAGAAGGAACAGATTATGATCAAACAAGATGGATGAAAATGATACTATAACAAGAAGCTAGATTAGTTGCTCAAGGCTATAGGCAAGAAGAAGGAATAGATTATGATGAAACCTTTGCCCCTGTAGCCAGACTGGAAGCCATTAGATTATTCTTGGCATATGCCTCCTTCAAGAAATTCAAGCTATATCAAATGGATGTGAAAAGTGCATTTCTGAATGGTGAACTACAAGAAGAAGTCTATGTAGCCCAACCGCCAGGATTTGAAGACAACAAATTCCCTCATGATGTCTTCAAGCTCAAGAAGGCATTGTATGGACTTAAGCAAGCTCCAAGAGCATGGTATGACACTCTATCTAAATTTCTTATTGAACAAGGCTTCTTTCAAGGTAAAATTGATACAACTATATTTATTGCTAAACACAAAGGTCATTCATTACTAGTTCAGATTTATGTGATATTATTTTTGGTTCTGCTAATGAAACAATGTGTATTAAGTTTGAGAAGCTAATGAAAGGTAAATTTGAGATGAGTATGATGGGAGAGTTGACATTCTTCTTGGACTCCAAATAAAGCAATGTCATGATGGAATCTCCATAAATCAAGCCAAACACACCAAATACTTGATCAAGAAATTTGGGCTTGAAACTGCAAATCCAGTAGATATCACAATGACAAAGGCATGCAGTTTAGATCGTGATGAAAAAGGTAAGAAACTTAATCAGACACTTTACCGAGGTATGATTGGCTCTCTTCTTTACTTAACTGCAAGTAGGCCAGATATCATGTTTAGTGTTTGTGTTCGTGCTAGATTTCAAGCTGATCCTAGAGAATCTCATCTTATAGCTGTTAAACGTATTATTAGATATTTATGTGGCTCTGTTAACTTTGGACTTTGGTATTCCAAAGAATATTCATTTGATTTATTAGGTTATTCAGATGCTGACTTTGCAGCTTGTAAGATTGATAGAAAGAGTACAAGTGGTACTTGTCAGTTCCTTGGGACTCGGCTAGTATCATGGTCCAGCAAGAAACAAGCATCGGTTTCAGTCTCAACCGCTGAAGCTGAATACATTGCGGCTGGAAGCTGTTGCTCTCAAATTCTCTGGATGAAACAACAGTTGGAAGACTATGGAGTATTTGAAAAGAATTGCCCTATCTATTGTGATAGCACTGCAGCTATATCCATCTCCAACAATCCAGTTCAGCACTCAAAAACCAAGCACATTGACATCAGATATCATTTCCTCAAAGACCATGTTGAAAAGAAAAACATTTTTCTAGCAAAGGTGGGAACCGATGATCAAATTGCAGACATCCTCACCAAACCGCTGGAAAATAGCAGGTTCTTTCATTTAAGAGGAGAAATGGGTATGCTGGAACTAACCTAAAATATATCGTGTCTATTTATTGCTTATTTCTAATAATTTTTGTTAAGTATTTTGGCTCTATTTAGAAAATACAAAATAGTTTGCGGTTCTATCACCATTGAAACCGCATCAATAACGGTTTAATAGAAGACTTCCAGTCAAAATGTAGAATCAAGAAGGATGACATCGGTTTTATTCAAACCGTATTGAGAAAGCCAATTATCGGTTTGATCAAAGTGAAACCGAAGACAGATGTGAAAGACATCGGTTTCATCCAAACCGAATGAGGAGAAAAGGTATGTCGGTTTGCTCATCAAACCGCTCAGGTACGCATAATTGCAGTTTAGTCCCTACTTTATGTCAATTCATTCTTAAAGACCTTTGTGCAATTATCTCTGCCGCATTTAATGCGATGGACGTGGTACGCTGACGTTTGACCTTCTCCCAGCCGCCATGGCCGCTCCACTACCCGAGGTGGTTAATTGTGTATAAAAGACAAATTCTTATTCATTTTACCTTTTTACTTTCTTCCTAATTTGGCAAACACTTTCTCTCTCTACAGTTCACTTCGTACCTTCTCTCTGTTTTCTCTCTCTAAATCTCTATATTAACTAAATCTAAAATGGCACCAAAGAAATCTGTTGATGCTTCTATTGCTTCCACATCTAAACCATCAAAGCCCGATATGGTGTGATTTCTTGAACCCTTAAACTTAGTATTTTGAATTTGTGTTGTCCGCCATTGTTGAGCTTGAAAAAGCTTTGTTCATCTTCCTTGCTTATTTCTTGCTTTTATTTCATATTTTGGTTGGATAATGATTATTGATGCTCGTATATGCTGATTACATGCTTCATTTTGTGATTTGTGTTCAATTTTTGAACAATTTCGTATTTTGGGTTTTCGGGTGTTCGTCATTATTTTTGCAGATTCTGGGTTCATTTGAGGTTATTTGCTTTTGTTGCTTGTTTAGAACATTGTTAGAATCTGCTCATTGTGATCATTTTGGTATAATTCTTTCATGTTTTGGTTGAGTTTTTGTTTTGCATGTTCATACTCTGTTCTTCATGTTCTTCGTGCATTCACACTCTTTTTCAAAAACCTTCTCTTTGATCCGTTTTTCCTTCTAGTGTTAATTTATTCTTGTTTTTACCTTTTTATCCCTCTTTATTTTATTTGCTCGAACTGCTTGGTTACATTGTTAGGATTCTCTAGCTGCGGTTCTATGAGCCTTGCTCAAACCGCATGGTTTGTTCATTTGATTGAACCGCAGTTTATCAAAATTCTCTCTAACTTTGATTATTTTTTCAGGATACTACCAATTTTGTACCTGGCTCTAGAATTATTGAGGAAGAATTTTTTAAGAACACAGTTGGAAGGAACTCTTGCGGTTGCTGACAAAGTCTAAAGCTCAAACCGCTGTTCCTTTTGGATGGGCTTCAATCTGTCCCTATTATCTGCAATGTTGAATGGCAAAGGAGAAGAGATAAGGGATCTAGAGACTGGAGAAATAAAAATTGAGGATGCTATCAAGTCCAGGGTTTGCGGTAAGACGGTTATTCTAACCGCAACCAAAATTGGAGTTCTAGCTGGACTTGAATTTTCTGGGATTATGAGTCCAAAACCTGAGTTGGTAAACAGCACAACCATGGAGCTGATTGGAATGAACTCATTCTCTACCAGACATTCCTCCAAAAAGGATTTTGGAGAGGTGATGACTCATCTGTGTGATTTGGTTGATTTTGGAGTGATGTGCAAGAATGGCAATCACAACAACTTTACCACAGAACAGTATAATTACTGTGTGGCCATCTACAAAGGCAAGCAGCTGCATTGGCCCAGGATATTGATGAATGAGCTGATGAATGCTCTAAACCGCCACAATTCAGACAAAGCCGCAGGCAAGTCAAAGATCAGAACTCACTGTCGTTTATTGACAAAGTTCTTGAATCAAGACAAGGATATCTTTAAGTTCTCATCAACTATCCTGCGTACTGGATGGCTCCAGCCGACAAAACCATTTTTGGTGCGGCTAAGTTTGACGCTTTTAGAACCAAATTCGGCTGGAGGTTTGCTCAAGCCGCATGGAATGAAGACCCATTGCCTGAAAATGAAAGAGGTCCATATCCAGAGGCTCGGTTGAACAAGTCTGGCAAACCGTACGCTGGTGCCATTGCAGATCAAGCCGCTGCAACATTATTGACAGAGAAAGCTCAAAATAAGACTTTAGCAAATTTGGGGTTAAGTGGACTAACTGGAACCGGTGCAATGGCTGAAGGGGAGCATGCGGTTGAGGGGGATCCTGCAGCACGGCCTAGACCTGCGGCTCTGCGCAAGGAAACCGCAGTGCCAAGGAAGCGGAAGGGAACCGCATTGATACCCCCAAAAATCACTAAGGGAGACCTAGCAAAACCTATCCCAAAACCCTCATCCAAACTGACATCAAAACCCTCCTCTACCTCCACTTCAATGCCTGCCATCAAACTTTCCCCAACTTTCTCAAAACCTACTACTTCAAAACCGATATCTTCTAAACCGTCATCTCCTCCACCAAAACCGCATCAAACTGCAACCATTGTAAAAATTCATGCAGTTTGCCCTTGACGCAGCCGCACTGAAAGCTGCCAAGGCTAAATCTATTCAAACCAAACCTTTGTCACCATCTGAACCAACTCCACCTAAACCTTCACCTAAAACCATTCTATCTGACTTTCTTCAAACAGACCTTCCTCAAACCGAACCTCCACCTAAACCGTCATCTTCCAAACCGACCACTGTTCAATTCACCAAAGAACAGTTGGTAGAAATTTTCAAAGCTTTCCCTTCCCTCAAACCGGTTGATGAAACCGAGCCTGAGCAGACTGATATGTCTGAGGCTACGGTTCAGCCTGAGCAGACGGATATGTCTGAGGCTGCGGTTCAGCCTATGCAAACTGATGAGTTTGAGGCTGCGGTTCTGCCTGAGCAGACTGAGGTGTCTGAGGCAGCAGTTGAACCTGAGCAGGTAGAAGAGCCTGAGGTTCAACCATTGAGAAAAAGGAGGTTAATCAAGAAATCTGATTTTGAGGTGCACTGGCAGACAAGATTACCTGGTGATATAGATTTCAGTAATGCTTTTGGTAAGAAAGATCACTCGCCTCAAGAAGGGAGTTTTTCAAGGCAGTTGCGTGAACGTGCCGCAATGACTTCATCTGAGCCAGAACCGCACATAGTTGAAGATTCTCCTTCTCCAACACTTAAACGCAAACTGGACTTTGATTCTTCAAGAACCCCATCTCCGGTTCTATCATCTCCAGTTCAACCGTTGGCTCAATCATCAGCTTCACCACCAAAACCGATGATGAAGAAAAGGAAGCGTGCCGCAGATATTGCTACTTACTTGAAGCGGTTCAAGGCTGATAAATTGAGAGGAAAGCGTGCTAAAGCCGCTGCTAAAGCCGAGCATACCGCAGAGAAGTCTGGCCGCAATCCTACCTTCTATATTTATCCAGCCGATAACATTGAGCCCACTGCTAACCAGATAATTCTTAGTGTTGTTGATGAGCTGCTGGAAGCCATTGCAGTTCAAGTCATGAATGATCCTACCCTGTGCTCCCAATTTTTTCTTCGGTGTGATCATAGTCCCATCCCACTCTATTCAAAACATTTACTTATCCTTTATCATCAATTTTTCTTTCTGAGGCTCAACTGAGGACTTTATATCCAAGGCCCTCCTGATCAAACCGTAGCCATTGTTCCATACTCCCAACCTTTACAGTTTGATCCCTTAGAGTTTGAAATGGCTAATAGGGAATCAATGGGTGAATCATTGGATGATGCCCATACAATTTTGAAAGGCAAAGCCCCCATATCTTCCTCTCCTCCTCAAACCGTAGATGCCATCTCATTGTCTGATGATGATGATGATTCCATTCCTACTTATACACCATCTAATGAGCCCTTCCCTTCTATTCCACCGTATTCACTTCTGCCCTTCAATGCCTCAAATGCAGACTTAGTGGATGCGGTTCGAAACATTTAATTGCATCAGATGGCCTCTACATCTCGGTTTGACTCTCACTTTTTCACAATTCAGACCGACCTTGATGCCATTAAGGGGGAGAGAGTAGATGAAAAATTTGATAATCTTTCTAGGCAATAGCAGCTGGATGAGAAATTGAATGGAATTCTTGCAAATCAATTGGCCCTTCAAGATCTCATAAGGACCAATAATGATCTATATTCTTTGAAGCTGCAAGCAGTTGGTGCTAGAATGGATTCCTTAGAAGACAAGTTTGACATTCTGTCAAATCAGATTGCAAACATTGAAAAGACTATGAAGAAACCAGCACTCATTCATTCGGCTTTATGCCGCAGACTTTGAGTTTTCTTCTACTTATGCAACTGGAGGAAGAAATGATGCTGAAACCGCACAGGATCATATTGCAGAGGATGTTGCAGCTGAAAGGGATCCTGCCGAAGATGATCAAGCCGTATAGTTGTTATTTACTTAGTATTTTTTTGTGGCTTGTTTCATTTTTGTTATTCTCTTATAATTTTTTGTACTTGTAATCTCCAAACTTTATAAGTGAATTATAATGAGAATGATTGCATGGCATTACAGTTTCCAAAACTTTGTTTATTCAAACTGCTTGTTTGTGGAACAATGCTTGCATTTTTCAAAACTCATGCACTATATTCATCATGAAAAATATTTTAAGTGCATTTGTTTTAAACATTCAGTTTAAACTTGCATATCTGATCTTTAAAATCATATCATTGTATATGCAACTGAATGATTATTCCTTCTATCTGTTCTTCATTTCCTTTATTTTAGATAGGTTAGGAATCTATGATTAAGCATAGTGTGTGCATTGACTTGAGGCATGCAGTTTCAAGATAATGTCATTTGGACATGTTATTACCAAGTACAATGTTTTGCTTCATCATAATGTGGTAATGGCATCAATCAAATAGGGGGAGATTGTTAGGATTCTTTGTTAGTACACCCTCTTAGATTTGATTGATCCATGTCACGTGTCTTTTTATGGACTTTAGGTATCATGTAATGAAGCTATACTTCAATTTTTAGATAAGTCCATTTCCAGATTTTGATTTGTCTTAGGCTGAGTTATGATCGGTTTGACCTCAGCGGTTCGGTTCTTCAAACCGCACTCATAGCCATACTCGAACCGCCAGCATGGAGCCGCAAGTCTTCATATAAACCGCATGCTACAGTTTTGATGAAACCGCACTTCAAGTCTTATATGGAACCTCTGATGCTATCTTGGTAGAACCGCAGATCATGAAACCGCATACTACAGTTTTAATGAAACTGCACATCAAGTTCATTCATAGAACCGCTCCAGCACTTGGTGGAACCGCAGAGCATTTATTGAAGAATTCAAGTATGTCATTTATTCCTTGAGACAAACATTCTTTTTACTACCATAAAGGAATGATTTATGACATGACAAATAACTTTAAGTTAACTTGGAGTTTCTGCAAGGAATGTCGGTTTTGTCCAGTAATTTCAAATGTTTACCGTTAGTCATTTCTCTGCAACAAAGAACAATGTCAGGTAGTGGTACTACAACTACCTAGGACTACAAGACAAAACCAAGGACGAAAATGACAGCTCAAACAATGGGATTTTGACAGCAGTTGTACCATCCAGATTTGATTCAAATCTTTGTCCAACGGTCACAAGACAAAACCAAGGACGAAAATAACAGCTCAACCAATGGGATTTTGACAGCAGTTGTACCATCCAGATTTGATTCAAATCTTTGTCCAACGGTCACAAGGGTGCACTGCCTATAAATAGCTTTCATTTATAAACAATGAAGGTTGCTGAGCTTCAAGATATAATATTCCCAAGTGTTCAAAGTATGCTTTGAAGATTTTTCCCAGGTATTCAAACCTTCAAAGATATCCTTAGCAAACCCAGAATTTCTTCATCAAGCTTTAAGCCAAACAACCATTCATACTCAGCCTTGTACACAGAAAGTTTTCAATTGCTCAAACATCATTTAGATCATTAGAGCATTTGATCCCTTTCCACACACACACCCGATTTGTATGATCATATAGATTATACACTTCGAATACACCGGTTGTTATAATAGCTTTATAGGTTAGATTGTTTATTTAGAGTTTAGATTCATCATTGTAATCTTGTAAAAGCTCCTCTAAATTAATACAAGTCAAGTAGCTATTAGAAAATCCTAGACTAACCATCTACGTAGAGGACGTAGTTCATTCAAGAACGAACCTCTTCAATTTGTGTGTTTGATCTTTATTTCTGTCTTGTTCTTTAATTTTCATGATTGTGGTTTCTCACTGAGTTCATTTATGAAATGACTTGAAAGATGACTTGTGTTTTCCTTTGATCTTTAAGTTCAGATTATCTTTTGCATCATTGTGTTTTTTCAACCCAGTCAAACCGCCCAACCTTTTATCTATCCTCTTGGCCAAACCGCAAACTCCGTTGTGCATTTTATCAGTTCGGTTCTAGTGCTTTGAATCGCAGTTGGCCAAACTGATAAGTACTCGGTTGAATTTTAAGGGTATTTTCGAAAAAGTTTGGACCGCTATTCAACCCCTCCCTCTAGCGGTTCTATACCCTTGTTGCCCTCTGGGACCAACATGCCCACTCAAGTAGTGTAAGAATGGAGGGACATGATGTCGTAGCCCACATGTGTAGCTAAGTACCAGGCTCTATTCTCACGGGTGAAAATATGATGCCGTAGCCCAGAAGAGTCATCTTTCAGTTGAGGTAAAAATTAATCAAGGCTCAACAAACACAATTTTCTTTTCACCCAACCGTAAAGCCAATGATCTGAAGATTAATTGCCATTATGGGTCCAGCAACTATCATAAGCCAACAACACACAGATATATCAAACTACTGAGACTTGAAGGTGTAGCATCTCATATAACAATTACATTTACTTGAAGGAAGCTCTAGCGAAACACTTATATCCAGTTTTTCATTTTATACCTGCAAGTATAAATAATTAAATATATTGTCTTAATACCAGAATCCACTGCGAACAATATTCACAAATGACGAACCTCAGGAGAAAGATCATATCCAATGGCATTAGTCCCCACCCCAGATAATAGCAACAGTGGATGATTCTTCTTTTGACCCTGTCATTAAGTATTTTCAACTTCAAAAATTAGAAATCCATTTAGAGAAAATTTTGGGAGAAACTAGTTTCTCCATAAGTTATAAAAAGTCCTGTTTTTATAGGGTTTAAGGTTTAGAATTTAAGGTTATTTTATAGGGTTTAAGGTTGTTTTATAAGGTTCAAGGTTTAGGGTTTAGGGTTTAAAGTTGTTATATAGGGTGTAAAGGTTTAGGGTTTAAGTGTTAAAAACATAACTTTTTATAACTTATGGAGGAACTAGTTTCCTCCAAACCGTACTCATCCATTTATGTTAGCCTAAAATATTTTCCGCATTTTCTTTCTCTTAACAAAAAATTTCATCAAACAATCCTGTATACTATATATATGTGTGTGTGTGTAAGTGTGTGTGTGTCCCCACACACAAATAATTGACAACCATCAAGAGTACACCAATCATGAATCATCGCTAAGAAATTATGATGTACTAGTACTAATTATCAACAATTTTAAATGAAGCATTTCAATTAATTCACAAAAAGTTAATCGCGGTTCATAAATATCATGACATAAGTAGTATTAGAGAATACCTGAGGAGAAGGGTAGTAGCGCCAAAGAGCAAGTCTCCAATCGGAATTGCCGAGTGATACATAGTGCAGTTCGTCGGCAGTACAAATTGCAGGCTTCTTCTCGACGACAATATCTTCGACTTTTTGACTTTGACTAAGACATTCGTCTTCTTCTTTACTAGAGAAGGCTCTCACAATAACCGACAGTGGCAGGGAGGGAGTTTGGAAGGCGACGGCGCGGGAGAAATAGAGACGGTGGTGGCAGGAATTGGGGTTGAGACAACGGCGAAGGGCGGAGGCCATATGCGGAGAGACGGACGTAAGCCGGAGTGAACATTGTTTTAGTTGTAAATATTGACGGGGAATGCATTCGTGGCGGTTACTGAGAGAATGAGGGAGTTGTCGCGGTGGCGTTTAAGCAGTGATACGGTGGCGAGATGTTATTGGTAGTGAAGTCCACTTTTTGCCATTTTGATTTTGAGTTTCATTTAATTGTTCAGGTGTAAACTAGGTGTAAACTAAGTGTAAACTACCAAATTGATACGCGTACTATTTCAAAATTTCATATTAGCATGCGTACTATTGTATCTACCAAACTGACTTGTGTGCTATTATTAATTTATTAGCAAAACTAACCAAAATCATTAAAAAGGTTAATGAATGTTAGATGTCATTAACTACTTAACGAGTTAAATACCTATTTAATCACTAATCCAGGGGCGTAACTATGTTGTCATGAGAGGGGTCACCTGACCCCCCTCAACTTCCCATTTTTTCCACTTTAACCCTTTAACTTTTGCGAAAAACTATATAATTTACCTCAATTGACCCCCCTCAAATTTTAAAACTTGACCCCCCCCCCCTCAAAATGTATTTATATTTTATACTTTGTTCATCCTAAACTAAATATCTATAAAGATTCTAATAAATGTTAATTTACATTTTCTATTGTTGTCACTAATAGTTTTTTAATTCTTGTTTTTCACATTCCATTATATACTTACAAAATAAATGTTAATTTTTATTTTCTATTGTTGTCACTAATAGTTTTTTAATACTCCCTCCGTCCTAGAGTATATGTCCACCCTCCCATTTACACGGACATTAAGAAATGGTGGAAGTGATGTAAGTGTTGTGAGTATAAACGTAAAGTAGGAGAGAGAAAGAGTTGGAGTGAATAGTAAGTTGATTGTTGTTGTGAGAATAAAAGTAAAGTAGAAGAGAGAATGAGTGGGTGGAATAGTAAAGATTCTTTGCCATTTTCGAAAGTGGACATATACTCTGGGACGGAAGGAGTACTTGTTTTTCACATTCCATTATATTCTTACAAAATAAAAAGTTTGGAAAATAGATAGCAAAAATAAATATATATCTTTGCATTAAATTCCATAAAAGAGTAATCATTTTCATAATGTCCATGTAATATAAACAATAGAAATTCAATTTGAGATGAAGAGAATAGTATAAACATTTTATAACAAAAAAATGTATAATATCCCTTTCATGGTAGTTTGATTAAAAAAATCTAAAGTTAATGCTTAAATTAAATAAATGATTAGGAACATATTTACACTTTGATATAATAGTCCTTTCGGTTGAAACTAAATGCGGTTTAGAAGTTAGTTTTATTCAAAATACTTGTCATTTCTAAGACATATATGCGATATTAAAATTTTAAGCTTTCAAAATGTGATTTTCTTTTTTCTCATTACCTCAGAATTCGACCCCCTCACTAAAATTTCTGGATACGCCACTGCACTAATCTATTGAACTTTTTTCGGTTTGGGCACAATTGGAAATTTTGTAATTATTATGACCTTTAAAAAAAAAAAAACAAAACAAAAACAATATGGGAACAATTTTAGGTTAGATCCCTTTAACCCTCCCCCAATTAACTCAATAAACCTAAAAAATAATACAAACCTCCCTCCATCTCTTCATTTTTCTTCCACACCCCAAACCCTCCTTCTCCATCTCTCCCTCCAGGCCTCCACTATCGTACACACCTTTTTTCCTCTCTCCGACAGTCCTCCTCTACATCTACAGTGGCGGATCTAGGATTTTTGGTCAGAGGGGTCAGAATTTTGTATAACAAAAACCTCACAGCAAATTCAGTGTTGGGTTACAGCAGTGGCAGACTAAGGAACAAATTTAAGTGGGTGCACAAAAAGTGCATGGGTGGGAACTAAACATGTGTCATGATGCAACACTTTCCACTATACTACAACCACTTTCCGTTTGTTTCGTGTAAAATAACTTCCGGAAAATGTTTTCCCCATTTTCCGGAAAATGGTTTTCCCTCTTTTCTAAGTAAAATGACTTACGGATTTTTACAAAGTAAATCATTTTCCGGAAAATGTTAACTCTCTCACTCACACCCAACTCTCCATAAAACCCCACCCTACCCACAACACCTCTAACACCACCCTCTTCATCCATCCTATCCACCACCCCCAACTACCCAGCACCCACCCCAACCCCACCCACCCCCCACACCTACCCCACCACCCCACCCCACCCACCCCACCAAAAAAAAAAAAAAAACTTTCACTCGTATTAAAAAAAAAATGAATATCTCCACAACCCCCAACTACCCCAGCACCCCACCCCACCCCCACCCTACCC